>VDFB02047230.1:72079863-72408158 GCA_007258455.2 Sequoia sempervirens | reverse complement strand
ATTTCCAAAGACTATGTTGCATAGGAATAACATGCCTCATTCTAGGTACAAGACTTAGGGATTTTTTCATGACAAATCTTATGACAATAGGATAATGATAGGATTGGTTTAGAAGGATGAGGTATGTCAAGAGATACCCAAAACATGTTTCAACATTTTTCCCCTATGTCTTCATCAAGATCAAAAGAAGAAGGGTGGATGAATGGACTCAATATGATAGGTATGTATGAATAGACTCAATATGATGGCTAAAGATGGCAGGTAGGATGGAAACGACAAGACATGAATGATAGGAGGGATAGATAAGACATTGTGCCCCCAAGTGTAAGTGACATAGAAGATCAACCTACACATGACGCCTATTTGCTAGGTTTTCATCACGGTACTTATCTAGGGCACCTGTTTACCAGGTTTTCACCATTGGACGAAGGGATTTCTCTTTTTTTTTCAACTTTTTGACTTTTTGGATAGGAGAAGAGGAATATGGATGGGAGGGACTCAAGTGTCTAGTTCTGTGAAAAGTGATTGTCCCACTAGATATGGATGTCATTGCATGGACCATGTCAAATGTCATTATGCTCATAGATGTTGGTAAGGGATGACATGAAAGGGAGATGGATTAGGTAGATGGCAGATTATGAAAGTCTTATGTAAGAATGGATGGGGAATAGTGGATGATGTGATGGATTGAATAGGACTTATGAAAAATGATGGATGAAAGGTTTATGCAAAAGCATGGACCATAGGGAGGTGATTGGGAAGATATGTAGGATAGTAGTTGAAGGATGAGGAGATGGAGGTATGTGGAATTGTTGTGAAATGGAAGGGAATCATGACCAATGATTGCACACACTGTGATAAACGTTGAATCTTTTGATGTGGATGGGGTGTAGGAAGCAATGGAGATGTTTGCTTAGGAGGTGGTGGATGAAGTGTTTTAGGTACCCACATAGATTTAGTATTTTTATGATTTTTATTTTGCTTGTGGGTTTTAGGAATTTGAGACTTTTGAATGGAATGAGAATGTGGGATGGAAGTGGATGGTTGGGATTTTTGTGATGTGAATGCCTCATTTGACTTGATTTCTTTTTTCTTAGGTACCCAAACCATTTTAGTTTTGGCCTTTACTTTTGGAGGTATGGGCTTATATAACTTTTTAGATGGATTTTTCTTTGACTTTTTGTATTGATGTCCTAAGGCATGAGAACCTTTAGGATTTTTTACTTTATAGGTAGAGGCATTGAAATTATTGCTTTTGAATCCCATGGGTATGGTGGAATGGGTGGAAGCTTTATGTTTAGACAATGTGCGCATTGATTGGTCATGATTAAGATGTTTAGAGGATTTATGGGTAGATGGATAAGATGATTGAATGGTAGGGATATTAGGTGTTGGAAGTAATGGTGGTGAAGTTGATGGTGGGAAATTAGGAGTTGGAAGTAATGGTGGAAAATTTGATGGAGGGATATTAGGAGTTGGAAGCAATGGTGGCAAAGTTGATGGTGGAAGGTGTATGGTCACATGCTTTTAACATTTGTAGGATGATGGAGGAGGGATGACAATATATGTTTTAGGGATACGATAGGCTTTATGATGGAAAGTGGACTTAGGAGGCATGGAGGAAATACCAACATCTTTAGGTTGTTGTCCTTGCGGTGTATGTCCAAGGCCATAAGAGCGTGGAGGGACTTTGACATGGATGGGCTCCAAAATACTTTGTTTATGAAGGTCTAGACCTTTACCTTGATGGTTCATGTTTTGGAGTGTGCAATGGACAATGGGACTAGGTGTAGGTGGAACACTAAACACGAGTTCCTTATTGGATGGAGAAAATAATGGTTGTTGTTGTTCTAAGGAAGAACATTCATGAATGAGGGTGGAAAGACCAATAGGATATGATGGAGGACTTGCAACAAGGTCGATAGTGGGTGATGGAGGATCATTAGGATCTTGATTAGCATTGTGTTCACATAGATCCAAGATATTTGTTTGATATTCTATGTGTGCTTGGGAGGCATATGTCTCATCAAGGGAAGTGGATTTTTGTGTATCATGGATGGATGAGGTGGAAATCTCTTGACCATGAAATGCATAAAGTTGGCTAAGAGGATCATCATGGTCTTCTTGATCATAAAAGGGGTCTTCATCAAAAATGGAAGATTGATCATGAATAGTATTAAGTATGGTATGAATGGAATCATTGGGAGGATGTTGATATTTATGTGGATGAGGGGGTAATGTTTTCTCATGTTTAGGATTGTGCTTTTGACATACCTCATGACTTATTTGAATGGAGGTGGAAGGGGATTTCTCATGGAGAGACTTGTCATGTTCTTGATGGTCAACAACATAGGAGCATGATAGAGGGTGAATTGGACTTATGAAGGGAGACTCTTGAATTGGCTCAAGGGATTGTGGATGACATGGTTGGCTTAAAGGACTTGGCATGATGTTTGAGGACTCTTTTGTATGTTCAAGTATATGTGTTGAATGACATGGTGACAATTGATTCCTTGCTCGTAGCCCTTGGGTCACATCCTTTGGAGGTGTAGGGGTGGAAGGTGTTGGCTTAGGGTTTTGATTTTATTTGGAGGATGGTATGATAAAGTTATAGGGTGCATGTGCTAGATTGGTATTCCCCTTGTCAATGGTTGCATTAGAACATGATGAAGTTTGACCTTGTTGCAAGGTAGAACTTAAATTCACATGTTTTTGTTGTGATGTGGTTTGATAGGTTGATGTGGCATTGACATATGAAGAAATGGATGGATTAGATTGGTATGAGGTGGAAGGAGAAGCCCCTCAAAGTCTGATTTTATGTTTTGGTTTTGTTTCATGATTTGAACTAGAGAAAGAGACTCCTTGAATTATGACTTTAGGCTTAGGTTTTGTCTCATGATTTGGACTAGAGGGATAGCCCCCTTGGATTATGAATTTTGGCTTATGATTAGGATTGGGCTTGTTTATGATTATGACCATTTTGACAAGTGGTGATGGTGATGATGTGGAATGATTAGATTGGATGACTTGAATTGATTAGGATGAAAGTGATAGGATATGAATGTGTTGGAAGAACGTGTAGAGTGACTTGTCTTTATGTGTTTGGTGTCTAGCTTGATTTGGCAATATTTAAATGAATGATCACACATGTACACACATAAATCACTCACACAAGACACATAAGCAAGTTTGAATTTGAAATTATGAATGTGATTATTAAGCACACACTTGAAGAAGACACATCAACAAGTCCTAGAACTAGTCAAGTGGGTATGGCCAATTAGGTCTTAAGCTAGTCTGCACAAGGTTGAATAAGGATGATTTGAAAGAAAAATCCTGCCACACAGCCGGGAGAAAGGGGTAACCCACCCTTCACCTTCACTTCCCAAAGGTATAAAGTTCTTTGGGGCTTAGCCAAGAGTGACAATATTTTAAATCTCAAACAAGCGTGTCTTTCGATTCACACTTCGATTGAGGTCGTCCCCAGGGGTGATGAAATCCCCTAGCAGGCCTCCTAGAAAGGGTTTGACAAAAGCAAACCAAGTGAGGTGTTTGTGATCACACACACACTTGATTCACACTCACAAGTTTTAATTGACCCTTAGAAAATTGCAATGTGTGCAAGAAAGCAATGAAGCACTCGTTCTTTTTAGATCCCAAATCAAATGTGTAGGAAGACAGTGGTGAATTTTAGACCCGATTTTCAATATGTGATTGAAGACAATATTCGTTTTAAGAGCCCAAATCCAAATGTGTTTGCAAACAATGATTGATTTTATGCCCTAAATTGAAATGTGTGACAAGCAATGATCAATGAGAAATGAAAGATTAGAATGTATGCACCTGATTATTTTTGCTTTCCAAGTTGACGTTGTGACTGATCCCAACGCTTTTCCCACTCCTAGATACCCTGAAAGTCACCAAGACAAGAAAAAAAACACAAACTTGCAAGCCAATGTGAGGTTAGGTCAAAAACATACAATATGTTAAAAATTAAAAATTAAAAATCTAAATTACTTTAAAAAGTTAAAAATCTAAATTAAATGAGAAATCTAAATTACAAATCTAAAAATCTAATTAAAAACTAATTAAAAATCTAAAAAATCTAATTAAAATATAAAAGAAAAAGAAAAAATCTAACTAAATGCTAATTTAAAATTCCAAAAATCTAAAAAAATCTAACTAAAGCCTAATTTAAAAAAATCCAAAAATCTAAAAAAATCTAACTAAAGCCTAATTTAAAAATCCAAAAAAAATCTAATTAAAAATCTAAAAAAATCTAATTAAATTCTAAAAAATCTAAAAGCTAAATTAATTAAAAATTTAAGATCTACACTAAATTAGAAAAACTAAAAAAATTTAAATCTAAATTCATCTCTAACTCTAAATTAAATTAATCTAAATTAGTAAATCTAAAATTAATGAAAACTAAAGTGAATGGAAATAGAAGTGGAAGGAAACCAATGAAAGCTAAAAAAATGAATAAAGCTAATGCTTTAAAGAAGAATGTATAAAGTTACATTGCCTCATGGAATGTATTCGTTGGAGTTCCCATAAAAATGGGAGTGTGGACTTAGATCCAAGGGTGGTGGACAAATTTATGAAAAGTGGGAAGATATAAGCGGCTGAAGAAGTGGTCGCTAGTGATGGTGGCCAATGACTTGATAGCAGCGATGGGAGGAAGTTTGACACCGACAGAGAAATGAGGAATGTAGGTGGAAATTATACCAGCAAGCAGTAAATGCTACCGTGTGATGCGAATGACCTCATATAGGGCTCTGCATACGCAGTGAGAGTAGTGGATCGGACCAGGTACCTGAAGTGGAAAAGATGTTGTAGAAATACGTTGATCCAATGGTATGACAACCAAATGACAATTCAGCAAACGATGCAGCTTGACCCCAAGCGATGTGCAAGCCAATAGAAAAATAATCCCTTGCTGGTACGCTAAGTTAGCTAGATGTGACGGGATACATGTTGCAGAAATAACTAGTAGGCTTAATCGCCTTCACAAAAGCCTGTAACGTGCTTTGGTAGAAGGAGGTGGACATAAGATCTAGAGCAATAATGTTGTAGTCATCACTTCCAATGAAATCTTTTGGAGAAATAACACTGTAGTCATCACTGGCAAAACTTATACAAGTAGTTTATTCAGCAAAAAATAAATTAAAAAAATGGCGATATAGCATCTAAAATTGAACCTGCCAAAATAAATTTGTCAAAGAATTTGACTGTTACTCATGTCTTATCAGCATATCCAAATTATTTAAAGTACTTAAAAGAATGGATACAGATCTAAAGCAACAATGTGAGGAATATCATAACACAAATAGTGACAGAAGCCACCTTCTCCAAATGAATAATCATCCACCCTCTCCAAATGAATTTTACGGTGGGTGCCAAAATGTAGATAGGGAAATAATCAATCAAACTTTTAGAGTTGAAACAATAAATTAACTAAATCCTATCAAGCACAATAGAGTACGAAATAATATGAAAATCAAAATAAGAAGCAAAACGCAAACCGATCTCCACGCTAAACTCGATTTATCTCCATTGCTCTTCTCCACCTCCACAAGAATGCAAGATTTCGAAGGTTGATAATAGAGGAATGTTGGATGCTCATTCCTGCAGCATAACGACTTGACGATGAAGAATGATAGAGATGGATTAAAGAATTATTTTGACAGAGTCAGGATGCTAGATGAAGATTCTGATCCAAATGGCTTGTGAAAGGTTTGATTTATAGATTTTTTATTTGAACAGAGATAAGATTTGACAAGATTCGATAAGGATTTGATTTTTGACAAAAGAGGAAATATGACGAGATGAGATAAGATTTCAAAAAGATAGAAAGATTTTGATTCTCTTTTAAAGGAAATAAATCCTGAAAAAGATGAGAAGGATAATTGATGAATTATCTAATTAAATAAATTAATTAGATGCACATGAGTTCAGTTTTGGAAAGAAAGATCTTTTTAGGATTTTATTAATTAAATAAATATTTGATTTATTTAATTAATGTTGAATTTATGATTTCATTAATTAAATAATATAAATTATTTAATTAACATTAGAGGAATGGATGAAAATGATTTAATTAATTAAATAATATAAATTATTTAATTAACATTAGAGGAATGGATGGAAATGATTTAATTAATTAAATAATATAAATTATTTAATTAACATTAGAGGAAGGGATATAAATGATTTAATTAATTAAATAATATAAATTATTTAATTAACATTAGAGGAAGGGATATAAATGATTATGAATTTAATTAAATAAATAAAATTTATTTAATTAAATAGATGATGACATGGGTACCTAGGGCAAAGCATGCTACAAGATGCCTAAATGATGTAATGCCGAGACAAGTGTTGTAAGAGGACAATTTTTTGATGTCTACAACATGAACCCACAAAAGCACTCAATGATAAGGAACAACAAAGATTAACCCATTAGAGGGACATAAAAAATTATGAAATGATAGTGTAAAAGATATAGGAACTTCCAAATGTGTTCCTTTTTAACAGATTATTTGATGAGGGTCAAATCTATGCCTCTTGACAGCTTTAAAACTTGACACCAGAATCCATTAATCAATGAAAATTAGGCACTAAAAAATGCTAAATGTCCTTGTTAGAACAAAACACATCGACATAAACATTTGGTATATCAAAGAACATTACAAACCCATGGAATATTTCCAATACAAACAAAACATTGCCAATCAAAAAAATTATTTTATACTGAGACATTTTGCACCTATTTAGACCTACTTGTCATTTTCATTTAATAGATTGAAGTGCAACTTCCATGCATGTGTGTGGAGAAAAGATTAGTTACATTCTTAATCATGGCCAGTAGAGAAGTTGACATTAATTAATTGTGGTGTTAAATATTTAACTCAAGAACAAAGACTAACCTATAAAAACACTCAAAATGTAGAGAACAAACAATTGACATTAACCCATAAAAATGTTGAGATGTGAAAAACTATAAAACGAGACTGTAAAAGATATGGGAACTTACAAACGCCTCATTTTTGCTTCCAATACAATAGTCACAAATCCTCTCAATAGACATATATTTCACCCTCATCAAACAATGAGAGCAAATGAATAAACATCACAAATAATTCACATTATGAATTGATGAAATGATTTTATACCGAGACATGTTGCACTTATGCAAACTTAATTTTCACTTTCATTTAATAGATTCAAGTGTAGTTGGAATGCATACATGTAGAAAAACCATTACTTCCATTCTTAATTGTGACCAGCACAAAAGTCAACATGAATGAATTATAGTGTTAAGCCTTTATCTCAATAGAAAAGGCCAAACTATAAAACTACTCAAAAATAGGGAAGATCAGGCATTAACCCATAAAATGCAGAGAACAACAAACAATAGACATTAACCCACAAAATGCAAATATGCAAAAAATTATAAAACAACACTCTAAAACATATAGGAACTTACAAATTCCTCGTTTCTTATTTCCAACACGATAGACATAAACCCTCTCACTAGGAACATATTTCACCCTCTTCAAACAATCCGATCAAATGATTAAACACTGCAAAAATGATAGTATAAAAGATATAGGAACTTACAAATGACTCCTTTGTGGCTCCCAATACGATAGATATAAACCATCTCAATAGACACAAACAACCTAAAATGAACAAACAACACAAATAATACTTTGCTCAACAAACTTAAAACTTCACACCATAAGCCACTAATGATGCATGCACTTCAGTTTATTGACAATAAATAAAAATTAGCAAATAGTAAATACAAATGTACTTGTTAAAACACCACCCATCGATATAAATGTTGGGTGCAAAGACATCACTATATCAAAGAACATTACAAACCCATGAAATATTTCCAATATGAACAATTCTCATTTTCATCTAATAGATTGAAGTGTAACTAGAATGCATGCATGTAGAGAAATGATTACTTCCACTCTTAATCATGGCCAGCAGAGAAGTCGACATTAATGAATTATGGTGTTAAGTCTTCAACTCAACAACATACACTAACCCATAAAATGCAAAGATGTAAAAAACTATAAATTGACACTGTAAAAGATATATGTACAAAAGCCTCATTTTTCGCTCCCAATATGATAGACATAAACCCTCTCAACAGACATAGATTTAATGATTTTATACCTAGACATTTTCCACTTAGACCTAATTTTCATTTTCATTTAATAAATTCAAGTGCAGTTGGCATGCATGCATGCTGAGAAAATATTACTTCCATTCTTAATAATGACTAGCACAGAAGTCAACACTAATGAATTATGGTGTTAATTATCTAACTCAACAAGAGAGACTAACCCATAAATGCACTCAAAAATAGCGAATAGTAGGCATTAACCCATAAAATGCAAAAATGCAAAAGACTATGAAACGACACTATAAAAGATATAGGAACTTCCAAACGCCTCATTTTTCAATTCCAAAATGCTAGACATAAACCCTCTCAAAAGGCATTGATTTCACCCTCATCAAACAATTTGAGAAAATGAGTAGACAACACAAAAATGAAAGTGTAAAAGATATATGAACTTACAAACACCTTCTTTGTCGCTTCCAACACGGTAGATGTAAACCCTCTCAACATACAAAAATTTCAGCCTCATCAAACAACCTGAGCAAACGAACAAATAATACAAATGATACTTTGCTTGACAGACTTAAAACTTCACACCATAAGCCACTAATGACGCCTACACTACATTCTACTCACAATAAATGAAAATTCACAAATAGTAAATGCAAATGTACTCCTTAAAATGCCATGCATTGCTAGAAATAGTGGGTGTGAAGACACGACTATACCAAAAAACATTACAAAGTCATGAAATATTTCCAATAGAAAATTTCATTACAATAATTAAATAAATTACAAAATAACAAAACCACAACGAAAATACTAGCAGCCAATGAGAAAATTGCACAAAAAATCAATAATTTTCTTTTAATAAATTAATCCCCAAAACATCAGCATAGGGACATATATATTTTAACATGATTTTTTATGCACACACTAATAGGCAACATTCAGTTGAAAACATTAGTCTCCCACCTTTAAGACTGGGACTAATAATAACATGTAGAGTTCTCTCTACATAATAGAATAAAACAATATTAAACTAAATATTTGTTCTTAATGGAAAAAATCTTATTGAATACACTCCCCATCCTCTCACCTATACTTGCTAATTAATTGGCTAACCAAATGTTTCCTTCAATATTCACCTATGTCATACCTCATAAATTCCTCCACCTCCCCACTTAGATTAATTGATTACATAAAAATAAAAGCTATATTTTTAGTTCCTACTACTAGGCAGGAATACTTATGCATTCGCCTGAAATGCTTTTAACCGGCAGCATCAGCCAATCACATTTCGCCATTTAACATATTACTTATTTTTTTGTATAGTTTGAATTTGGAGAGCTATTTTATATATTGGAAAATTAGCATTTATCTATTTTTCTATTCGTCCGAGTAGCTTTATAAATCATTTTCGTTTTAAAAATTTGGGAAAATGCGAACGCATAAATTGATTAAATAAATTTAAGCAAAGGCATAGTTTAAAAAAGTTGGCGGCTAGAGGTACGTAATCCATGAATGCAGATTAAATGCATTAAAATATCAGGAAAATGCGAGCATAAATTGATTAAATAAATTTAAGCAAAGGCATAGTTTATAAAACTGGTGGGTAGAGGTATGTAATGCATGAATATAAATTAAATGCATTAAATGGCATCTGGCTCGAGGTGAAGGAACTGGAATGGCTTGGAGGCCACGTGTGGCCAGGGTACTTTGGTCATTTAATATAGAGTTAAGTCACTTGCTGTGCATCTCTATTACTTTCCGTGTGTTGTTTTTGTGTTCTGTAAGCGCCTGTTCTGAAGGAGTGTTTGTAGCGACTGAGCAGGAGATGTTATAGTTGCAGAGTCTAGACCCAAAAAATGAGTTACTTGAGGTGATAATATGTTCATTTTTAGAGTTTCGTTACACTAAAGTGCATAAGGAAGTTGTATTTCATAGTGCTCTATTGTGTGGCCGAGCAAGGTATTTTGTAGTTGCAGAGTTGCACACTGGACAGCAAGAGACGAATTGCTTGAGGTCAGAAGAGGTAACTTTTCATTGTTTTCTTCTATTTGATACGAGAAATGCAAGTAGGGTTTCATAGTGCTTTAAGGCATTCTTATACTTTGATTATAAATTTGTATTTTAAACTACTTATAGTATTATCTATTCAAATTTCTTGTTGAAATGTGAAGGTTTCAACTACGTTTGATAGGAATTATGTAGAAAACCTCTTGTCCATTTTACTTCATGCATGTGAGCCCTGTAAAGTTTGTATATTTTTTATTACTACAAAGTGGTCCCATAAAGAGGGCTTTGGAACCAAAATTATGTTAACGTGTGCGATAATGATAGCTTTCGAGCAATGAGTCGACAGTGGGTTGCTTTGAGCTTTTCCGTTGTCATGAAAGCATAAAGGATAGAGGGATTCTATTAAAAGTCATGGTTGTTGTCCTCGTAGGCATAAATTCATATTTTAAACTACTTTTAGTATTATCTATTCAAATTTCTTGTTGAAATGTGAAGGTTTCATCTGCGTTTGATAGGAATTATGTAGAAATCCTCTTGTCCATTTTACTTCATGCATGTGAGCCCTGTAAAGTTTGTATATTTTTTATTACTGCAAAGTGGTCCCATAAAGAGGGTTTTGGAACCAAAATTATGTCAATGTGTGCGATAATGAGAGCTTTTGAACAATGAGTCGACAGTGTGTTGCTTTGATTTTTTCCGTTGTCATCAAAGCATAAAGGATAGAGGGATTCTGTTAAAAGTCGTGGTTGTTGTCCTCGTAGGCATAAATGCAAATAATGGGAGCATAAAGAATGCAGTAGAAACCTATTTTCTGCCAGCAAGCATTTAAATTCTGTCAGATGTCGTGGTTACTGTTCTCATAGGTAGACATGTAAAATACGAAAGCATTTATAAGGCATGTGAACTGTTTTACAAAATTCCTCAGGGAAATGGGCCTCTGGGGAATGCAATTAGTATTAAATCTTGATACCTTGATATTCACATGTTAACTTTGGTATTTTAATGGAGTTGGTAGCTCTGATTTACTCTTCTTTCATCTGATATCTAATTAATTAGGTGGTTGTTAACTAGTCTTTAAATACATAATAATAAAAAGAAAGAAATAATTATAAATATCCTTGTGGACATTTTAATTATGGGTTGTGATTTGTACTTGCATGTAGATGGATTAAGCACTCAAAAGTCACAGTATATGTAGCGTGTCAGCTAATAGGTCCATGTGACATTGCAGTCATGTTAAAGTAGTAAATCCCATATTTGTCATTTATCCTTGTTTCATTAGATAACTAATTAATTAGGTAACTGTTAATTAGTCTTTAAATACACAGTAATTAAGAGAAAGAAAAAATTACAATTATCCTTGTGTACATTTTACCTAGTGATCAAATTCAAGGTACAGACATACGAAGCAAACAACAATTTGAGATTTTGTAGTTGGAAAACTTAGACTGAATGCTTAGGAGGTTAGAAAATTGTATCTTGGGGTTATAAAAAAACTATGTCAAATATGTTTTAGAATCCAAATTGCAATGTTGCCATAGAGCAGTCAAGTAATATTGCTTGATAAAATGATTTTAGGCTTCGTGCAAAAGAGCAGTAAAATTCATTGCTAGAAGATTTGTGGTACATTAACCTATGCCAACTAGTTTGTGTAGTTAATCTGATTTACATTTATACTTGTGTCTCTTGAATCTAAAAAATGCTTGCTAGTGTTTCAATGGTTTTGGCTATTAGTATCCATCACAGTAGGAGTATTATATATTGCAATTGTAATTTTGGGAGTTGTTTGCATTTTGGTCATTTCCTTGAGCTTTATTGCTATTTTTTTAGAAAAACAAACAAATGGTCTTTGATTTCTAATGAAAGCTTATTACATGGTGCAATGCTTTTGATTGGAAGAAAAGAGGTGGTGTAGCGGTCCAGCTGTAGCAAATTCTTCAAGAAAAGAGTACAGGGTGAGTTTCTAGAATGAGCCTTCTCCTTTGTTTACAATTGCATATAGTAGACAAAGAAAAAGGTTAATTCAAGATTCTCACTATATTGATTGTACTTGTAGTCATATCATTGCTTTTTGTTACAAGGACAATCTTTACAAATGGGTATTGTGAGTGGCATATGCTATATGGTTCATAAAAATAAAGCAATTGTTGTTCAAAAGTAGATCTTTGTTGCAATAACATGATATCAGAAATGCAATTATTATCCAATCAATTTCTTTGGTGGCTGATTGCACTTTATAATTTAAACCTACTCTTCCTTATTTTGAGAGTTTGATTCTGAATCCATATGAATACTTTGATTAAAACTATTGGTTGAAGGTGCATAATTCATTGATGCAAAATCAATGCATTGAATGGCATCTGACTAAAGGTGAGGCTATTTGGATTGCTAATTAGTCTTTGAATATATAACAATTAAAAGAGATAAATAAGTATAATTATCCTTGGCCACATTTCACATTTTGACCTTTCAACCAAAGTCAATTAACAAAGTAGCAGTTAGACCTAAAGAAGGTTCAAGGACTATGCTGATAGAAAACCATATTTTGGACAATGGCTAGACAATCTGTTGAAATTGCTTTACAAACTTTGAAGCAAATGCATTTTTCCTTATGTTTACTTTCATTGTACATCTTAAATGGAAGTTGGGTTTCACATTGCTGCAATGCATTTGGATACTTTGATTATAAAATCATAGTTTAGATCATTTTAAGTGTTATCGATTCAAATCTTTCCTTGAAATACCAAGGATTCATCCGAGTCTTGGAGGCAATGTACAATTGTCCTATAAAGAGAGCTTTGGAGCCAATGAGCTATCATAAAGGATAGAGAAATATTGTCAAATATTGTGGTTATTGTCCTCACAGGCACACATGCAAAATATGGAAGCATATAGAAAGCAAGTGAACTCTTTAATAATCCCAAGAAACATAGTCTTTGTATGTATCCATGCATACAGGTTTGCATGTATATATGTGTGCATGTAATTATGTATATATGAATGCATGTATCTATGGTACCATGTATGTATGTGTGTATATAATAGATTACTATTGCATTTGCTTTAAATGCTTTTTTGTGGATGGCGCCAACTAGCCATCTAGTCATGTTGTGGTTATTGTACATATTGCTTTTTATATATATGATCTCAATTTCATAAGTTATTTTTCATATCGGTAAATTAGCATTTATCTGTTTTTGCAACCCATGGGAGTGGCTTTTTGAATCATGTTTGTTTTAAAATGCTCATGAAAATGCAAATGCATAGATTCATTGATGGCTATGTGCCTTCATGCATATATGCATATTTATAGGATTTATTGCTATCATGTAAAGGCCACATAGATATTCATTCCCCAAGTCTATGTGGTCATTGGAATATGTGCATATATTAAGCGATCTATTGATACATGGATATATGCATCCATGGATACATGAATACATATATATATGTATGCGTGTAATCATGTATGTATGTATACGTGTATATATGTGTACATCCATGCATGTATGTATGCATCTGTGCATTGAAGCATGTGTGCAGCTATGTGTCTATGTATACATTTTATCCAGCAATCAATGTCAATTAATAAACTAGCGCTCGTACCTAAAGAATGTTCAAGGATTGTGCCAGTAGAAAACCATATGCATATCAATATGTTAGAGAGAATGTATCTATGCATAGGTGTGTATTGATGCTAATTACAATTATCCTTGTGTACATTTGAACTATTAATCAAAGGCAATTAACAAACCAGCCCTAGAAAACCATGTGTGTATTAATGTATTGAATAACATGTATTTGTGCATAGGTGTATATGGATGCTATGAGTTGTGATTTCTACCATTGTGTAGCGCTTGCTATTACTTGTACAACCAAGCCACATGCAAGTAGAATTCATAATTCATGGCATCCAGATACACTCAAGGACAAATACAAATCAAGGTTGTTGGCATCCTGATAAGAAAGATGATGAAATACATCCAATTAATGTATGTCACAACATCTTATTGAATAAAGATGATTTGGTTAGGCAAGTTACAGATGAGAATCCTTATTGGTGTGTGGCTAATGCTCTTTTTGAAGACTTGTCAAGAAAATTGCATGCCAATACTATTAGAAAACAGGTAAAATCAGATTCATTGATTGACTATGATTGATGGATCAGATGTGTACAAGGATAGTTAAATAATTAGGCAGTTGCTAATTAGTCTTTAAGTACATAATAATAAAAACAAAGAAATAATTACAATTATCCTTGTGTACATTTGAACTGTTGATCAAAGGCAATTAACAAACTAGCACTAGAAAACCATGTGTGTGTTAATATGTTGGATAACATGTACTTGTGCATAGATGTTTATGGATACTATGAATTGTGATTTCTGTTTGCATGTACCTGGTTTAAACATTTAATAATTAGTGCTTGATAATGGAGTGAAATGAACTTGGGAAAATGGAAATAGAATGACCCCATGGAATTGGAACATCAATGTTTACATGGCTTTAACATCATAGTAGATTTGTGTCCATGAGACTTATTTGAATCTCAAATGTCATACTGTATGTGGCGTATTAGCTAATTGGCTTAACATGATAGCTTTCAAACAAGTTAATTCAGCGATCAATCAAGTTAATTGGCTAATGAATTAATTGTGTTCCATGATTAGTCATAGCTAATTATTAGTCATCTTTATCCTCCAAATCAGTTAAATCAATCTTGCCTATTCACATTGACAGATACACAATCTTTCAGACCATTTTGCGTGCTTTTAATAGAATAGGGGCTTTAGAACAGGATATGTATATTCATCTAAGCATGATAAGACGTGGATTTCTGATAGATATTATGGTTTGAAATGCTGTCATGAATATGCATGCAAAATATGGAAGCACAAGGAAAACATGTAAACTGTTTGACAAAATTCCTTGAAGAAATGTTGGCTCTTGGTGTGTAGTGATTGCAAATTATGCAGAGAATTATTTGTCAAAAAATATTTTTGCAAACTTTTAAGCAAATCAACTAAATAGCTGATCAAGTTAACTGTGAATCAAGTTACTTGACCAATCAATGAAACTAGTTCATTGATAGATCAGTTTTCTTGAATAGTTAATTATAGTTAATTAAAAAACATCTTTATACACCAAATCAATTAAACCAATCATGGCCATTCATATGCAAAAAAGGAATTTCTTGAAAAGGCTTTATAGACAAGGAAGCAAATGCAGTTGCTAGGTGCAAACCGAAATTGCAAAACCTTCGTCAACATCTTCCTTTCTGTTTCTTGTGCTACAAATATTCAACAAGCTATAGTTGTCCATATTAATTGTATCCCTTCGTCTTTGTTGAAGCCATATGTTTATTCTATTGCTTTCACTATTATTTCATGGAAGCTCAAATGTCATAGTATATGTGGCGTAGCAGCTAATAAGTCCATCTCACATTTCGCTCATGCCAATTTAGTTTGTCTCATCTCTCTCTGATACACTAATCAAAGTCAATTAACAAATAAGTCAATTCTACACTTGACTCATGCAAATTAAGTCAATTCTATCTTTTACTCATTAATGAAATTAACTAATCAGCTTAACAAGATAGGTTTCAAACAAGTTAGGTTAGTGATCAATCAAGCTGTTTGACTGATGAGTCAATTGAGTTCAATAGTTAATCATAGTAATAGCAAAAAAATCCTTGTTAGATGATGTCATAGTTGAATTTGTTTTTGTGTCCCCGTCTACACTTTTGCTATAGCTTGAAGCAATGATGCTTTATGGTTCAAGTATTAAGTGTAATTGGAAACCTTTCTTGATTTAAATTGATTGATTTAAATATGTTTGGAAACCATACTTACAGTGGTTCTTTAGGCTCAATGCAAAACAACAATATAGTTAAAATGCATGGTGAAAGCTTGTAGAGAACCATGGTCACACTTGTGCATTTGGAATTCAAGAACCTATGATAAATAGTCTGCCAGGTTAATCTGTTTTCAATTAATACTTGTTTCTATTGAATCTAAAAAAAAAAATTGCTGGTGTATTTCGGTGTTTTGACTATTAGTATCCTTTACACTATCACTGTCATCCATTGCAATTATAATTTTAGGAGTTGTTTGCACAAATGTGTTTTGATGCATTGTGAAACCCAACTTGCATTTTTGGGATAAAATGAAGCAAAATAAATAAAAGTAGCAATTTGTTGCCTTGAGTAACTCGTCTCTTGGTGTTCATTCAATGAGCACAGGAGCTTTTGCTCTATCACTGTAAACATCCCCTTTGTATTGATAAAAGCTGTTAGTTTTCAAATCTATGTCTTTGCTTAAATTTATTTGTATATGGAGTAACATTGTTTTCAAATCCATGACTGATAATAACATGTATATTAGAAAACTTTGAATCAAAATACACAAATCATTTAAAAAATAATATTTCTCTCTTTGTCTTATATTGCTACAGATAGAGCTTTTTATTATACCACAAATGGAGATTGCTACTCCAAACAAGAGGGAATAGAAACATAGGATGCAATTGTTAGCCAGGTCCTTCATTGCTCCCTTCCTATTGGTAGATATCACAGAAAAGTAAAAACTTATTTCTAAGCTGACAATGAATTTAAGGCACTTGAAATAAGTTTGTGTCTATAATATTGCTCACACTTATTTATCCCCAGCAGCTATGTATTGGCTTATAGGTATATATAACAGTTGAAAATGCTATTGTAGACATATATTCACAATGTGGAAATATAGACAAGGTCCAGGAATTGGAAGCAAGGAATGCATAGGAAACATAAGCTATGAAAAACAATGACATGTAGCATAAACAAGTAACAGTTTAAACTTCAATAATCTGTAAAAAGGCTTTTATGAACATTGATTTTTTATCAGATTACTTTTGCAAAATACACGTGCACTGATGCAAAAAGGGTATCTGGTAATTTTGCTATTAATTCATATCACCCAAGAACTGCTTCCGACAGAGACACACTTCCTCCTCCATCTGTTTGAGTTTAGCAGAATCTGGTCAAGAACTTTATTTTGTTAAATGAAACAATTAGGAATTTGGAAAACAGAAAAAAAAATGGATTGTTGAGCTTTCTAATTCATCATGATTTTTCAATTTTTTTACCCCACTTTTACAGCATACTGAATAACAAGCAACTAAAAATAACATTCAGAACTCTACAATGCTCCTGTAGAATGAGAACACAAACAAGTATTCAAGGGTACCTATGTTGTTTACTTCTGCTCCAAACTAAAAAAAAAGGCTCACACAGTCTTTGTATCTATTTGTTGTTGCAATGTGCTAAACACAGGATATCAAAAAGATTTGTCATATTGTTCTGAACTCTCAATAAAAAAAGAACCTCCATATTCTACCATCAGAGAAAATGCATTAAAGTCAAAGGAGTTTGAAATTGAAGATAACAAACCTAATAGCACTCACTTGGATAAATTGTTTTCTATAGTGTGAATTTTATTGGTTCCTAGCGTCAAGGCAAGAATACTCATGCATTCGGTTGGAATGCTTTTAACTGGTAGCATTGGGCAATCACATTTCGGCATTTAACGTATTACTTAATTTTTTGTATAGTTTGAATTTGGAGAGCTATTTTATATATTGGAAAATTAGCATTTATCTATTTTCCTATTCGTCTGAGTAGCTTTATAAATCATTTTTTGTTTTGAAAATTTGGCAAAATGCGAACACATAGATTGATTAAATAAATTTAAGCAAAGGCATAGTTTTAAAACTAGTGGCTAGAGGTACGTAATCCATGAATGCAAATTAAATGCATTAAAATATCAGGAAAATGCGAGTGCATAAATTAATTAAATAAATTCAAGCAAAGGCATAGTTTATAAAACTGGGGAGTAGACGTACGTACTGCATGGATACAAATTAAATGCATTAAATGGCATCTGGCTTGAGGTGAAGGCACTGTAATGGCTTGGTGGCCACGCGTGCCCAGATTACTTTGGTCATTTAATATAGAGTTAAGTCACTTGCTATGCATCTCTATTACTTTGCGTGTGTTGTTCTTGTGTTCTGTAAGCGCGTGTTCTAAGAAAGAGTTTGTAGCAACTGAGGAAGAGATGTTATGGCTGCAGAGTCCTGACCCAGAAACGAGTTACTTGACGTGATAATTTGTTATTTTCCATAGTTTCTTTCAATTAAAGTGCATAATGAAGCTGTGTTTCATAGTGCTTTAGTTGGACTATCACTATCACTTTGTGCCTGATGTGTCAGTGCATGTATGTATGTATGCATCTCTCTATGTACATATGCATTTATCTATGTGTATATCTATGTAAACATTTGTAGATGCATATATGCATGTATGCATATGTCTCTGGATATATCTATGCATATATGTATTTATGCATATATGTATGTGTGTATAGATGCATCTATGTGTATATGCATGTATGCATATGGATGAATATATGTTTATGTCCATACATGCATTTATGTGTGTCTACATGGATGTATTTGTACATATATATACATATGTATACATATATGTGTGTGTCTATATGTCTTTTCTAGGAGAGAGTTTACAGTGATAGGGCAAAGGTTGTCATGGTTCCAAAAAGGACACTCGTATATAAGTTACTTCAGGCAATAAATAGTTATTTTCATTAGTTTTCTTTTATTTTAGAGTCCATAGGCAGATTGGGTTTCACAGTGCTCAACCTACGCTAATCTTCATAGACTAGTTCCTTGGATGAGCAATTGTCTTTTCTCCAATGTACAATATGGGAGCTTAACAATAACTTGGTGCTTATGAGTCCTCTAAAGATTGCATATGTTCAATTACTACAAAACTGTTCCATAGTGCAAGCTTTAGACACACTGTGCTATTGGCATGTGCCATAATGGGACCTTTCGAACAATATGTGGACAATGTGTTGAGAAGGCTTTACAAACTATTAGGCAAATGCAATTTACAGATATAAGCCTAAACTCCACAATTGCTTTCAGCTTTCCGTTGTCATTAGAGCATAAAGGAATGAGGATTTTTTCCAAACTTTTAATTTTTGTACTTTTACATGATAATTCACCTTATTAATTAATGAATCAAATTATCTTAATTAATTAATCTTCTTTTCCCTTCCATCATTTCATATCTAATTAATTAGGTAACTCCTAAATAGTATTTACATACATAATAATTAAAACAAATAAATAATTATAACTATCCTTGGGCACATTTGACCCATCGATCAAAGTCAATTAATAAATTTGATTCCACCTGTTCACTGATAGTATTGGCATGCAATTTCCTTCAAAAGTCTTGAAAAATAGGATTACTTACACACCAATAAGGATTCTCATTTGTAACGTCCCTATCCAAATCATCTTCATTGAATAAGACGTTGTGGCATACATTAATTGGATGTATCTCATCATCTTTCTTATCAAGATGCCAACAACCTTGGTTTATATTTCTCCTTGAGTGTATCTAAATGCCATGAGTTATGAATTCTATTTTCATGTGGCTTGATTGCACAATTAATAGTAAGTGCTACATAACGGTACAAAATAAACTTATGCAAATGGAAATGAAATGACCCCATTTAGTTAGCAAATCAATATTTATCTGGCTTTCACTATTAAGTGATAGCTGGTTTGGCATTAAACAGTAGCTAAAAATTGTTTATATCAGAACTTAACAGTGCTAGCACAGGTCTGTGTCATTTTTTGGCTTAGTATTGACAAGTTGCCATGGCCTATTTACACTTGTTCAGGCGCTTAAGCAAATATGGCATCTATTCCATTGATTGCTCTTAAAGAGCTTATGCCACCATTGCAATAACAGAATTACACTAATGCACGCATGTGCAAAATATGTTCTATATTATAGGGTACACAAATAACAATAAGTATTTTAAAATTATAAAATGCAATTTGCATTTTAAGAAACAAATTTTTTTACTTAGGTTCTTTCTAGTCGAAATGAATCTACATAAGAATTTTGTTTTGTTTTTATGAATAGCATAGTATATGTCACTCACTGTACTCATTTTTCTAAATTGTCCTTGTAACAGGGATCAATACTTTTAACTGTATTTAAACAATCACGTACAAACTACAACGTGAGGTTAGCATATTAACCTTCTCCTTTTTTTAAAAAAAAAAAAACAATGCAGAGTTTTCCAAATATGCGCTTCTAGGAAGATTTCCCATGGTTGTAGATGAAATAGTATATGTTTTTACAGTTTGCTCACTTCTCAATTTTGTCATTGTACTAGGAAAAATTACTTGTGCCTATAATAACAGCCAGAATTTGTACATTGCTACAAGTATACTTGATCATTCAATAGCAGATTGCAAGGTCAGCTTTCCAAATTGTCTTTCTGCTTTTCTTGAAATGCAATTGAAATTCTTCAATATAATAACTGCATAAAGTTCTTTTTCATGTATTCATTTTGTCATCTTGTATTCCTCATTTCTTTGAACACAAATGATTTAAAAGGCTGCTTGCACATATACGAATAGGAAAATGCATTTTCCACAATTGCAATAGTAATTTGTCTTCGAAAAATAGAACAGGTTTTGCTTATGTGTTAATTAGTTATACTTCCTCTATACAATATCCATAGAATAGAATGAATTGCTAGAATGCAATTTTTAAACCCTCCTTGCAGTTTCAAATAGCCTATAGAGTCATAAGTCTTTGTTTTATGTCAACTGGTTTTTACCTATATGCATTTAAGGCAATCTTGTTCATAAGACTACTTATATCTGTGGCAAGTTGCTATGCACTGTGCAAGTGAACATATGTTTAATCTTCCTGTATTGCAAAAAAAGACCACAAAGTTAATTTCAAAAGCTGACATGGCACATGAGTACAATGAATGATGTACTACGTTGCTCATAGACATGACAATATTTTTCCATGGTCTTGTTTACATGCAAAATGACATTAACCACAATTTTTTTTTGCTCACATTGCCAATTTCACTATATGCTTTAGACCTCTAAAGTAAGAGAAAACTGAGGAAAGAAACTATTTATTGCCTCAAGTAACTCGTTTCTGGTTCTAGACACTGTAACTATAACAAAGTCTGCTCAATTGCTATAAACTCTCCTAGAACAAAGACTTGTAGAATAGAAAAACAATTTGCGCAAAGTAATAGTCATGCTTAACAAGTGACTTAAGTCTATAACAAATGAACAAAGCAGCCTGGCTATACATGTCCACCAAGCCATTCCAGCAGTTTCTCATCCACCCACATGCTATTTAATGCATTTACTTTGCATTTATGCACTGTGTGCCTGCACCTCTGACTTTTAATCTCTTTTTTTAATTATTTAATCGATCTATGCCTTCGCTTTTGCTCAATGGACCTATGCCTTCGCATTTTCCTCAAATTTTAAAAATGCAAATGATTTTTAAAGCTATTCCCACAAATAAGAAAAGCCATAGATCTTCTTTGATCAAACAATGCCTTTGCATTTCCCTGATTTTCTTAAAACATAAATGATTTGTGAAACTATTCTCTACATGCCACTTAATTCATGTTTATGTGAATAGCTTTTAAAATCATTTGCTCTTTGAGAAAATCAGTCACTTAGAAGTACATAGAAACAAAGGAATCCAATTACACAAAACATTTAAAGACCATAAACTGAGATTGACAATGTGAGCAAAAAAGATTCTTATCCACCATTTGTTGCATGTAAACAAAGCTACTTGAAAATACTATTTTGTGTTTGTGGCATTGAAAGTATACATCATGCATTGTACTCATTTATCCAATTTGTCAATGTAACAGGAATAATTACATACAATCCTGGTGGGGGACAGTGGATGACAAGGTTAGGTTGAAGAATTAATACTATTTTTCCCTTGTACTTCTAAAAAATTGTTTGTTGTATAATATGTCAGATAGGCTTTTGCTACTACTCAAGATCCATTTTCCAACATATATAGAGATTATTATCTTCCAAGATGCTCGACAACATGATTAATACCATAGAATGCTATTGAGTAAAAGCATATAGGCGACGATGTAAAAAACTATAGATTTTGTAATCTAGATGATAGCATTTGATGCTATTCATACATAAAATTTGCTATTCTCAAACACATTAGGATACAAAAGAAACAAAGAAAATGATAGACGTTGACACCTATGAATTGACAAAGCGCCCCCAAATATCAAACATTGACTATGCGCTTAAGAGCGAGGGACTTTGCAGATTAAGTACTTTTGCATACAATGTTGGTGATTGTTTGCTTGACTCATTACAACTACTGCTTAACAATCGCTACACATCAATTCAACTACGAAACAGAGCTATAGATTACTTCTTGAGTTGCCTTCAAAACAAGGACAAAGAAGCAATAAAATCATACAACTATGAACTAGACCCTGATACTCTATATACATTGCACAAAGTACATGATCCGCAAACATATTTCCACAGAATGCGATTATCTGCAAAGCCACAAGCAGATTGCACTAAAAGTGGATTGTGGGGTGACTTATTCTGCATTCACTGGATATCCAAATGGTTGAATATACAAATATGTCGTTGGTCAAGAACAATAGCAAGAAGGTACTTACAGTTCAATAGTTCTGATTACATAGAATCAGTCTCTATACTATTTCATGACATGAATTCTTTAAGTGGACACTTTGAACCATTGTTAAAAATTGAAACACAAAACGTAACTTCAAAACAGCCCATAGGTTCACATGAAATTAAAAAACTGTGCACAAAGTATCCTCGAATATCAAACATTGACAATGTCCTTAGAGTTGAAGGCCTTTGTAGATTAAGCACGTTTGCATACAATGCTAGTGATTGTTTGTTTGACTCGCTTCAAGTACTACTTAACAATCAGTACACCTCAACTTAATTACACAATGGAGCTATAGATCATTTCCTAACTTGCCTTCAAAATAAGGACAAAGAAGCAATTAAATCATATAACAATGAACTAAATCCTAATACTCTATATACATTGCACAAAGTACATGATCAAGAAACATACTTCCGCAAAATGCGATTGTCTGCAAGACCATGCACATACTAGAGTGAATGTGGATTGTGGGGTGACTTGTTCTACATTCACTAGATATCCAAATGGTTGAAAATACAAATAAGCCTCTAGTCATTGACAACATCAAGAAAGTACTTAGATTTCAATGATTCTGGACATACAAAATCAGTCTCTATACTGTTCCATGATACAAACCCTTTGGCTAGACATTTGAGCCGCTTCTAAGAATCAAAGCCCAAAATCTAACTCGCCAATGCTCAACAAGCTTACTCCAACTTAAAAAGTTGATAAGAAGTGGTCCACAATACAAAATTACTTACTTGACCAAGACACATGCTTTGCCAAAAAACAAGAAGAATTTGATACCATTTGTCACAGCTAACAATTTTAAACATAAATCAACAATAAGACTTAATCACCTGAAGAACTTGATTAGAAAAGAAAAACAAAAAGAAAGTGCACCTACCAGTCCAAAGAAAAAAAAACATTGACACCAATAGAAATTTATAAAACAGCAATACAAGATACACCAAAATACCCATGTGCAATTTTCCAAGTGCTCTGTTTGAACAAGGACATCAGGATATTCAAAGAAAAACAAAAACAACTATACTATAAGCTACTACAATTAGATTCCTTACCATTCACAGATTTCATATGCCATGTATGCTACTTTGCATTGAAACAGTCCACTATTCCAAAGTATGCTACCCCACAGAAAATAAGAACTAATAGACCATTGTGCTATGTGCAAAATTTAACTCAGCTAGAAGAACGACTTGTCTCACTTAGAATTGCATTTGCACAGATTTGGGAACTAGGGTTCAAAAGGTCTCAAATAGGCCTAACAGGTTCTATTATAAATGTTCCTGTTGACATGAACATTGTACAAAGAGCATTACCACAATCAATTAACAACACACAAACAATTGTTGTTTCATTGAAAAGGCGCTTACAATACAAAAATGCATTTCAAAAAGGCATGGTGCGCCCAAATGTCATCATGCAAGCTTTGACTCAATTAACAAGGACAACATTATACAAAATGCACAAAGTCCACATAAACCAAGATTGGCAAGAAGTTCTCCAATGCACTGAAGAAAACGAAGACAATAGTCCACAAAATACAAGTGAAACAGAATCAGATAGTGAAATGGAAAATGAAAACCCATCAGAAACATTGATACATGGATTTACCGAGTCTAGAAGTATCCATAACATGGAAGACAAGATTATTGAAATTGCACCTGCAGAGGACAAGTATCCAATTGGAATATTTAAGGACATCTATGCTGAAGAAATGAATTTCCCAACTTTATTCTTTGGCAAACCACGTGATAATGACATTGTAAAAAACTTTACATATCAGAAAATAGTACGTTGGGAGCTCTTACAATCACAAAGACAATTTGCATATCATACAACAAACATTTTTTTCAAAGCTATAAAGGTACTAATACAACAAGTACTGTCTACAATGACAATAAGAATCCGAAAAGGCCAGTTAAAAGGGCGAAAGCTATTTGCAAAAGATGTTAAACACAAACCAAATCTAGAAAAAATTCTTAAATCAGATATTGGATATGTTGATTTCAAAAGAATAAGAATCTCTCCAGACTATTCACAACAACTTAAGAAAAATGTATTTGCTATGATTCGACAACTAGGACCACCGACATTTTTCATCACTTTCACTAGTGCTGAGCAAAATTGGGATCCACTAATTCAAACATTACAAGAGCTGCACAATCTACACCAATCAGCACAAAACTGTCAAGAATCTAATGACCGAACACACATTGACAAATTTGAACTAATCAAGAAAGATCCTATCACTTGTGCATGTTACTATTAACATAGAATAAATGCAATAAAAAAATTGATACTTACAGATGACTCTTTCTTTGGAAATGTCATTGATTACTTCTTAGTCACTGAGTTCCAAAATCGAGGAAATGAACATGATCATTTCCTCATATGGGTTAAAAATGCACCGATCTACATAGAAAATAACACAGACATCATAGCTTTTGTTGATAAGTATATTACTTGCGACACCAAAAATTTGGATCCTCCTTTGTCAATGCTACATAGACACCATCATACAAAGAAATGCAAGAGATCAAGAAAACAACTTTGTAGATACAATTTTCCTTTCCCACCAATGCAAAAGTCAACTATACTTTTACCAATACTCCAAAAGACTGAAGCGATAACTACAAATGCCATTGACATCTTTTCAAAACTCCAAAAAGAAAACTATGATGAAACATTCACTTTTCAAATGTTCTTAAAAGAGTTAAACTTAACTGACAATGAATACATTGAAGCTTTGAGCTCAACATTAAACAGGCCTATGCTTTTTTTACAAAGAAAACCATCACAAATATGGAACAATAGTTTTTCAAGGCAAATTCCAGATCTTTGGAAGGCTAATACAGATGCACAATTTGTCCTCAATGCATATGCTGCTGCAATGTATTGTAGCTCATATATTGCAAAAGTAGACAAGTCAATGACATATGCATTCAAAAGAATACGTTCAAACCACAAGAAAAACAATATTGATGCAATACAAATGGTAAGTAAACTTGGAAATTCCATGCTTAACTTGCAACAAATGTCATCACAACAAGCTACACATATTGTTTTGTCATTGCCATTAAATTACAGTTCAAGAGAATGTGTGTTCATTGATACACGATCTAACAATGATCGCACATTTATACTAAAATCTGTTAAACAATTGAGCAATGAGCCAGACGAATCAGAAAACGTTCTTGCAAAATCTATTATAGATGACTATTTAAAACGTCCTGAGACAATGGTGGACATATGTCTTGTAGAATTTGTTTCAAGATACAACAAATACGGTGGTACAATTGAACCAAAGGCCAAACCAAATGTGGTACGGTTTATCAATTTCAACAAACACTTTGATCTAGAGAATCATTGTAGAGAGCAATTGGTTCTCTATGTTCCATTTACCATTAATGAGCATACACTCAAACAAAACTTTGACTCTTGGGAACATGCATACATGTACCATGGACAAACCATTCAAACAAACAGTGCAAAGTTCATCCACAGCACAAACTCTGCATGGGGTGACATTGACAAAGCTATAAATGATCTTCAGTCTCTTGAAGATTAAAAGCTCATTGACCTACCAATGCAAGCAAAGCTTCGCCAAAAAGAACTATATGACATACAAACAGACCTTCCAAACATAGGTCATGCTAATGCAAATACCATGCATTCCAATGGATTTGAAATTACAAAGCACCCATAGATTATAGATAACAATGAATACTACAAGTTAAGACGAATGTTAAGTAAAGAACAACAAGCAATTGTTAAAGATGTTCTCATAAAAAAGATGAAAAATCCACAAAAGCCATTGCACTTGTTTTTGACTGGGGGAGCTGGAACAGGAAAGACTTTTACAGCAAAGGCCATCTACCAAGCTCTCATTCGCATGTATAGCAATTCTATTGACAATAATCCAGACAAACCCAAGGGATTATTAACTGCATATACAGGTAAAGCAACATATAACATAGGGGGATTCACATTACATTCAACATTTCACATACCTTTTAATACATCATAATTTCTGCCACTAAACACTGAATTGCTTGACACTATGTCAAAGCACTATGATCAATTGCGCATACTTCTTATAGACGAGATATCATTAGTTGGCTCGACATTCCTATGGTATATTGATAGAAGACTACGAGACATAATGCAAATGCCTACAGCATACTTTGGAAACCTTGATACAATATTTTGTGGTGACCTTTACTAGGCACAACCTGTCCTTGACTCTGTGGTTTTTGAAAATAGGCCTACCCCAATTGAATTAATGCCTTATAGTTTCTGGAAAGACCACATAAAATGCTATTCATTGGTGACTACCATGAGACAAAAAGATGAAATATTCATTTCAATCCTTAATAGACTACGAGTAGGCATTCAGACAACTCATGACCTAGACTATCTCAACAAAATTTGCTTTCGCCCTGTACCCTTTGATCCATTACTTCTGCACCTTTTCTATAGGAGAATTGATGTTCAAGCACATAACAACAAAATGCTATCAATCATTCCAACCCAAATGGTAGTGCTAGATGCAATAGATGAACTTGAGGAGAACCTTAATGCAATACGAGTATACAGTCACACAACGACACTTCCATCACAAATATGCTTGAAACCAAACATTCTTGTTGAGCTTTATGCAGGCAATTACAATGTTCAAGATGGCCTTGTCAACGGTTCAGATGGAATTTTTAAAGCATACACAACACAAAACAAAATTGATATTGTCTGGATTAAATTTAATGACCCATCAATTGGACATCACCAGCGCACAAAACTAGCACAATGTTATTCTACTACCATTGACAAAGACTAGGTGCCTATACAATGCATTGCTAGGCCAATCCAGAAAATAACAACAAACAAGAAAATTATAATTAGAAAATAATTTCCAGTACAAGTAGCATGTGCACGAACCATACATCGATCCCAAGGATTAACAATGGAGGCCTTGGCTTTTGATCCCACAGGCATTAGACAGCATGGGCTAACCTATACAGCTCTATCATGAACAAAATCAATAGAATCATTATTTCTGTTACAACCTTTAACTACAAAAAACTTCAAAGTTAAAGACAAAATACAGCTAGAAATGTCTCATCTCCAGACATGTGCACAATGGCAATTTGATAACCAAAGCACATGTTCAGAAAACAAATCACATATGCTCCTATGTACATTGAACACTCGTAGCTTGAAAGCACATGCAGAAGACATTGTCAATGACTATGGCATAATGCAATCTGATATCTTGTGTCTCCAAGAAACACATATGCATCCCTTTGAGCTAAATACCTTGCTGCAGTATTTTGATAGCTTCTCAGTACATAACATACATGGCATAGCAACTTTAACTAGGAAACATTTACTCCTGTCAAAAAAAAACAACATGAAACATCAAATATTGAAGCCATCACATCAACAATAATGCTATCTAACAATGAACTCAATGTTTGTAATATTTATGCAAGACCTGCAACTGCCATAGATGAAGTAATCGCAATCTTGCAAATAATTATTGCATCCACAAATTCAGAAAACATGTACATTTTAGGCGATTTTAATGTGGACATGTTTTCAGAAAGCAAAGCAAAAAAATACTTCTCAGCTATATGCAGCAGAACAATATACAATTTATGTTGAACCAACAACACAGCATGGGCAACTCAGTCATTGATCACATTTGGTCCAACACGACTACAAATATATGCTCTATCTATAAATCAGAAGCATATTGGACTAATCACAATCCAATTTTCCTAAAATTGCATGTTGCCCAATAGACAAATTCAACTCTATACAACTTATAGCCTTATATCACTTTTATGCAAACAATGCCTTTTTCAATGCTATATCCATTATTTGCAGGAGATCTATGGATGAAACTAAAAGACAGTCAAAGCAAATACAAACCACACAAGAAGAATCAGCACAACGATAAAGCATTGATAGTATTATTCCTTCATACTCATTCACCCAAATCACAAATATTCAAATAACATTGTTCCAATTCTTTGCAGGACACCAAAAGATGTATCAAAAAGACAGGCAAAAAAAGTGCAAATTGCACAGGAAGAGTCAGCACAAGGGATAAAGTGCTTGGTTCTTCATTGTACCGCCATTTGTCTAGCTTGCTAATATTAAATTAGCATTCAATTGACATTATCCTTGTTCCTTGTAGGATGAGAGTCAAGAAACCTAAGATTGTTTCAATCGAACAGCTAAATGCAAAAAGAGCTGGAGACACCTTCCAAGGTGATGTGCTTGTTGTCTACAAAGCAACATTGGATAAGGCCAACAAAACATGGGAAATGCTGCGTGCTGATTTAACAAATCACAAAGTAGAAATGACAATCACATTAAATGTTAGTGGAAACCTTGTGTATAAACATGAGCCTAAAATAGTCCCGGGGTCAGCTATCTCAATCTCAGATTTTCAAGTTGTGCCTAGGACAGATTATGACAGAGGTAACTGTGATTGCATTTTGATTTTAACAGACATAAGCACCACTGAAAACATCCCATGCCTCTGTCAAGAGTACAAATTCATTCCAAGTACGACTATCAGCCAATTGCTAACAACTATAAATGAGTACCCAGCTGGCACAATAGCTACACTAGTAGTTGGTGCCAAGAAAATGGGTACCCAGTTTGCAATTGACATCAAAGATGGCCACACTGACATAGACAGAGCACAGGTATTTCAGTCTATAGAACTTTTCCCTGTTCTTTCAGTTTCAACCTTTTCTCATTCCACAGTGGTCTCTATAACAATTTCCGTAACAAAATATAATTCTCTCATTGAATCGCAGCTACTATTACGGTCAACATATGAGCAACAATACTTTGCAATCGAAGACCAGTTGCATACAAATAAAACACCTACAATGCTTTTCAAGAATGTTGTAAGAAAAACAAATCAAAAGAATACATTTCACACATGTCGGTCAACATTCATCTGTAACTTGAATGACAAAAGAAGCTTGGAAAAACTCAACAACCTACTACATTCAACTTTAAAGGTAACGACATTCATTTTTTTTTAAACTATCGCATCCAAACCTGTATTTTTTGTCTCCTCTAACAATTTTGAACCATATTCTATAGGTTTCTGGTACTCTAAAAGCAGCAAATGCATTTTCCAATCCATTTCATGCATGTTGTCCAAAATGCAAATACAAATTTACTGCTTATGGCACACTCTAAGAAAAAACCGCTCACTGCAAATAGTGCAACCAACAAGTCAATTATACATTCTATTTGCAACTTAAAACTACCATTACAACTTATGAAAATCAAACAATTCAGTCTTCAATTGACCAGGTCACCATGCACCATCTATTTCCCACACTGCAAAAGCTTAGCTATGAAGACTATATCAAGGACAAATCAGCAGTGATATTCATCCTACGGGACTTCAACGCTAAAGGGAATTTTAGCCTTGACCAAAACAATGCCATTGTTGAAGCCATTTGCATTGACAAATAGACAGGAAACATCACCAGAAGGTAATAAAGTCATTCATATGTAAACTTTTTCTCTTGTGAACCAGCATCTCAAATCACCATCCATACAAACTATGTTTCTAATACATAGCATTCTCTTGGCTTTACAGGAAACTAGAAATACAGGAGTACAGATTTACATTGTTCAGACTTTAACTTTTTCTCCTTTCCATGCTCCAAGACATTTCGCTGGTTTCCACATGTTAAAGACATCTTTGGTTTTAAAATACTCTATTGCTATTATACATTTAGACACTTTTATAGGTTACTATGTTAAAGTCTTCTCGAATATGGACATCTGAAACTCTAATTTTGTTTTTGCACCTACGAAGACAATGGTTCTCTATGTACATCTGACATATATGTTCAATAATTATTACGCCTCTATGCATAATGCCATTCAAACTATATAGTTTAAATGTTTCCTTTTGCATTCTGTCGTTTCTAGCTTTTCCAATATTTGCTCTCTGATTGTTATGTTCTCGAGAGTTTATGGTGACTGAGTGGAAGTTGTTATAGTTGCACACTCTAGACCCATAAACAAGTTACTTGAGACAATAAATAGTTATTTTCCTCTGGCTTTTTTAATTTTATGCTATTAATGCAACCAAGTCTCAATACTCCTTTTATGCATTCTACTTTATAGTCACTTTTCCATCACGCATTCTAATGTATAAAGTACATTCCTGTATAGAGAAATCCATTTGTTGCTTTCGCTACATATATGCATATTTACATGTATATATGCCTCTATGTCCATATGCACATATGCACATATTCATGTATGTGTGTATTCATCTAAGCTTCTATGTATCCCTGTATGCAATTGCGTATACATGCGTCCATGCATTTATGGATGTGTGACTCTAGCCTTGTAACAATTTATTTTTTTCTATGGATATCACATATAGGAACAGTAATTAGCTCTTTCACCGTAGGTAGCAGTTGTTTTCATAAATGCCAAATCGAGCTTATATGTATTAGGATACATATATACTCACACTTAAAACTACTGATTTATGATCTCTATTGTTCCATTTTCGTAGACATGTTACTATTGCAATCAAATGTGTAAAGCATTTATGTTCAAAGAAATTAGAAACAGGAGTGGCAATATGTTACACAACCTTGCGTTATGCCTTTATAGCAATTTTTTCATTGCATTTCAAGAAAAGCAGAATCTAAAATTTTATTCATATTATTTCATCTATGGCATTTACAGCTTTTCCAATAATTATTACAGGCATAGAGTTCAGTGTTGAATAGTTCTATTGTTCATGTCATGGCTTCAACATTGTTCATGTCAAATTGCATTATCTGACAAAGTTAACATGTGAAAACCAAAGTGTCCATTATGAACACTTATTGCATTCCATGGGACCACATTTCTTTGAGGAGTTTTCTCTAACAATTCGCTTCCCTTGTATATGCTTCCATATTTTGCATATGTGCCTATGAGCACATTAACTATAACAGTTCACAAAATTCCTTTATCCCTTATGCTTTCATCATAGTGAAAAAGCTCAAAGCAATTGCAGAATTTAGGTTTAGAGAACGCAGGCTTACAAAACACAAAAAACAACACACACAAAGTAATAGAGATGCATAGCAAGTGACTTAACTCTATATTAAATGACCAAAGTGCATTGTCTACGTGTGGCCACCAAGCCACTCCAGCACGTTCACCTCCAGCCAGATGCCATTTAATGCATTTAATTTGCATTCATGCATTGCACTCACATTTTCCTGATATTTTAATGCATTTAATTTGCATTCATGGATTACGTACCTCTAGCCACCAACTTTTAAACTATGCCTTTTCTTAAATTTATTTAATCAATTTATGCGTTTGCATTTTCCCGAATTTTTAAAATGAAAATGATTTATAAAGCTACTCGGACTAATAGAAAAATAGATAAATGCTAATTTTCCAATATATAGAATAGCTCTCCAAATTCAAACTGTACAAAAAAATAAGTAATATGTTAAATGGTGAAATGTGATTGGCTGATGCTGCCGGTTAAAAGCATTTCGGGCAAATGCATAGGCAAATTAAAAATGGGTTCACAGGAAAGAGCTTTTGATTCTGAATCCATATGCATACTTTGATTAAAACTAGTGGCTGAAGGTACATAATTCACTGATGCAAACTCAATGCATTGAATGGCATCTGACTAAAGGGGCCGCTGTTTAGATTGCTAATTAGTCTTTGAATATATAACAGGGTTCAAGGACAAAAATCTCATTATCGCACATGTTGACATAATTATGGTTCCAAAGCTCTCTTTATGAGACCACTTTGCAGTAATAAAAAATATACAAACTTTATAGGGCTCACATGCATGAAGTAAAATGGACAAGAGGGTTTCTACATAATTCCTATCAAACGCAGATGACACCTTCTCATTTCAACAAGAAATTCGAATAGATAATACTAAAAGTAGTTTAAAATATGAATTTATAATCAAACTATAAGAATGCCTTAAAGCACTGTGAAACCCTACTTGCATTTCATAGTTGTAAACAAAGAAAAAGGTTTATTCTAGAAACTCACCCTGTACTCTTTTCTTGAAAAAATTGCTACAATTGCAGAATTTAGGTTTACATTGTTCCAAACTTCTCATTACAGCACAGGTTAACAACACATTGGTTCTAAAGCTCTCTCTATGGCACAGCTCTACAACAATTAATGATATATAGTCTTTACAGGGCTCACATGCAATCAACAAAATAGACAAAAGGGTTTTTACATAATCCCTTTCGAACCACATTTCATGGATCCACATTTATTCCACGACTTTTGTCAAAGAGTTCACTTGCCTTTTGTATGCTTCCATTTTTTGCATATGTGCCTATGAGGACAATAGCTATGACATTTGACAAAATTCTTCTATTTACATGCATCCATGCATCCTGCCCAGAGATACACATATACATGCATCCATGTGTACTGCAATACATGCATCTATGTACACATGCACCCATGGATATATGTATCTATGCAACTTCATATGCAATCCATGGATATTTCCATACATGTATATTTAAGCATTTATGTATCCAACTATGCATCTTTCTATCTATCCATGCAACTATGTTTCTATGTATTCTTCTACCTTTAGATACATCCATGCATATATGTATCTGTGCTTCTATGTACAACTGTATACAAGCATCTATCCATATATGTGTCGATGTATCTATGGATACATCTATTCATAGATACATGTATCTACGCATCTATGGATATGATGATAGATGTCCACATCCATGTATCTATTGATACATGTATCAGGTACCTCTTTTCTAGGTCTTGACTCTACAGCAACAACATCTCCTGTGACTACACAGATCTACAGAATAACAAAAAATGAAACTCTCAAAGTAAACACAATGCATCTCTAGTCACTTAAATCTATATTACACGATAAATCCACATGCCATTTAATGCATCTAGTTTGATACACAATCAAGAAAACAGCTAAATACCACTTTCCAAATAAAAAGAATAACTTTGGAAACATCAACTCCTAGAATTAAATACCAATGTGCACAAAGTGATCATATTACCCTAACTAGATGACTATGAAGCACATGTTACCTATGCAATCTAAAATCTAAAGATACATACCATCCTTATGCACCTATGCACAAATACATATAGTCTAACATATATACATAATTACATGTACATATATATACATGCAAACCTGTATGCATGGATGCATAGAAAGACTATGTTTCATGGCATTATTAAAGAGTTCACTTGCTTTCTATATGGTTCCATACTTTGCTTTGTATATGGCTCCATACTTTGCATGTTTGCCTATGAGGACAATAACCACAATATTTGACAATATTCCTCTATCCTTTATGACAGCTCATTGGTTCCAAAGCTCTCTTTATAGGACAGTTGTGCATTGCCTCCAAGACTCAGATGTATCCTTGGTATTTCAAGGAAAGATTCGAATGGATAACACTTAAAATGATATAAACTATGATTTTATAATCAAAGTATCCAAATGTATTGCAGCAATGCGAAACCCAACTTCCATTTAAGATGTACAATGAAAGTAAACAGAAGGAAAAATGCATTTGCTTCAAAGTTTGTAAAGCAATTTCAACAGATTGTCTAGCCATTGTCCAAAATATCATTTTCTATCAGCATAGTCCTTGAACCTTCTTTAGGTCTAACTGCTACTTTGTTAATTGACTTTGATTAAAAGGTCAAAATGTGGAATGTGGCCAAGGATAATTATACTTATTTATCTCTTTTAATTGTTATATATTCAAAGACTAATTAGCAATCCAAACACTCTCCCCTTTAGTCAGATGCCATTCAATGCATTAATTTTGTATCAATGAATTATGTACCTTCAACCACTAGTTTTAATCAAAGTATGCATATGGATTCAGAATCAAACTCTCAAAATAAATGCATATATAAATGTGTATTTTTCTTCATTTCATTATGTATCTATGTATCCATAGATGCAATCATGCATATATCGATTTATGCACATATCTCGCCATCTCTCAATGCATCTGTCTATATATGTATGGTTGTATCTATGGCTACATGTATACATCGATTTATGCATATATGCACCTATGAATTGCATACACACATCCATGTATATATGCATCTATCGATATCTTCAATGGATACATGTATATATGCATTTATGGACCTATGCACCCATGTATTTGTTTTCGTCTCTGCCCATCTACAGATGCATATATCCATATTTCTACACATCCATGTATCTATACACCTCTCTCTGTAACATATCTATCTCTGTCTGCATACATGTGTCTATGCATCCATCTATGCATGTGTGCATGTACTACATGCACATATGCATTTGTGCATGTGTATACAATACTCTTCCTTAGAACAAAAGCATATACAACAGAATACAGTGTCCACAAAATAGCTGCGATGCATTACAACTGGCTTAAATCTATATTAAATGGCCAAAGTATGCTAGCGCCCCATGGCCACCAAGCCATTCTAGCCCCTTCCCCACTAGCCAGATGCCATTTAATGCATTTGCTTCAATTATTTTGACCTCTCTATGTGTTCGCATTTTCCTGATATTTCAATGCATTTAATTTGCACTCATGGATTACGTATCTCTACTCGTCAGTTTTATAAACTATGCCTTTGCTTAAATTTATTTAATCAATATATGCGATCGCATTTCACTGATTTTCTATAACAATAATGATTTATAAAGCTATTATGATAAATAGAAACAGATAAATGCTAATTTTCCAATATAAATTTATCAGAATAATGCTAATTTTCCAATATAACAAAATTAAAAGTTATATGGTTACATACATTCGTGCATATTGTCCATACATGCATATATGCATATATGCCTTCATCCATATTTGCATGTGTATATGAATACATCCTTCCATGTAACATATGCATTTGTATCTATATGCAAATATGCATGCATCCATGTATACATGTATTCATTTCTCCATCTGTCCATGTAGTTCTGTTTTCTGTGTATACATGTGTCTGTTGATGCATCCATGCATATATCTGTGAATAGCTCTACGTATTTCTCTCTCCATGCATTTATTGTTCTCTAACGCATCAGCATTTGCATTTTTTCAGTTTCATGATCTTCCATATTTATTGTTTTCATAGTATATGCATAACAACTTCCACTTTGTCTTCTGTTTTGACTCTTCTATCCTTAAATATCATTATATTTTTATATCTATTCTTCTCTTGTCGCATTTCAAGGAATCTCAAGGATCTCAGTACCTTGTTCAGTACGAAGGAGAGTGAGAAATGCGACATGAGTCTTTTCCTATGTTTATATTGACACACTCAGCCCTATGATGATTTTAAAAAGCATAACCAATAGAAAACTAGACATTCTTCCACCCTTTGTTGGAAGAAATAACCACTTCATACCCTATTGATTCCATTCATTTCCATTTCCACCCTTGCACATCCTTTCTTCTCAAATCAAATTCATTTCAAAATCTGTTTATATGCTTGCCTTGCATCATACCAATGTGTTGCATTCCTTTTTTCATTCAATCCAGCTCTCTCATTGAAATTTTTATTTCTTGCATTTAATTTTAAGCATATAACTAAAAAATGATAAATTCATACCATTTACATTCCATTCATTCTCATATCCACTCTCCCATATCCTTGCCTCCCATATCAAATACTTTTCATAACTTATTCATACACCTTATTTCAATCTCATCATTCTCTCAATTCACTCTCTTTGTTGCACTCGCATAACTCATTCTTCTTTTTTACCCTCACATATCTTTATCTATCTATACCTCAAATATACCTTCATCCATCACAACAAAATTCACACCATACCAAACAAAGAAAAAGATGAAGAAAATATCAAGGTTATGCAATTAAACACTGAGGGCTTCGAAAATAACAATCATAACATAGAGTTGTATTCAAGAGTTATTTTCAAAATGTCTTTTCTAAATCTTGTTTATTACAGATCCCTAAAAGCGCGTATGACAGTTTCTTAAAGCCTAAAATGTGTAATCAGATTTAACAAATATTTACATGTATCCATGCATTCAAATGCATCATTAGATATCCTTTATACACTTGTTCAAAAAACAATAATGTATATGTTTCAAATGCAAATTGTTTATGACATTTCTAGCTTTATGCACACAGGCATTTATAGATTCTTGTTTGCATACCAAATTACATGGACACATGTATACATCCATCCATGCATAAATGTTTACATGGATCCATATATTTATGCATTCCTCCTATATATGCATTGGTGATAAATAGTTCATTTTCCTTGTTTTTCTTTCGTTTACTACTGCAAATGCAAGTTGAGTCTCATTGTGCTTTGACAAATTTGTATTTCTACTCGATTTTAGTGTTTTCCATTCAAATTTATCGTTCACATGTCAAGGATGCTTTTCACTCTTCTATGCATTGTGTGCACATGGATACATGTATACATGCATGCATGTATACATAGATAGCTCAAGCATTGTTACAAATGTTTAAGATTACTTGCATTTAATAATTCAAACAAAATAATAATACATTTTTGCTTCCTGAATAAGATCATAAAGGATATTTGTTACTGCAAATGTAAACATACACCCATGTAAAAATACAAGTATTAATTGGTGTATCTATCAAAAAGTCCATGTATTTATTCTTTTCATAGTATATGCATAACAACTTTTGCTTTATTTTCTCTTTTGACTCTTGTATCCTTAAATATCATTATATTTTTATATCTATTCTTCTCTTGTCGCATTTCGAGGAAGCTCAAGGATCTTGGCACTTTGTTTAGTACGAAGGAGAGTGAGAAATGGGACATCATCTTTCTTCTGTATTTGTATTGAGACAATCATCCCTATGATGATTTTAAAAAGCATAACCAATAACAAAATAGACATTCTTCCACCCTTTCTTGGAAGAAATGTTCACTTCATACCCTATCGAATCCACTCATTTCCATTTCCACCCGTGCACATCATTTCTTCTCAAATCAAATACATTTCAAAATCCATTTATATGCTTGCCTTGCATCACACCAATGTGTTGCATTCCTTTTTTCTTTCAATCCAGCTCACTCATTCAAATTTTTATATCTAGCATTTAATTTTAAGCGTACAACTCAAAAATGATAAATTCATTCCATTCATTCTCATATCCAGTCTCACATATCCTTGCCTCCAATATCTAATACTTTTCATAAGGCATTCATATACCTTACTTGCATCTCATCATTCTCTCAATTCCTTCTCTTTGTTGCACTTACATTGCTTATTCTTCTTTACTACCCTTACATATCTTTATCTATCTATAGCTCAAATATACCTTCATCCATCACAACAAAATTCACACCATACCAAAGAAAAAAATGAAGAAAATATCAAGGTTATGCAATTAAACACTGAGGGCTTTGAAAATAACTATCATAACATAGAGTTGTATTCAAGACTTCTTTTCAAAACGTTTTTTCTAAATCCTGTTTATTACAGATAACTAAGAGCACATATCACAGTTTCTTGGAGGCTAAAATGTATGGTCAGATTTAACTAATATTTACATGTATCCATGCATTCAAATGCATCGTTAGATATCCTTTATACACTTAATCAAAAAACAATAATGTGTTATTCTTTTGTTTCGATCATAAATGTTTTTTGTATATCTTTCAAATGCAAATTGTTTCTAACATTTCTATTTTTATGCACACAGGCACATATAGATTCTTGTTTACATACCAAATTGCATGGGCACATGTACACACTCATGCATGCATAAATGTTTCCATTGATCCATATATTTATGCATTCCTTCGATACATGCATTGCTGATAAATAGTTAATTTTCCCTGTTTTCTTTCATTTAATACTGTAAATGCAAATTGAGTCTCATTGTTAACATAGAGTTGTATTCAAGAGTTCTTTTCAAAACGTCTTTTCTAAATCATGTTTATTACACATTCCTAAAAGCACGTATGACAGTTCCCCGAAGGCTAAAATGTATAATCAGATTTCACAAATATTTACATGTATCCATGCATTCAAATGCATCATTAGATATACTTTATACACTTCTTCCAAAAACACTAATGTATTATTGTTTTGTTTCAATCATAAATGTTTTTCTTTATATGTTTAAAATGCAAATTGTTTCTGACATTTCTAGCTTTATGGACGCAGGCATATATAGATTCTTGTTTACATACCAAATTACATGGACACATGTACACATCCATGCATGCAAAAATGTTTACATGGATCCATATTTTTATGCTTTTCTTTGATATATGCATTCATACTAACTAGTTTATTTCTCCTGTTTTCTTTCATTTAATACTGCAAATGCAAGTTGAGTCTCCTCATGCTTTCAAACTCGTTCAGATGCCAAGGATTCTTTTCACTCTTCTATGCATAATGTGCACGTCGATACATGTATACATGCATACATGTATACATATATGCTTCAAGCATTGTTACAAGTGTTTCTCTCTCAATAATTTGCATGCAAAGTGCTATAAACATGTGAATTATATTAGTGTGCCTACATTTTATCTTATGTTATAAGGTTTTTTATATCTTTCCAAATTATTTTATCAATACCTTTGTACTGTTTCATCTAAGAATTTATTGTAATATTTATTTCACTTATTACATTTAAATAAGTCAAATTATTACATTTTATTTTGAATGCAAAGTGCTATAAACATGTGAATTATTTTAGTCTAGCTACATTCTATCTTAGGTAATAAGGTTCTTTATTATATCTTTGCAAATTACTTTTTGTTTATTATATATACACAAATTTTTATTCGTAATACATAAACAAGATTAAAATCTTATTTATAATAAAATCAATAGCTTTCTTGTGATTCATCTAAGAATTTATTGTAATATAATTACATTGTTCTATACACAAAAATATGTTTTTGTATTACATAGACAAGATTAAAATCTTATTTATAATAAAATCAATATATTTATATAGAAGTAACCTTCATACTACGTTAAAAAAAATATTGATTAGTCTTAGAAAAGTTTACATTCAAATGAGCTACCCCTATCAATGTTCCACCTAACACTAGTGTTTCTACTAGCACTTGCATATTGTGATATGATAAACTAAAATAACTCAACTGTATTAATTAACGTAGCATGTGTTTTAGAACAATACACTAAACATAATTTTATTTACAAATAGACATAGAAGCAAAAAAAGAGATATGGTAAACTTTGTTTCGCCATGCATATAAATATGGGTCAAGTAAAGAATGCATATAAATGCAAGTTGAGTCTCATTGTGCTTTGAGACTCGTTCAGATGCCGACGATGCTTTTCACTCTTCTATGCATTATGTGCACATTGATACATGTATACATGCACACATGTATCCATAGATGTCTCAAGCATTGTTACAAACGTTTCAGATTATTTGCGTTCAAAAATAAAAACAATATAATAATGCATTTTTGCTTCCTGATTAAGATCATAAAGAATCTTTCTTGTCGCAAATGTATACATACACACATAAAAAATACAAGTATTCATTGGTATATCTATAAAAAAAGTCCACGTATACATGGTACCCATAAATACAATTTTGCATGCATCCATCAACACATGTTAACTGTTCACATGTCTCTACGGACCACGTTGCCCATGGACCCTAAACATTCCACGCATTAATGCACCATTGCAAATTACTTCAAACTTTCCTAGCTATATTTAATACATTTATATTCCTATCTCCTATCTAATTACTTTTTCTAACTATAGCTAGATGCTTTTTATCCCTCGGCAGGAACTCGACGTTTGAGTCACTTGTTAAAATATCGTAAAAGGAAAAGATAGTCAAAGGGCTAAAAATGATCTAGATGCCCCATAAAGAAAACATACCCTTCTCATTAAGTACATCACAAAAGTAAATTTGATTATAATATAATTAAAGATAAATTATATTTCTCATACATGGTGTCTCACATACATAAGTACATCCACATTTATGAGACATAAATTTCTATATTATTAAAATTACACAAGATATCGAACATGAAATAAATTTATGGGGATACATGTTACAAGGTGGTTATATCTATCCCTTGTTTAGAACTAGGTGTTTGCAATATTATGTGTCTAATCCATGGTTTCATGATTTATCCCAAGGTAAATGTAGTTCAATACATGAGATCACCTTCGAAACATGCATGCATGCATAAATATACACACATAACCAAATCACAAGATATCATTAAATTAAATAATATTGTATACATGTAAAAATTTTGAATTCATATCTCACATCATTAATATTGCATTTTCATCATATTCATCCTCGATCTTGCATAATGCATCATTTTCATCATTTGTATTATTAATTTCCCTTTTAACATCATTTTCATCCTCATTTCCCCTATTGATTAAATAATATTGAATTATTTAATTAATTCATCATATTTCACTAATTTTCCTCTTATCTCCCCTAATTGAATAATTTTAATTAATTAATTAGCCATTAATCTATTTTTCCTCTAATGTCTCGTGATTAAATAATCTTTATTATTTAATTATCTAGCTACCATCCCATTCATTTAGAATATTTATTTTTAATAAAGAATATCCTAATCCTCCATAATTAAATAATCTTGAATTATTTAATTGTCCTAATTTTCCTCTCAAAGGAATTTCTCTTGAAATATTATTTTTCAAAATATCCTAAAATATCTCATTCCTCTCATTCATCTACAACCCTCCATTTCTTGATCTAATCTTCACTCTCCATTTCAAAATATCCTAGACTATTTTTCCTTAAATTATGGAGATATTTTGAGTTCAAATTGTTTTGGATCCCTCATCTTCCTTGATTCACTCTTTTTCATGGGTCTTTGAGGTTTAATCTCAACCATTGATCATAATCTTGGAAATCTATAAAACAAACATCATTCCTCATTATCACACACCTAGTGTAATGTCCAAAATTTTCTACCACAAACTCATCTACACAAACTTCAAATTTTCAATCCCAACAGAAGACCAACTTACAATATGAATGATTTTCAATCAAGTATAGGGAAACCTAAGGGGCCAGACCTAATTCCTCGAGGGCTCATTTTTTATGGCCTTGCCTATGTATAGATTTCACAGAGGAACCATAGTTCAACAACTGGACTCCAACCATCACACACTTGGTTGGCCAATGAAGGGGGTATAAACCATTAGGTTATTAAGATTTCATAACATCAACATCAATCACAACCCCAACACTTCTCCACACTGTAATAATGGAAAGAAAAGGTTCAAGGTCAAAGATTATGACTAAACCCACATATATGATATCCCAAGAATTCTTCTAAGACATCTAGACACTAACATCTAATATGATAGGGATAGGGTTTTGCAATAGTCTAAGGGTCATATTTTATACACCTATCCTGTGGTAAGGTACACAACAGCACAACAGGAAATTAGTGCCTAAAATAGCATCAGATTTTAGTGTATTTGAGTCCATCAATTGGGCACATCTCACGGCACAAAATTCGGTGCTAAATGGTTTCTTCATTTCGGTGCCATTTTTTGCGCCAAATTTTTCGTCAGATTTAGCACCAGATTTAGTGCCAAAAAAGTGGTTTCAGCAATAACGTCTCCTTTAGCACTGGGAATAGCATCAAGAAATAACATCAGAAATAGCATCTAAATTAGCACCCAATTTGGCTTCCAATTTTTCTTTCATGTCTGCTCCTAGGTTTTTTTCTAGTTGTGTTCCTAGTTTTGCTTCTAGTTTCGCTTCCAGTTTTGCTTCCAGTTTTGCTTCCAATTTTGCTTACAGGTTTGTTTCCAAGTTTTCTTGTATTTTTGCTTCTAGTTTTGCTTCCAGGTTTGCTTCCGGTTGTGCTTCCAATTTTGCTTCCATTTTTGCTTCCAAATTTTCTTCTAGTTTTGCTTCTAGTTTTGCTTCCAATTTTTCTTCTAGATTTGCTTTCAGTTTTGCTTCTGGTTTTGTTTCCAGGTTTGCTTCCTAGTTTTGCTTCCAATTTTGCGTCCGATTTTGCTTCCAAGATTGCTTCTGGTTTTGCTTCCAATTTTTCTTCTAGGTTTGCTTCTGGTTTTGCTTCCAGGTTTGCTTCCTAGTGTTGTTTCTAGGTTTGCTTCCAGTTTTACTTCCAGGTTTTCTTCCGATTTTGATTCCAATTTTTCTTCCAGTTTTGCTTCCAGGTTTGCTTCTGGTTTTGCTTCCAGTTTTTCTTCCATTTTTGCTTCCAATTTTGCTTCCAGTTTTCTTTTGATTTTTCTTCCAGGTTTGCTTTCAGTTTTTCTTCTAATTTTTCTTCCAAGATTGCTTCTAGTTTGCTTCTATTTTTGCTTCCATTGTTGCTTATTTTTTGCTTCTAAAAATGCTTCTTGTTTTTCTTTTGGTTTTGCTTCCAAGTTTTCTTCTAGTTTTGCTTCCAGGTTTGCTTCCAGTCTTGATTTCAGTTTTGCTTCTAGGTTTGCTTCAAGTTTTTCTTCCAATTTTGCTTCCAAGATTGCTTCTGGTTTGCTTCTAGTTTGGCTTCCATTGTTGCTTCCTTTTTTGCTTCTAAAAATGCTTCTTGTTTTGCTTCCATTTATTAATTTAATATGTTTTATTTCAATTTAATTAGTTAAATATATGATGCCTCTTAAATAACTCATATGATTATAGAGTAAGTAATTTAATTATTTAACTCATATGATTAAATAACAAGATAATTATTATAACATGATCATCATCTATAATTAAAAAAAGTGAGTCAAATATCTATAATTTAATTGAATTTGACAACATCCATCCTAAGTAGTAAATTAAAATCATCATACGTAATAAATATCCATCCAAAAATCATCGACCACTTTTAATATATATAAATTGATAGGTCAATACCGATAAGATCTTCATCATATATAACTAAAACAGTGAAAGTCAAATATGCTAGTAGATCAATAACATGTCAAAATGATACGTGTCCAACAATTGACATAAGTCAAAATGATACATGTACAAATGATATAAGTAAAAATGATAAATTATGTAACTCAAATTGATACAAGTCAAGTTGATACATTTCCAAATGATATAAGTGAAAATGATACATGTCAATATGATACAACTCAATAATATGATATTATAGGCCGTGAAAATGATACATATGATAGTAACCATGAAAAGAGGAATCATAACGATATATCAACAATGATCCATGATGTAGTCTATATGATTATGAATGTCACTGAGTACTACTAGCAACTACCTCATCATCATCAACACCATCATGATCATCATCATCATAATGACATATCATTAATGATCCATGATGTAGTCTATATGATCATGAATGTCACTGGGTACTACCAACAACTGCCTCATCATCATCACCATTATCATCATCCTCATCATCATCATCATCATCATCATCATCATCATCATCATCATCATCATCGGCATAATCATTTTCATCGGCCTCGGTGTCTTTTGTATCTATGTCATCATCATCCTCTACCATGTGATCTTGATGCAGTACAAGAGGAATAAAACAACTATCTCAGTTTCATTAGACAAATCTCAAACCATTTCTTGTTTGTTTTCTCATCACTAGTTCAATTTCCCTTCACAAAAACTCAACTCAAATACTCAAATTAGCAAATAGAGTTCCAAACTTCAATATGACTATCAAACCATTTTTAACCTCTTTAAAATGACCGAAACAAAACAATTATGTTCCTTGAAACATCACCCAAAGATATCTTCATACACAAACTGTCTTCAACCTTCCATAATGGCACTTTTTGATCACCAAAACACAAAGTTGATTTTTTATGGCACAACCAATCAAATCCATGCTTAATTCATCTTCATAAGAGTTAAAAAAACCAAATAAAACTCTTCACAAGGTCCAAGAACTTAGACTTCTTAATTTAGTTATAGTTCCTTCATTAACTAGCCTATATGCTTGTAGTACTCCATTCACACTCAGTCAGAGATAACTTTTATTATACTCTTCATTTCAAGACTATGATTACCTTTCTAGACACTCATTTGAGATTTTTAAAACATATCCAAAAATTATTATCTATTGTTTTGAAAAGAAGTGCTCAAATTAGGACTTTCTTGTTCAAGCAACTAGGCAAATTAGGCCACTCTTACAAAGGAACACCCCTCAAAATTTAACCTCAACCTCTAACCACCACAAAAATTCTTGAGTGAGGTTTCCAATAGACCAAATACACATTTTCAAGCAAAATTAGGGGGTTTTGACTCACCAAAAGACCAAAACTCATATTTTGCACCAAAATGGCTTGTAACCAAGGGTGGGTTATTGAAAGTACACCTTCCCAACTCCTCCCAACTCTTCCAATCACTCAAAAACATATAAATATACCTACAAATACTTACCCAACTATTATCCATAATTTTCCAAGTGGATTTCTTCTAACCCTAGCCATGAGGGTGTTCAAAGAGAGCAAAAAACACACTATAACAGCCTAGGGCTTTCTAAAAAAAGCATAAAAATTCATTTATTTACCCTGAAACTTGGATAATCTTGAAGATTATTTCCTTACATATATTCACACCAATTTTTAGGAGATCTTTCATTGGATAAATTAAGAGTTATTGATTTTTTATTGCCTACTGCCATCTTCAAATCTGAATTTCACCGCCTAGAGTAAATTTGATATATCTAGAGAAAAACTTAATGAAATTGCATGAGAAAAAATGGAAATGGAAGGTGATTGACTCTACTATCACTTACAAACATTTATCCATGCATTTGAGCCTGTAAAAATCTGTACAAGGGTCTGAAACAATAAAATTCTATAGAAAATGCTTAAAAAACAGAGTTCTTTATTCAATCTTTAAAATTCAATCACCCACAAGGTTTCAAACATACAATGGAGTTTTTAAAGAAATTTACAACATGAATTTTCACCTTCTAACTAATTTCTAACTACATCCCATCATTTTAGACTCTTATGACTCTTCATCTTCTAAATGTTGCTTTATGCAACTTTTACATTTTTTTGCAAATTTTACCATATGTTGACAACTTTTAGACACCTCTCCAAAAATGGAATTAAGAGTTAAATAATGACCTATACATATGAGAAATGTTCCATGAGACCATAATGCAATGGTGTATCATCAACATTTGATTTTCTTTCAAAAAAAATTCCTAGGGCTCATGATGGTGTCCTAGTGCTCCTGCACCAAACTCCCAGCCAAGAAAAGAATCCAAGTCCTCTTGGATTGATGTTGTTAACAACCTTCATGATTTTCCTCATATTGAAATTGATTCTAACCACCTTCATTTTCACCTCGGGTTTGAATTTTTCCATGCAAATCAGCTTCCTACCTTGCTCACCAACTGAAATTAGAATTCTTATGCTTTGATTCATCTCAATACCTTGTTTCTCCTTTTGTCCTTTGACCTGCAACTTGTTCCTTGTCCAAGAGATTGACATAAAAAATAAATGAAAGAAAGTTTCTACCATCATACCTCCATCATTCTTCAACTCTTTTCAAATCTCCAAGACCAATCCATCCAAGATTTTTTCTTCATCCAATCCTGTCACTAATCCAAGGTCTTCAACATTTGAAATCAGGTCTATGATCTTTCTCCTCTCTTCATCTTCATGCTTTGGAATATCTATAACATCTTCATCAATGAATTCTTCCCTTGCATCTTCAAAGGATTCTTGCTCTTTCATCCTCATTTTCCTTCTCCACTTGACTATCTTCTAAATGGGTCATGAAACTTTCTTGTTTACTTTCAAGTGCCAACTCATTAATTCCTTCATCTCCTTCATCATATGCTCTATCCTCATTGTAGACTCCTGGAACTCTTTCTCAAATCTTCTCAACTCTTGCTTCAAATAAGCTATCTCCTTATCCATCTTCTCTTGTCTCTTTTTCTTCTTTCTTTCTTCCTCTTCTTGTAAATGCTTTCTCAGTATCTCCATCTATTCAAGATGGTCTCAACAAGTATCTCCTTGCTTCTACTCTCTCACTTTTCACAACTTTCTCTCTGCCTTCTCAATGGCAGCAACCAGGTTCTCCTGACCTACAAACAACCAACAAACCACACAACTACAAAACCACAACTCACAAACCAACTTATCAACCCAAATATTTCTCAGGCTCTGATACCATTTGATGCAATACAAGAGGAAGAAAACAACTATCTCAGTTTCATTAGACAAATCTCAAACCATTTATTGTTTGTTTTCTCATCACTAGTTCAATTTCCCTTCACAAAAACTCAACTAAAATACTCAAATTAGCAAATGTATTTCCAAACTTCAATATGACTATCAAACCACTTTTAACCTCTTTAAAATGACTGAAACAAAACAATTATGTTCCTTAAAATATCACCCAAAGATATCTTCATACACAAACTATCTTCAACCTTCCATAATGGCACTTTTTGATCACCAAAACAAAAACTTGAGTTTTTATGGCACAACCAATCAAATCCCTGATTAATTCATCTTCATATGAGTTAAAACAACCAAATAAAACTCTTCACAAGGTCCAAAAACTTAGACTTCTTAATTTAGTTATAGTTCCTTCATTAACTGGCCTATATGCTTGTAGTACTCCATTCACACTCAGTTAGAGATAAATTTTATTATACTCCTCATTTCAAGACTGTGATTACCTTCTAGAAACTCATTTAAGAGTTTTAAAACATATCCAAAAAATCAATATATGTTGTTTTGAAAAGAAGTGCTCAAATTAGGACTTTCCCGTTCAAGCAACTAGGCCAATTAGGCCACTTTTACAGAGGAACACCCCTCAAAATTTAACCTCAACCTCTAACCACCACAAAAAATCTTTATTTAGGTTTCCAATAGACCAAATACATGTTTTCAAGAAAAATTAGGGTGTTTGACTCACCAAAAGACCAAAACTCAGATTTTGCACCAAAATGGCTTGTAACCAAGGGTGGGTTATTGAAAGTACACCTTCCCAACTCCTCCCAACTCTACCAATCACTCAAAAAAATATAAATATATTTGTACATACTTATCCAACCATTAGCCATAAGTTTCCAAGTGGATTTCTTCTAACCCTAGCCATGAGGGTCTTCAAAGAGAGAAAAAACCACACTGTAGCAGCCTAGGGCTTTCTAAAAAAAGCATAAAAACTCATTTATTTACCTTGAAACTTAGATAATATTGAAGATTATTTCCTTATAGATCTTCACACCAATTTTTAGGAGATTTCATTAGATAAATTAAGAGTTATTGAATTTTTATCGCCTATTGCCATCTTCAAATCTGAATCTACTGCCTAGAGTAAATTTGAAGAAAAAATTAATGAAATTGCATGAAAAAAAATGGAAATGGACTTTTATTGACTATAATATCACTTAAAAACATTTATTCACACATTTGAGCCCATACAAATCCATACAAGGGTCTGAAACAGTAAAATTCTGTAGAAAATGCTTAAAAAATAGAGTTCTTTATTCAATCTTTTAAATTCAATCACCCACAAGGTTTCAAACATATAATGTCCTTTTTAAAGGAATTTACAACATGAATTTTCACCTTCTAACTACTTTCTAACTACCTCCCATAATTTTAGATTCTTATGACTCTTCATCTTCTAAATGTTGCTTTATGCAACTTTTACATTTTTTTGCAAATTTTACCATATGTTGACAACTTTTAGACACCTCTCCAAAATGGACTTAAGACTTAAATAATGACCTATACATATGAGAAATGGTCCATGAGACCATAATAAAATGGTGTATCATCAACATTTGACTGTCTTTCAAAATTTGTTCCTAGGGCTCATGATGGTGTCATGGTGCTCCTGCACCAAATTTGTACCAGCAAAACCAATATTTTTTGGATCTATATCATAATGAGGATCATCTTGATCTTCTGGAAGACCCGTTTTCTACAAAAAAAAAAAATTAAAATAGAAATTTATTATTTATTTCATGCAATAATTTATTTTTCTATTATATATCTATTATTACAACATATGAGATGAAACCATAATCATATTACATCATATCAAAGTGCACATACCATAATAAAATTTCAAAAAAGTTACAGCTAATATGTCATTCTAATGATGTAAAACATGCAACAATTCGAATAAATGTTAGTAAAGATCATAAAAAAAGTTTGTTATACAATTTAACCATCAACTGTAAATTCTATTACATAACCTTAAGTGCCAACCCTCTGCAAAAGAATGAAGAGACTGCAAGAAGATTGGTTGTAGGGGGCATTGGTACAGGAGATGGACATGGCTCTTCTAAGCCATCCATTGAGATGGTTTTGTACAAAAATGTGGATGATATCCCCGTTTCTAGAGAGCTCATGATTCAAGTTGATACAAAAAATGTTGTTGTTCTAGTACCCATATATGTCATCATGGTTCCATTTCATGTAGCCACCATCAAGAGTGTTACAAGCCAACAAGATGGAGTGAATTCTTATATAAGGATAATTTTCAATGTTCCAGGTACAAGCTTTAATGCCAACTACATGCCAACATTTAAATTCCCTAGCAGTATTTATGTTAAGGAAATTTCCTTTAGATCCAAGGATTCAAAGCACATCAACCATGTGGTACAAATGATTAAATCCCATAGATGATTTGTAGCAATGAAAGAGTCTGAAAAGGTGTAGAGAGCTACACTGGTGACTTAGGAGAAACTTCAGATTTCAAAAACAAAGGAAATTAGGTTGGATGACTTGTGGATTAGGCCAGTATTTGGTGGGAGAGGAAGAAAGATGACTGGAACTTTGGAGGCCCACCATAATGGATTTCGATATTCAACCATGAGAGAAAGAGAGAGAGTTGATATCATGTATCAAAACATTAAGCATGCATTCTTCCAACTAGTGGAGAAGGAGATGATTACTTTACTTCATTTTCATTTGCATAACCATATATCATGGCATGGGAACCAGGAAGACCAAGGATGTCCAATTTTATGTGGAGGTAATGGATGTGGTCCAAACTTTAGGAGGGTCAAGAAGGTCAATGTATAATCCTGGCGAAATTGAGGAAGAACAACAAGAGAGGGATAGGAAAAATAAAATCAATGCAAAGTTTCAAGGATTTGTCAAGCGAGTAAGAGAATTATGGGAGAAACTCAACTAAAATATTTTGAACTAGAGTTTGATATACCATTTAGAGAGCTTGGTTTTCATGGATTTCCTTTAAAAGCCGTTGCTTTTATTGTTCCTACGGTAAATTGTTTGGTAGAGTTGGTGGAATTATCTTTCTTGGTAATCACTATTAGTGAGATTGAGATGGTTAATCAATTAGGAGCTAATTTCTTGTAGTAATCAAAGAGTCTAAAAAGGTAGAGATAGCTACACTGGTGACTCAGGAGAAACTTCAACTTTCAAAAACAAAGGCAATTAGGCTGGTAGACTTTTTGATTAGGCTAGCATTTGGTGGAAGAGGAAGAAAGATGATTGGAACTCTGGAGGCCCACCATAATGGATTTCGGTATTCAACCATGAGAGCAGAAGAGAGAGCTAATATCATGTATCAAAACATTAAGCATGTATTCTTCTAGCCAGTGGAGAAGGAGATGATTACTTTGCTTCATTTTCATTTGTATAAGCATGTCATGGCGTGGGAACCAAGAAGACCAAGGATTTCTAGTTTTATGTGGAGGTAATGGATGTGGTCCAAACTTTAGGAGGGGAAGAAGGACAATGTATGATCCTGATGAAATTGAGGAAGAACATCAAGAAACAGATAGGAAAAATAAAATCAATCAGAGTTTCAAGGATTTGTCAAGTGAGTAAGAGAGCTATGGGAGCAGCCTCAAATAAAAGATTTTGAACTAGAGTTTGATATACCATTTAGAGAGCTTGGTTTTCATGGAGTTCCTTTCAAAGCCTCTGCTTTTATTGTTCCTAAGGTAAACTGTTTGGTAGAGTTGGTGGAATTACCTTTCTTAGTAATCACTATTAGTGAGATTGAGATTGCTAATCAATTAGGCGGGTATGTGTAGGATCATGATGGGTCAAAAAGTGGCAATATGATGGGTATGTGTAGGTTATGTGGCTGATGACTTTTTTTACCAAAATTGATGAAACGAAAAGGGTTTTTAAAGGAGATTCTTATCTTTCCACCAATATAAATTATGCTTTACTTTGAATTTAATAAATAATTATTATTCATTTTCTATTTGAATTACAACTAAAGTCCTGATTGATAGGCTGATTGAAGAAAATCTATAGCTTTCAAATAGTATCACATTTTTGAATCCGAAACATGCATCACATTCTATGCTTCACATACTATAGGATTAAAAAAAAATGAATTTCATGAAGTTTTGACCAAGTTAAGGTGGCCAAACATATGAGTTTTTATATTTTTTAAAAGTTGTAGTAAAAAATTCATAATTAATTATTTACTTGGAAAAAAATACAAAAAAAATGCATCGCATTGGGACATGAGTCTTTTACTTATATCTAAAATCTCATAAAAAAATATTATCATTTTATTATGGTTAGGGTGGTTAGACAGACACCTACTTCTTATTTTTTCCCTAAAATTTAAGTGCTACTGCATTGAAATTTCAATTTTTCACCAAATAGAACTTTTTCTTTTAAACTAACCTAGTAGTTTAGAAACTACATTTAATTTGCTATAGATTCTATTCTTACATATTTTTGAAATAATATAGATAAATTATTCAAATTTTTACATCAAGTTGCCTAACTCTGATTTTTCTAAATTTTTTGCCACTTAAGGGTCTATTTTTTCCATGATAATCTTGCACATACCTAGGTGCTAATTTCCTGTAGCAATGAAAGATTCTAAGAAGGAAGAGAGAGCTACACTAGTGACTCAGGAGAAACTTCAGTTTTCAAAAACAAAGCCAATCAGGCTAGCAGACTTGTGGATTAGGACAACATTTGGTGGAAGAGGAAGAAAGATGACTAGAACTCATAAGGCCCACCATAATGGATTTTAGTATTCAACCATGAGAGCAGAAGAGAGAGTTGATATCATGTATCAAAACATTAAGCATGCATTCTTCCAACCATCAGAGAAGGAGATGATTACTTTGCTTCATTTTCATTTGCATAACCATATCATGGTGTGGGAACCAAGAAGACTAAGGATGTCTAGTTTTATGTGAAGGTAATGGATGTGGTCCAAACTTTAGGAGGGGAAAGAAGGTCAATGTATGATCCTGATGAAATTGAGGAAGAACAACAAGAGAGGGACAAGAAAAATAATATCAATGCAGAGTTTCAAGGATTTTTCAAGCGAGTAAGAGAGCTATGGGAGCAACCTCATCTAAAATATTTTAAACTAGAGTTTGATATACCATTTAGAGAGCTTGGTTTTCATGGAGTTCCTTTCAAAGCCTCTGCTTTTATTGTTCCTATAGTAAACTATTTGGTAGAGTTGGTGGAATTACCTTTCTTAGTAATCACTATTAGTGAGATTGAGATTGTTAACCTTGAGAGAGTAGGACTGGGGAAAAAGGCATTTGATATGGCTATTATTTTCAAATACTTCAAGTGGTATGTACTCTGCATTGACGTCATTCCTCAATCTTTGCTTGATGACATCAAGGAATGACTAAACTCCATGGATATAAAGTATTATGAAAGCATAATGAACTTGAACTGGTGACCAATTTTGAAGACTATTACTGATGATCTAGATAAATTTATTGAAGATGGTGGTTGGGAATTTTTGAATATGGAAGCTAGTGATTCTAATTTTGATAATTCAAAAGAGTCAGATCAAGGATATGAACCCTCTAATGTAGAAGAGGAATCAGAATCAGATGAGGAAGGTTTAGAAGATGAATCTCTTTTCGAGTCATATGAGGACAAAGAAGAAGAAGAATATTTTGAAGGGGATTAAGGTAAAATATGGGATGAAGTAGAAGCCGAAGCCAAAAGTGTAGATAAGGAAAAATGAGATGAGTCTGACAATGAAGAGGAAAGGCGGTGAGGAAAGGTAAAAGCTATAGGGAATTCTCGGGCACATGATATTAGAGATTCAAGAGGAATGCCTTCCAAGAGGCATAAAGTTAGATGAATTGAGTTCATCTACATCCTTCTACTATTTATTCATGCACATAAATGGTTCAACTATTTATGCAAATGATGCATATATGTTAACTTGATCAATTTTGTTTCTTCAGTAGTTTGACTTCTATGACAACCAGCCATTAGGCCATTGTGTACGGGAGCACATTTGTGTTTTTAGTTAGAATTTTTGGATAGCTCTACTAGGTGTTAAGGAAATTCCATTTATATTTTGAATGTTAAGAATTTTACACGCTCTTTATGTTGATTAGATCATGTTGCAGGTTTTTTACTGCTAATTTCTTTATTTATGGAGTTTTTTTAACTTGGAAGATAGGAATTTACTGCCTTTTTTAAATTAAGTGGTTGGTTAGCTACTCCAAGTGATGTAGACTACAAGGATGTGTTAGATCTATAAGATTCCTACCAAGATGCATCAAAAAATTCTTACATGTTAAAACAATGGCAGCATCGTGAGGAAGGATGGAAAAGATGCATGTGGATCACTTGGTAGAATGGCAACATGAATTCAAGGAAGCACTCCTTGAGATACCATGTTTGAGAGAAAAGAAGATAAATCAAATCAACATGGGACTAAGTTACTCAAATGATACAACTCATAACTTAAATGAGGACACTTAAGAGATGTTAAAAGACCATGGTCATTAATTAAAAGATGTGATGAAAATAAGGCATAAATGTCACCCACTACCCTTTAAGGAAAACAATATTTTTTTCCTCAACATGAAATAATGGGACAATTGAGTGGGATCTAGGGCCAACAGAGAAGCACTTTAGAACTCATCCTATGCATCAATAAACAACTCAACACAAGAAATAAAAATTGACATATTAACACAACAATATCCAACTAAGTTATTGAAAGTCAACTATTGATACCTTATTCTCCATCTAGATTACAAAATTGGCCCACTTTTTTCTTTGTAACTTTTCCTTTTCAAATTTATTTGGATGTTGGCCATATTTCTCCTCCTTTCAAAACATGGCACATGGACTAGTTAAACTAATTAATATGCAATCATTTACTTTTTCCTAGGAAATAAAAAAAATATCATTTAACATATTAAATATACTTACAAATGTATAGATCAAGGCCTGTAAACCTTTCTGGCCATTGTGATGCATGGCACAAAGTTTTTGAAGCCTAGCCATGGAGGCCTTCTGAAACATATACTAATTCAATTTAACTATGCACAAATAAAATTTAAAAACCGTTTAATAAATTTAATATAATCTTATGAGAAAATTCAAATACCTACGTACTCTCCTCACTGGACTTCCTTCGTGCATCGAACTTCTCATATGATTTTACAAGCTCTTTCCATACTTTGACACTTACATCAATTGGCCTTTTTTTTATCCTTAGCTCAGGAGGGAGTTTTTTTATCTTCTTTGTTTGGTTGCATTGAAATCTCTTGCAATTTTGAGAAATTTGTAGCTTTACCTTCTTCACAGACCAACCTATGCCAAATTCAGTCTCCATGTCATTAATAACTGCTTTTTGGAGGTGTATGGGTATCTTTGAGAATGGAAAATGTAGATGGTCTTTGAACCATTGAAGGCATGATTCCTTCAACCTATTCACAAACATTTTTCCAGCATCTATCATTCAAAATACCCCTGAAACCACATCGTATTATATCTTGGTATTGTAGCTACCAATGCAAGATTGAAAACATGGCGTGGTGGAAGTCTGTGTCCCAGGAGTTGTTGGGATAGTGGAAGCCTCTACTCCCTGTTCTACATTCCTAGAGTTTACTGTTATTGTTTCCTCCTGGATCTTTTGCTTGATCCAAGAGTACTTGGGGAATCAATTGATTCCCTTTGACATGGTTGATTTGGTTGCAATGTTTGAGGGGCTTCACTAGATTACTTTTCTATGTATCTGGCAAGCATTGTCTAGTGCACAACATCCAATTTGTTCACTACCTTTTCCCCCAATATGGAAGCCAATGCCTCTTTATCTTTGTTAGTCACATGTCCCTATATATATATATAATTTCTTCTTTTAAATTTAAAAATAAAAAACTAAAAACTAAAAATGAAAGAAATAATGGAAACATTTACAAATCTATAAATTGACAATGAATTACCTCATTATGGCCAGAGTCTGCTCCCTTTATTCTCTTCCCTCTATTGCTTGACATTTTGAGGTGACCTATGGAAATTTATTTTTGTCCAATTTGTGGAGGCAAACGAAGTACACACTGTCAAGTATGAAAGTTTTCATCCAATTTGTGGTATGAAAGTTTTACCTTGAATGACTCTCTTTCTAGATTTAAATGCCTATGAGTCAATTGCTTGTGCACCTGTATAAAATACAAATATATTTGAAAGGATATAAATATATGCAAAATGAAACAAATGTATTGTAAAAAAATCTACACTTGCGCACCTGTATAGAATGGTAATCTTTGGCAGATAAAAAGGGCATGAAGTGTGGTTTTATTAAGAGTTAACACATATAGGTCCCATGCTTGAGTTGCATCCATTGATTAGAAAGAAAATGAATGTGTGCATACAATCAATTTGAAACCACAAGCTCATTGTTTTGTAAAAGAATAAGTGAAAATTAGTAATAGATAATTTAAGCCTGAAGGTCTCACAAATTTGAGGAAATGATCTATTATTCAGCTGTCGTCTCAAAAACCCTATCTCCTCGTATTGTCTCGACCAACCTTTATTCCCATGGGAATTGGCTGTAGTGGGGTGGATGTAGTTTAATGACTTGTCTTGAAAGCACTCGACTACTTTTCTAAGAAGGAAGTGAGAAATTTGTCTTCATAGAAAGGTATGGAAGGAAGGTTCAAGAAATTAAACTAGAAACTGAAAGCTTGGGATGGGAATGATAAGCAAATTGGGGCATTGGGGTTTCAAAAATGCATTCACTACTCTCGGATGTGGAGGAAATAATGCAATTTCTACAATTTTACCCTCCTCCTTTGCAACCACATGAGACTTGAATGATTCCCGTGTAAACAAAACAATATTCATAACCCTTTCTTCATGATCCTCTACATTTAATCCAAAAAATATATTTGTGGGAACAAAAAAGATAAATTGTAACCTTACCTATGGTGTCACAAACTAAATCAAATTTATGATCTACTTGCTTGTAGCCCTCCTTTGTGATTTTTTTCCCTTTTTTCTCCTCTCTTCCTTCGCATGACATTTTTCTCCTATCATCTCTTCCTTGACACGGGAAATTTTAAATTTTTGTTCTTGATTCAGTAGTCGATGTTATAGTCAATGTAGTTAACACCAACTTTAGCGCCGCCTTTTAGCCCTAAATGTAATCTGATTGGGCTACAAAAGGAAGCACAAAGTGCACCTAATTTAGCACCTCCTTTTAGCCCTAAATGTAATCTATTTGTGGTGTAAAAGGTGGCACAGAGTCTACCTAATTTAGCACCTAGCAGTACAAAATGATGTATTGCTTGGAAGTTGATAAATAAATTGATCCTAAATTGACTTCATCTTCATATGTTCCAAGGGAGCAATCATGGTTCCCTATTTTATCTATTCCTTATCCCATGTCAATTTTGTGGGTGCAAAACTAATAGAGGTTATATTTGTGAACTCAAAAATGACCCTTATACAACTAGATGAGTCATCCAAATTATGAAATATTTCAAATTGAATGTTACAAATTTGTATAAAAGGACAAACCCTAATTCATTACTATCATCTTAGATATAGAGCTTATTGGGGAATTATGAAAAATCATCTATGAGAACTAAATCATTATCATGTGACATTGACATTGCATCAACAACCTATGTGTATTGCATGCTTCCTAAAGAGATTTGAGCTCTAGTTGTCAACATTCCATGTGTAAACTTTTTGTGAAGAGAAAAATGTTGCAATGTCCTATTTTGTTTTTCATAGTGTGTCTTAATGAAAAGTGAGTGTATTAACAAGATAATTTTATGTGACTACTTTCATTGTTATGTATTACAAGATATAGAGGAGGCCATGGAGAGAGGATGTGGATGGTGTAGATCTACTAAATCGTAGAGAGGAAAGTGGGTGGAAATAGATATGACAACGGAATCTATAGATACAATAGAGGTAAGAAGAGAAAGCAACCTCAACCGAAGGAGGAAGGTGTTTATGAATTCAAAAATGCTACAACATAGAGGAGACAAAGTCATTTTTTGTCCATGAGGCCTCTAAGGACAAGGGAAAAGTTTGAAAATTAGGACATGGCCAAAACATGATATCAATATGTCAAATATATGACTAAAGTGAGGTTTTGTATTGGATAACATATTCGTTGAAATGATATAATTGGTGTACTAAACATTATTTACTATGTTGTGTATTATAGGGGCAATACGAGGCCATGGCAACAAATCATGTCATATCAAATGAGGACACAACAGATGAAGCGGGACATTAGGTACTCAAATTTTGACTTAACTTAGGAAAAAATGATCTGATGGAATTTTGTGATACACCCATCTTTTTTCATAGTATTATTGAAATTTATAATGTATTATCCAATCTTGACATAAATTAATGCATGTTTTTGATTATTTTAGATGGAGATTGGAGCTAATGTTGAGCCTGAGTGTTCAACTAGCAAAAGAAGAAGATATGTACATGGACATTGACCTAAAATTGTTAAATCACGTAGACAACAATGGGTGGAAGAGGATATGACAATGGATCTTGCAGACACAACAAATGATTGCACTGAACAAGAGGTTGGTCAGGACTATAGTACATGAGATGAATACTTTGAGAAAATTGTTGTTTGTGGATGTTATGTATGTCATGGAAAGAAACAATTCAAATGAGCAATTGTACAAAGGAATTACATATATGATGAGCTTCCAGTCGGTAGTATGCCTCCTACAATTGATTCAAATCCAATAGGAATTTTGGTAAGGAATTTTCCAATTTGATATAAATAACATGTATACTTCATTTAAACATTATTTTGTATTATTTAAATAACTAATTTTTTTCTTAATGGATACTTGCAGGATAAAGTTGTTGGTTTAAAGTTTCCTAGATCACTAACTTCCAACCTAGAGGGTAATGATCATTTATTATATGATACATCTAACAAAAATATCTGCCAATATACCAGCTCAGAAGATGAGGAATTGATGAAAACAAGTCACAGAACAAGAACCGGTTTAAAGAAGCATAATTTGCTTAAAGATAGGGGGAAGGTGGACTACATACCCTATGAGAATGAATGTGATGGAGATGATGAATTTCCCTTGAGTTTGAGATCAATTTGAAAAGAGACATTTGATCATTGACTATATTGCACTTGGCCTAATGATCAACAACTACCTAGAGTGTACAAGGTGTTTCAATTTTGGGGATACAACTACATGATACAACCCTCCAATATTCATGGAATGAATCTAGGCCTCTTTATTGTCCAAAATGTACATGTGGGATCTAAACATAGAAACAATTCAGAACAAACCACTAGGAGATTAATGCCATATTATGGTCCATCATATTACAGTGGTGAATGGAGAAGGCTAGCATAATATAAGCCTAGCATGTTAGAATATGGTCTAAATTCAAATATGTATACACATCGTCTCCAATTGGAAAGTGGAAAATAAATTAATAGAGGTCATCTTATGTATATAGATGGACGTGCATACACACACAAAAATATTGTAGGATTTATAAATAGTAGTAAGGGAAGGGACCCTAATGTAAGACTGAATTGCCAATTTGCTAAGGTTATAAATGATGAAGATGGAGATATGGAAAGAGAGGTTGATAGATTGATAATGGTTGAGGCTATTATGGAACTTGCCATTGGGGATGAGTTTTTTATTGATTGCCCCTTCTTAAAACACATTCTTGCATGAAAGAAAAGGGAAGAAAAAGGTCTCCCTAAGGATGTTCTTAAGGGCGGAAAAACAAAGAATAATAAATGAGTGTGGACTAATGTTTTATAAACTATGTTGTCAAAATTATGTTTTATTTAAATCATTGTATAAAAAATGCAGTCTATAGAATAATGTTCCATTATTCAATTGATGTTTATATGTTAATACAATTTTTATTTTTATTTTTTAAGTCATATTTGATTATATTTCTTTGAAATCGATACATTTATGATTTATCCAATTATTGGAAAACATTAAATAATGCTTGTATTTGTTGATAGGTAGAAGATGTTGATGAAACACATACTAATACCCATGATCCAATTGGGTTATTAATATTTGGACGGGATAATCCAAACCATCCTTTAAACAATACTAGGGTGAAAAGAGTAAGATTGAAGAGATTATTACCAGGTGAGAAATTTGAAGAGCTGATGAGATCCGCATACACTGATGACTTGCCACCTAGCCTTAATGATGATGATCATGATAGTGAAACTGCAGTGCATGAAGAAGGATTGAGTGAAATTCTTACAGGTTTCTTTGGGGATGGAAACAATGATGACAATAATGATCATATGGTTGATAGTAATGATGATAGCATAGGTAATTACTTATTGAAATGCAGGGCTTCAAAAAAAGGGGATATTTGCATGTCCAAGATGTGCAAAACAATTTCAAGGGCGGTATTCTAAAGATCTACATAAATTTATTTATGCAAAAAATAGGGTTTTTCTACCACTAGATCATAAGTTTAGAAATCACTTGAAGAATCAATTTGATGGAAAAGTTGAAAATAGAGGCACTCCCATGATTATGGGTCCAGGTGATTGGCTTAAGAAGTATGAAGATGTTGAATTGAAAGCTTGGGAGGATTTTTTTTATCAAGGTGATTCAATTGAAGAATCAGAACAAGTTGTAGTTAATATGCCAGAAGGAATGAAAAGGAAATCCATATTTTATGAGCTCCCTTACTAGAAGGATCTATTAATATCTCACCTATTAGATCCTATGCACATCTTCAAAAATTTCCCAGATTCTGTATTTCGACATATATCAGGCAAAGAGAAGGACACCTTATCTTCGAGCAGAGATATTGCTCTTTTGCATACCAAATTTGATAGAAAACATTTGTGGCCAAATAGGGAAAATGAAACATATGCAAAAGCTCAATGGATTTTGAAAAAAAAAAGAGCTAGACCAACTAAAAAATGTCATCCATTCAATAAGGAAACCTACTAGCTATGGGTCATCATTGGCTAAAGATTTTACAGTTGATGGACATATCACAGGATTTAAAACACACGATTTTCATAATTTTATGAAGGTATTATATATCATCATTTAAAATTTACTGGTAACATTGATTAAGTACTAAATATATTTTGATATTTTGTGTGAGAAAAAATTACTAATGACCTTTTTATAACTGTGTTTGATAGCATATCATGCCATTGGAAATTAGGGGGGATTCTTTTCTTATAGTTGACTTAAGGAATGACATAAGTCAATTGTCAGCATTTATAAGGTATGTGGTTATGTGAAATGTTCATGTGTGAGAGACATAGAGATATTATATTGCATTTTAATTTTTGACTAAAGGTTCATACTAATTTACTATTCTTATATTAGGTGGGTGACCTCCAAGGAGATCCATGAATGTGAAGTGCCAAAGTGGAAGAAGGAAATTGCAGAAATTGTATGTGTATTTGAGAAGGAGCTCCCTACAAGTCCATTTACTTATACACCTAGTCGATGACATTGAATTGGCGAGTGTCGTATCAATGAGGTGGATGTTTTTCTTTGAGTTGTATATGAAAACTCTAAAAATATATTTCTGAAAAAAGGCACATCCAGAGGGTTGCATGGCTAAAGGGTATGTATTGAATGAAACATTTTTCTTCCTGTGTGAATTCCTTGGTAAGGATTTTGAAGATGGGGCACGCATCTAGGATGAAGAACGAGCATAAGATATTATTGATGGAGAAAAACCACAATCTAATGGTGTTCAAGTAGAAATTAGTAAGCAAATTCATGATCAGTGTGGTTGTTTTTCTTGCAATCATTAATTTACTCTGTAATTTATTTGTCAAATTAACAACATGACATTTTGAGTTTGAAATAAACATGTTGACATGTAATAGGTGTAGACGAAAGTGCTATACTCGACAAGTTTATTCTCTACCACATTGACTTTATGAACAAATGGATTGATTTGTATGATAAAAAGAGAGAAGTGTTAGAAGTAAGGATTCAGTTTAATAGATCGAACCCAAGGAATAATCCACTTCCCACTTATGTTCTTGGGGAATGGGGAAAATATTGCAAACTAGAATGGGTTACTAAAAAAATTCAAAATCAAATAGAAGATGCAGGTATAGATTCAAACATAACAGAAGATGAAATCAACATGTCTAGAGGATGTGAAAGAAAGGTATAGTTGGAATTTTACAAAATGTTGTTTCCTTACAAATATGACACTATTAACTATTTTAATATTCATCATTATATTTTTTTTCACTGAAATAAATGGTCTTTCATAGGTGAGGAAATATCCAACAATGTGGGCATATGGTCAACATTATTGTGTAGAAAGTGTAGATGTAAAGAGATGATCCTTCGATTGTGGCATCATGGTTGACTTCAAGCAATCCACTCGATCAAGCTCAAAAGATAAGAATATAATTGAAGGGAATCTAAAAAATATTGGGAAAATACAAGAAATTATTGAGTTGGATTACCACTCTTTTAAATGTTGTATTTTTAAGTGTAGATGGTATGAAGCATTTGAGAGGACACAAAGACATGATACCCATAGTGGATTGTTTTCTATAGATTCCTCATGCTTCCTACCCAAGGATAAGGAGCCTTATGTTCTACCAATTCATTATGAGCAAGATTTTCTTTAACTCAAACAAGAAGTGGTAGTGATCATTAATCTATTAATTCATAATTTATTGCAAATATATACATGTGTTTATTAATCAATAAAATTGTTATAACATATGTCTAATATATGTATGTCGTTCATGTGCAGGTATTTTTCTATGAAGATTTTTTGGACCCAAAATGGATGTTTGTCATACATTATGATCTAAGATTAAGGCATGTATTTGATGAAAAATTAGTGGATACTAAGCAAAACAATGATAACGAACAAAATGAGAGAGAGAGATTAGAGAACATTGAAGAAATTGACATCCATGATGTTGAATATGGTTATGTTTAGGCACAAGAAGACAACAATCCAGAGTTAGATGATGCTATGGAAGACAAAAATATGGATGGTATAGAAAATGATGATCCAAATACATTTGGTAACAATATAGATGGTCTACAGTCAAATCTTAATGATGATGAAGATGATGTAGGTCAAGATGAGGATGATGATAATATTAAATACTTGAAAGAACATATGAACATTGACAATGATACATTGGATGACATTGTAGCAGAAAATAATGTTAATGACCAAGACTTCTAAATTTTTAGAATTATTTGCAATCCATGTTTAAAAAAGGATGATTCTATGGCCTAAATTTTGAAATGCTTCAGTAATATTAATTCAAGTGTTAAACTATATAACCGTCACTCTCCATTTTGATGGTATATAACTTGTTTATTAGAAATATTTTATTAACTATAGATTTAGCTTGATATGTATCTCCCAATTTCTTTAAAATAATTGCTATAATGGTCTCTTCATGTGCATTCAACAATATTGAACTAGCATACCTATATTTAGAAAAATCTATGTAAAATAAGCCAAGAGATATCCTTCCCGAGACCATATTGTATTTATATGGTGGAAATTTAATTTAATTTAACTTTAAACTTCATAAAATTTTTGAAAAATAAATCAAAATGAATATTGTATTGGCAGGGCTTACGTTTTTTTTGAGGTGCCTATTTTAAATTTCATGATCAAACTTCATAATGAATTTTTCCTATTTTACATGTAGCAGACTTCTAAATTTTCAAAAGTATTTGCAATCCATGTTTAAAAAAGGATGATTCTTATGGCCTAAACTTTGAAATGCTTTAGTAATATTAATTCAAGTGTTAAACTATAGAACCGCCACTCTCCATTTTGATGGTATATAACTTTTTTATTAGAAAGATTTTATTAACTATAGATTTAGCTTGATATGTATCTCCCAATTTCTTTAAAATAAGTGTTGTAATGGTCTCTTCATGTACATTCAACAATATTGAATTATCCAAATAGAGTCTAATGAGACTCTTATCTTTTTTCCATTTTTTCTACCTTATTATGACATTCCAATAGGTTTTTATCTAGCTACTATAAAATAAAATCTCAAGCATCATATAAATATAATTAGTGATTACAAAACCATGATCTAAAACCACCAAAAAAAGTGGCACCCAAAAACCTAGTTAGAAAATAAACACCCAAATCCCAAGATGAGCTCATTAGATAAAAATGACATATTAATTCCACATGTCATAATTGCATCATAAGAAAATCATCGAATTAGGAATTCCATTATGGATTCATGACACATTCACCATTATTGTGGGTCTATATGTGATAATAGTTCTAATAATTTTATGATGAAGTATGTAGAAAAAAATATACATGGACATAAAATAACCTCTTTAAAAGAATTTTAACCCTAGGCAGGGACCAATTAAAGTAAACTATTTGAAAGGATTTTTAATTCACATCAACCAGAAACCAATCAAAGCATCCACATAGTAACAAAAAATGTGTTTTGATAAATCTTTAAGGCTTAAATAACTTGAAAATACCACTTTGGAGACAACAAAGTAATAGATAAGCAATGAAAATTGACATAGTAATTGAACAGTGAAAATGGATTACGAATTATAAGTAGTATGCTCAATTGTATTACTTGAAAATATAAGCATTTGTAACATAAGTCTTTTAATATGATATGGATGGGTGGATTATGCAATCTATCTTCTTGCTAATGCCTACTCTAATGGAATATGATCTAATGATGATGATTTAAAAATCAAGTCCTAGTTTCTTTCAACCAGAGCTAAAATCAAAGCATACATCAAATTACAATAATGATGATGATTAATGAAATGATATTTAATCAAATTTTTCATTAATAATTTAGGTACAAAGTAAAATTGGAGAGACTAAAAACTCTGAAAACTTGCATTAATCATTTAGATATGCTCAGGAACCATACATTTGACAAAATTTACTAACTAGACTCAAAGCATAAGATAAGGACTTCTAACATATTCACTCTATGTTTTTCAATTGCACCATTTGATTCCAGAATTCAACAAGAGACCTACACTAATGGTCTTGAATTCCCTTTTATAGAAAAAATAGAGCAAAACAAGCTTCAAGCCAAGAGTACACATGTCCCATCCCAATTAGACCACTACAAGACACATTCCCATTGCAGTTATATTTACATTTTCCATTGGAGGGAATACATATGAGACAAAGATTGTTAGCCTTTGCAGCGAGAAGAAACCTACCCTTCAAAAGGCACATGTTGGAAAGAATAATCTTCAAGTTGTTGTCACTCATTCAAAATGGCAAGGCCAAAAAGTGAGTCAACATCCCCATCAACACTCATATCATCACCAATTAACATTTATCTATAATACTCGGTATCAAGAAACGTATATTTGTTACACATTATTCTTTCAAAGGCCAGACCTATGCTATACTTGACCAATCATATATGTTTCCCTTTTTGTACTTACAGACCCAATTGATCAATAAATATTCTCTTCCATTGTTCATAGTCAGCATCAGATAGCCAATTGAAATCAATGATTTCATCCATCTTCTTCCTGTATGGAGAATATTTTGTCATTACTGAATTGGATTCCTTATCAAAATCCTCTAAAAAGTTGATGATAAAAGAAAATTTCTCCAAAGTGTTATTCAAAATATTAATATCAACTTTTTCACAAATAAGCTTTTCTTGAGATGCAATGGTGTTGTCCATCTGGTTCTTCCACATCTACAGGAGTTTCACTTCATCATAAGTTTGTCGAATTCCTGGCAACAATGACAAACCTGCCTAGTCATAATCAGTTTTCAATTCGCTTATTTTTTGTTCCAATGGAGCTATATATTCTTGAAACCTTTGTTCATTAATTTCATTGACAAATCTATAAGTTGGGATAACCTTTGGGTATCTGTCTTCCTGTCGATTGTCCCTAACTTCCATGAGCTTCAACTTCTCAGCTCTAGGAATCCATTTATTGAGGAGTGGGGTGGCCAACTCCTTATCCCTCTAAGATAACCTTATTGCTCTTAGCATCAATGAGTAATTGGCATGAACATTATTCAATTTACTTTGAATCTTTCTATTCAATTGTTTCAAGACAATATGACCAATCCTTTAATTGTTCTCATATATTGTGTCATGTGTCTTCTTAAGTAATTTCTTATACACTTCAATTTGTGTGAGGATTTGTGCCCTTGTAGGATCATCTGATGGGATGGTACCTGATGTGCTTGGCCTCTCAATTGTGAGTGGCTCCTGCCCCAAATTGTATGGCACTATTGCCAAATATTGATCCAGTGAGGGGGATTGAGAATGTGCAGTTGGAGAAGTCAATGATGCATGACTTGAACTAGTTTGACCTTGTTTTCTTAATACTTCTACCTGTTGCTTATACAATGCTACCTCAGTTTCTAGCATGGCCAGGGTCAAAGCCCAAAGTTGTGTCACACTTTTAGCCAACTTATTAGCATAACTAAATTTAAGTATTTATAACTAAAAATTCTTTTTTGTCAAACATATGATCTAGTAAGATTCATTCTATCTAAGTTAGATACTTCCACAACTTTTTCAACTAAATTTGTTGGCTAAAAATATATGGAGCACCACTTTGAGTCCAAGTTACCAAAAAAATAAAATTATTTGAAAAACTTAAAGTTTCAATAAATCCTACTAATGTAAATAACATTTTTAAAAATATAAAAATACCCTTTTGTAGATCCATAAGTGTATTTTAAAAAATATATATTTATTTTAATAGTTTAATTATTATTTATATTTTATTTTTTATTTTTACTAAAAGTAGGTTATCAGCAAAAAATGTTAGGTTGATTACCATGCCAAGGAAAAATACTAAAACTTATTTTAAAAAATTGAAAAAATCGTGATGCACTAGGTTATTACAATGCTACCTTTTGTTGACTCTTATCATATTCACCCATAAGATTATTATCAACAAATTTTTTTAGGTTATTAGTAAAAAAATTTACGTTGATTACAATGCTACCTTTTGCTGACTCTTATCATATTCACCTATAAGATTATTATATTTGTTCCTATACTCGTCTCTTTCAAGAGTGAGGTCTTCCACTGTTGCCTTAGTAAACTTTGCAACATTCAAATTCATAGCAGGTGCCTCTAAAGATGAGGTGTCAGTGAATCTCTTTATCAACAATTGTCCACTAAAATCTGATGGTTCATCCACTACCAACTTCCTGGATCCCAAAGATAATGACCAAATAGCTAATGCATCCCATTCTTCACTAAATGTTGATCCTCGAAGTGCCATCTCTACTTCTTCTTTAGTTTGAAGCAAGGGCCTTTCATACCTCCTTATAGTATCAAGCACTATAGCATCAACAATGTCCCATTCAAGTAACAACAATATACCACTCTTCTTCACAAGCTCTCTACCCTCTTTAGTTGTCATATTTTGGAATTTAGCCCTCATATTCTTCCTTACATTTTCCTGAATGAGAGCTTCAGGGATTTTTGAATGTAAGCTCCTCTCAGTAGCAACCTTCTCTGCATATTGTGGAGCTTTAGCTCTCCATACAAAATCTTTGAATGCACTTGTTTCAACAAAGGAGTCATCTTCCATAAATTCTTTGCAGGCCTCAATCCTCAAATCATCTACACTATTTAGACCTCTAATTCTAGCCTTTCCTAGTCTAAGGCTATCCTCCCTTGAGCTTGAAGAAACTTCCCTTTTGGGAGAGGGCATTCCCTAATGTATCTCCTCAGAAGTGACAAGGATATCACCATCCTCTATATTAGAATAATCCACTACTCTTACCTTAGTATTTTTCCTTTTAAGGGGTGGATGCTCCAATGGAGCAGGACTTCCTGGAGGTGAGTCAACATCAATCATAATAGTAGGGACCCAATTTGGAGGTGATGGCATTGATCTCTTAGGAGAAGCTACCCTCATTTCCCTAGAAGTGGCAGGGTTGATCCTTTTTTGTTGTCTTCTTCTTCCTAGAGTAAATTCTTATTTGCTTGGGTGGCTGATAAGTAGGCCTCTCTTCCAGTACCACAGTAGTGTCTTCTTCAATTTCCACTACTTTTCCTTTATCTATGACCACTTGTTTTCTTCTCATTATACCCACTATATCCTCAAAATTATTCAAAACATGCATAATCCTATCAAATGTACTATGTATATTGGGCATAGGGTCATACTTAGGATCTCTCCTTTGAGCCCTCTCCATCATCTTATTGAAAGAAAGATATTTATACTTCCTTTCATCTTGCTCTGGGAAATAAAAAATGCTCCTGATTACATCCTCTGAGTAGTAGAAATTATTGACAAAAGTACCAAGCCTTTTCTCCATCCTCAATGCATTAATGAAACCTTCTGGATCATGATTCCTTGGGTGCATATGATCCAATTTGTATGGTGCTAGCAGATGTAACAACTCTTTCCATGCTCCCTTTACTATAACAAACTCAGAAAACACAATCCATTATGGGAAGAATGAGCCCTTCTTTGTTGTATTAGGCAGGTGTGCTGCTTGGGAGGCTCCCAATTGCCTTATGAATTCAAGAAACCCAATCCTCAATGGCATGTCTCTTGGCAAGACAAATGGGTCTATGTCAGTGCCATAAACTCCGAAGATTGTGTAATTTTGGTATAAAATTAAACCTCCCCAATTATGACCCAAATTCAAATCAGTTCTCTTCACCATAGGCCTCAAGAACTCATGTATTTCCTTGGGAATCCTTGGTGGGTCATAAACCAGATATATTCTCAATTTTGATGTGAAAGCATTTTGGAATACCACATAGTTATATTTCTGGTCATGCTTATCAAGAATATAAGTCCAACATTTGATAGGAAAATCAATACCATCCTCCTTCTTTCTCAATTTCATATCCCTCTCAAAATTATTTTCCCCTTTAAATAAAAACATATATATCAAAAGGGAATACCACCAGAATTTCAACCAATTATTTCCTCCTTTCAACTCAACCAGACCTTTAAGGATATTCTCTACCAAATATGTGGCATAGTCATAGACAATGTTGAAGGTTGGATGTTGTATATGTGTTTCTAAGTAACTATATTCCTTTCACAATGTGTCAGGCGGAGAGAAACCAATAATTTGGTAGAAGGAATATACAATCTTCTTGAAGTAACTTGTAAAATATCTCGTTCAAAAAGGTTCTAACTCATCTTTACCAATCCTTATTTGTTTTCTATTTTTCCCAGTTCTTGTGCTAGCAATATGTGTAGGTAACATTATCGTCTTGATCAACACTTTGGTTTTCTCATACTCCTTTCTAATGAAATCCATATTAAGAGGCACCATATCAATGTTCCATTCCTACCACTAGAAAACTCCTACAATTTCTTCTTTGGTTATCCTCACCATATCCTTCCCATCAAATGTTTTGATTACCTTTGAAACTAGGTCATACCTTGAAGCAATGTCCTTCAACAAATCAACATCCATTTACACATTAGGGACAACTAGTTTTCCCATGTCTAGTCTCCAAGGGTTGCAAAGAGGAATCCCGAGATTTATATTCCCAAACCAATTCTGAAATAACTACCATCCACTATAAGGTACTTCGACATATTTGATAAAACATTGTCTGTTAAGTACCCCCTCCCTGAATGTTGGGCCATGAAACAACATTCTACCCTCAACCTTTTTATTTGTGGAGGGTTTTAGTAAATCTATTATATCCTCAGATAGTAGTCTGGATTGAGTTGCAGAGGTGGTGGTTTGTGCTTTGGGTGTCATTGGTAGTGGGGAAAACTTAGGCCAAGTTAGGTTTTTCAACACAAAAGGTTTCAATAACTGGTTTCACAATTCAAACCTAGGGCTTGACTCAAACACAAATTCTAAAAGGTCTCATAGAATTACAACCTTTTAAAGACAAAATAACCCTAAATAAAGCAGTTAAAACAAAGCATGGAAGCTCATTTGACAAGAAACATGGTGAGAACTAACTCCAGTACAAAGAATTTGAATAAAGCATAAAACAACATTTACTTTACTTATAGCTTTTACCCACAAGAAACCCTAATGTCGACCATGCCAAACTCTGCAAATAGCCTCTCTCAATTTCTCGTACACTCTAGACATGTTTGCAACTCTTAATTATGCAAGACCTGATCATCTACATCTACTTTGGGAAAAATTGAAGTAGTTTTAGAAGTCACTTCTGCCATTACTACTCGCTCGTGCAAAGCAAGAATGGTTGCAATGGTCGAACTTCTCAGTTTTGAATATTTTCCATTGATCTCCCATCGAGATGGCCTTTTGGATGACTCGAATTGAGTCAATTAAGTTTGAATTCTAATCGTTGTCACATGTCATTCCACTGGCCAATGAAACCTTACCAACTGGGTATTCATTTGTCTGTCCATGGGCTCCACCTTTCCTTGTTTGTCTATGACTGAAGAAAACACATGGTAGCTTCGTGTAGAATTCGTAGCTTTTAACAAACCAACAACTTAATCCTATGAGATGGCAGGGAAAGGCAGCAATTGACCCTACCATCACATCATAACCATTGATTAAAATACTAAGGATGTTACATGGATGAAGTTGAGACTGGGCCCCACACTCACGACTGTACACGCATCAACATCTCGTCAACCACACGAAATTTAATGAGCTACCCTTTGAAACTTGTGAGCTAGCAGGGAACAACCTAGATCAATTCCCATGATTGGAGGATCTCCCAACCTACACATGTGATAAAATTAGTCCAAACGGGGCCATGAATAGGCCAACAGAAATTTGAACCTTAGGAAGATGACTTAAATGTACGTCAATTGAAAAATATTATGGCCCGACTATAGGGAGCATTTAAATGATTAGCCATACATGATGAGAGACTAACTTAGGACTTGGGGCTGGTACAAAGAATGATTTTAATGGCTCAACTCATGACTTAAATGACCGATAACTGGATGTAGTAGGTCAACAAAAAATTATAAGGATGGAGGTTTAAGATTGATTACTATGAAGCGAGGGTTTTTGAACTAAACCTTAAACCCTACTCATGGACACAAAAGGAAGAAAACCTCAAGAGGAAAAAATTTTCTAGGATTTTTTCAAAATTTCAGCAGCACTACAAGATCGGACATGTTATATTTTCTCCTAAACATGTCCAAGTCTCTTAGACATATAGTTCTTTAGGCTAATGAGAATACATTTGAATATGTCTCTTAGACATTCAAGAGTCTCATCTACATTTCACAACAACCCTTTATGTTCATGTCGAAGAGACTATGGTGAGACTCTCTTCAATATAGCATTGTCTTGGTGACATGTCATTTGCTGCTATGGGAACACTTCAGACAAGGAATTCACTTTAGTGTTATGACCAAGGGCCTTATTTGGTGGTTTATATTAGTGTCATCCATTATGAAATGGAGATGGGACATATGGTGAGTGTGGGGAAGATGGGTGAAAACGAAAGTATGCAAAATAATCAAGGTGGATTTTTGGCTCCAACAAGACCTTTAATATTATGAAACATTAGTGGTACTTAGTTATCAAATTTCATTAAAGGATAAGTCTTATTAATTTTAATCATTATGTATGTAAATAATGTTATGAATATTTTGGTCAAATAATGTTGTTCCTATTTTTAGCTAATGACATCTGTTAGGTCTCAAAAGTGCAGGTTTTTAAACCATAAGGGGGTGCCAATCCCTTAATACACCTTTGACCCATGAAAAAGGTAAACAAGACTGATTACCTTTTGCTCTTCAGGATCTACCAGACCTAGGCAGGTATACCTGAACAATAAGGAAGATTTGTAATTGGATATAGTTCCTCGATTGAGCAACCTACTCACTATGGCACATGAAGGTGAGGTAGATGTAGAGCTTTGATATCTAATTCCTATTGAAAGCAGTTAAAAATTCAAGATTGTGAGTTGTATTTTGTATGCAATATCCTAAGTATGACCAGTGCCTACTCCTATTGGGTGAACATAGAGGATGAGTGAATGGTGATTAATGGAATGAATACAAAGTTGTAATATAGATAATCCTATTGTTTAGTTTAACTTGAATTACTGGGCACTTGAGATGTCTGCACCTTGTGCAAACATGCAAGTATGTTTATCATAGTGTTCTTTAATAATCACAGTGATATCTCCTCAAGTTACTGTGAAAGTATGAAAGGATTTTTAATTGTTGAGTTAATGGAAACCAATCAAAACAACTTCTTTAAAAGGATTTTAACCCTAGGCAGAGACCAATTAAAGTAAACTATAAAAAGGATTTTAATTCACATCAACTTAGAAACCAATCAACTCTCACACAGTAACATCAAATGTGCTCTGATAAATTAGATAGATTTGAATAACTTGAATAGACCACTTTGGAGAAAACAAAGTAATAAATGAGCATTAAAATCAACACAGTAATTGAACATTGAAAATGAATTATGATTTATGAATAGTTTTCTCCATTGTATTACTTCAAAATATAAGCATTATAACAGAAGTCTTTGAAATATGGTATGGATGGGTGAATTATGTAATATATTTTCTTACTAATGCCTACTCTAATGGAATGGAATGTGATGATGATGATATGATATCTCAAAATTGGGCCCTGGTTTCCCTATTTGTATGGGAAGAAACAAGCTTCAAGCTTGTTACAAAAAGTCATATTGTTTCATAACTAAAACATAATTAGAATAAACATAAAATATTAACAGTTTGCTAGTGGATGCATTGTAGTTCATTAATCTTTAGCAAGCGCCCGTGGTTATCTAAGACCTATTAAAGGCTCGTGCACCATGATTGTGTATCCAAAACTATCAAACTCTAGCCCCTGTCACTCCTCTCTTAATTGGCCCGTGAAATGAACAAGTTGACCTTTGACAAATGCTCCACATACCCACTTTGAGCATGAGTGTCTGCATTATGTATGATGTCTTTCATACCATACTCCAATTCAAAGATTCTCCCAATTTTTTGGTGTGTCTTCTTAAGAACTTCCTCTTCACCATTAATTGCATCAAGAATAACTAGTAGATAGTTGGAAATTTCATCCTTCCATGTATCCTAATCTTTCAATTTTGTTTCTTCAAAGAAATTGGGTAAGGCCATACTCAGTGGCTGACTGAAATCACTCAACTCCTATGTCAGGATATTGTGGAAGTCCCTATGATATTTCATGAGTTCCTGGTATTCTTGTAGCATAGTAGAGTTATCTTGTTTCTTTGCAATGATCTGAGACTCTACCTCCTTCATCCTATCACTCAATCTGGTATTTTCTAGTAATGTTGTATATCTTTTATCATGAATTTTCCAAACTTGTTCAACATGTTTGTACATGTCTTCAAATCTCATGCAGAATATTTCTAATGCCATCTCAAAGGTAGTGGTTTTGAGTTTTCCCTTTAACTCTTCCTATTTCTTCTCCACTTTTTCATGCCTTCTCTTCCAATATGTTGTTTCTGACATTGCCTCAAGAACTTTCCTTTCATGTTCAACCAATGGAGAATAGAGCCCTATAGAAGAAGGTAGTCTATCCCTATAGTTGATCAGCTCTTCTTTCAACCTTTCATTTTCTTCTATCAACCCCTTGTTATCCCTTACCAGTTTCTGAATCTGAGCCTTTATGAATATGACCACATTCACATTCAAATCGACAGTTTCCATGGGATCTATTTTTCCTACTCTCTACACCAAAAGATGTCTAAAAATCTGATCATGATCAACTAGGGAAGGATTTTTCTCTAGTGGATAGAGTGCCCATATCTGCAAGGTAGTATTGTCAGGATTAAATTTTGATCTAGTGTAGATCTTATCACCAACTTCATTTGTTAAGTGCAAGGTTTTATTTTTTATTTTTAGAAAACTATCAAATACAATGGCCGAGTTGATATCCCATCCTGGAAGGAGCATAACCGCAACCTCTTTCAACAATTCTCTTCCTCTCTCAACAGTCATATTTTTCATTTCTTTATCAATTTCATGTTGAAGTTCTTTTAAAGCATATGCTTCCTTCTCAGGTTCAATGTCCTTCAACCTTTCCCTTACCACCTTTCCTTTATATTCATATATGAAAGCTTTAAATTCAGAAGTCTAGACAAAGGAATCATCTACAATGAACTCTTGACTGGCTTGATGCCTCACATCATTAGATAGCTCATCAAAAGCTTCAAAGTTTACTACACTCCTTTATAGTGGCATTTCATATGGAGGAATGATAAGAGTATTGATCTGTGTGAATTCATCCTCCTCTTCAACATCATCTTCTACCATGATTGGTGAATTAACTAAGAAGCTTACCTCTGGAGTAGGATGAGGTGACAAATGGTCTAATGATGCTACATTTTATGCTTGCCTCCAAGAGCCAACATTTCTTCTTCTCTCAAATTCCACTAGAGGTACATCCTTTATTATCTCTTCTTCATGTAGAAACAACTGTTCAACTCTCTCCATGGGGTCCTGAATTTCATAAAAAGCTTCTACATAAGAAGGGTTAGTTTTCAATCTCTAGGCCTTAGCCATAACAATCCTATTGTATGTATTTTCTCTCATGATCACCTCTCTATCCTCACAATTCCCGACAACATCATCAACATCAAACTTATGCTCATATCCTTTCAATTTTTGGGAAATTTTGGCATCACTTATAAAGTACTCAGGGTCAAAATTCTTCCAATTATTTCCAACCAGCAAGCCATAATAATTTAACTTGCCTCCAACCAATTCATACCCTGAATCAGCAATAATGGTGAAATCACCAAAGCACAAAGTAGAAGGCATGAATTTCTGCCTTCCATATCTTTTCAAATGCATAAAGGTTGAATAAGACAATTATCTTATAATCTCAAGATAAGCAACTCTATTTGGCACAATCTTAGGCAACAAATATGGTTCTGCCTCAAATCCATACACCCTAATGACAATACAATCTGAAAAAGAATACCAATCTCCCCAATTGTGGTTTATCTTTCCATCATGGCCTTTCTCTTTTGTTCAAAGAAACCTCTGTACTTTGAGGGATAGATTATAATCACATTTACGGCCAAGCAATTTATACAAGGGTTTGGCAAAATGCTCCTCAAAGTACAAGTAGTGGGATCTCCCACATCTACTATCCCAGACTGATTCCACATTTGCATTGGTCTTAAATTACCATCACTATCCAAATCTTTTACTCTTAATTCTTCTCCCCAAATTCCCATCACCTGGCCCTTGTACAATATCATATGCATAAGAAGTGAATAGTGCTTGAAATTGATAGCTTCACTATTATTCTTAATAGCATTAAGAGCACTATTAATGGCCTTTGATAGATACTCTACATAATCATAGGGCCTAGCATCTTGACTCTGAATGTCCATGACCAGAACCATGGGAGCTATAGTCATGTTGGAAGGGGCCTCAATTCCCAACACTTGGCCAGCTGAATAGTATGTGTACTGGTAAAATTCTTCAAAAAATTCTATAGAAAATGGGGGCTTTTCATTGCTAGCAAACCTTATAGGTTGATTTCCTGGACCCTTGGGTCTATTCAGAGGTAGCTTCCACTTCTTGTAACTCATATCCATAGAGTGATACTCCTACAGCAAGTCTCTTAGCCACAATTTCATTTTCAAACAAGTGTCCAATTAGAAAATCATGCAAATATAATCCCTCATTATGATCATAAACTGTGACCCATCATGCAAATGAATTCCTTTGTTTTGGGATTATAATTATTTATCAATGCTCTAATTAGTTCACAAAAACATTTGGCATTACTAGCTTCCCTAAATTCAAATTCCATGGGTTCGAGATTGGGCTATATTTTTATTTCTTCTTATAATGGTATATGAAAAAATTGTAGCCTCTATTTGGAGTCCATACATCTCCCAAATTATTATGCTTTTCTTCTAGGGTCTCACATGATGGGTTTAATTGAGCAATTCTTCGTGCTTTAGGCCTAGACCTGAGACACTGATCTATTAAGTCTTGACTGAGAGGTCTACTTTTAGTTTTTTTTCCTTTTTGCTCTTGTCTTTTCTAGGGTTTTATCCATTCTAACCCTAACAATGTTGTACTTCAAGATATATTCAAAAAATTACATTCAGTTGAGCCAATATGTACTTACTTGAGTGAATACCAGAATTTCTGAGCTGCTTACTTTTGTCCAACTCCATCCTTTGGATGCTTAGCCACAGTGTGTACTGAATTTTTGTTTCTCAGAGGCTGCTTTTATCGAATTTTAGCACGCTTAAACTAGCTCTAGTTCATAAATGGTGCTCGCCCCACCCTTCCTATCAACTTGTGTATTAATGGTAGTTGTATCTTTGATGACTTAATTTTCCAAATCAATTCGGTGACAATTATTTCATATTTTGTCGATGAGACTCTAATCAAAACATCTATATCTCTCTTCAATATCCTTGGCCATCTTTTGAGAAATGTCTAAGAGACATTTAGGCTTCTCTCATTGATATCGTAATTTCTCTTTGATATTTACTTCTTAGTTTTCTCCCTGATGATTTTTTTTTTGTCAATGAGACTAGTGGATTTCTCTTACCAACAAGCTTATGTCTTCTCGACATGTCTTTATTTCTTTCCTTAGCAGTAATAGTTGTTGATGATGTCTATGTGACTTTGTTATGTTGAGGAGACCCAAGGTCGCCTCTCTCCGACGTCCCTTAGTCTCATCGATATTTTGTGTCAAAATGTCGGGGAGACTTTTGATAATTTCTTCTTGATATCTTTGTGTCTCCTTGACATATCATTTTTAGGATGTCGATGAGACCTCATCCAATGTCTATTTGATATTTCTGTCTTGTTGATACTTTTCTCCTTGAGTGTTGAAGAGACTTCTTTTCTTCTCTCCTCGACATGTCGATGTATCTTCGACCTTGTTGTTTCATCAATGCTTGTTCCACCAATGATTTACTATTTATTTTATAATAACCTCTTAGTGTCCGAGAGATGTTTTTCTATTTCCTGAATGTTGACACTCATATGATTTGTCAGTGAGACATGTTATATTCTCTCCTCAACATGCCCAAGTCTCTTAGACATGTCACTCTTTAGGATGGTAGGAAGACATTTGAATATGTCTCTTAGATATTCATGAGTCTCATCTACATTTCTTATCAGCCCTTTTTGCTTGTGTCGAAGAGACTATGGTGAGACTCTCTCTGATAAGGAATTGTCTTGGCGACATGCCATGAGCTTCCAGGAGAACACTTCGGGTAGAGAATTCACTTTATTGTAATGATTAAGGGCCTTAGTTTGGTACTTTAAACTAATTTCAATTATTATGAAATGTAAATGGAGCATATGGTGGATATGAGAGGATAAGTGAAAATGGAGGTGTGCGGGACAACCAATGTGGATGTTTTAGCTCCAAGAACATCAACACATACTCTTCTAGGATATGGGAATTGCTATGGAAATTTTATCTCCTAAGGCTCTCACATTGGTATGAGCTAGTAATATAAATAACATTATGTAATTTTTATTTTATCTAACACCACTTAGTGTAAATAAATGATATTTATTTTTAGTTTTATTTGTTTCTTCATTCTTTCCATAAGAGGAGGCAACTCCACTTTGTGAACCTAGCCCATCTAGGTAAATGAAGAGAAGAAAAGGATAATTAATTTATGGCAAGTGATTGAGGGATCATTTTAAAGTTTTTTCTTGTTGAAATTTTCTTCATCAAATTCAACTTAAATTAAAATCTCAACAATGGAGGGATCATTTTTTCCTTTGATTATTGTCAACCAAGATTGTTGTTTTATGGTTCGTTTCTCTAGTAGTGCTTGCTTTTCCATTATGACATATTGCTTCATTAAATGAACATCAAACAAGATGATATCATCTTTAAATTGTTTTTAATTCTTTATTTTATGTTTAATTAATTGTGTTTTAATTATAAAATCTCTAATTTGAATGTATCTATGATAACTTTGTCTTCTTAAAAAAAACACCTACAAAAAATTTCTCTACACATTTAATTGTTTCTCAAAAATTTGTTTGATTGATAGTATCCACTTTTTTATATGACTAAAAAAAAAATTGTTTAATTTTTTTTCAAAGATTTTTTTGATTGATACTATCCACTTTTTTATATAATATATTGAAAAATTTTAAGTTGTAGATGGAAATATCTTCATATAATTTCTAAATTAAGATATTAAAAAATATAAGGATAATTTCAATATCTATTTGATCCTTTTGTAAAAGCAACTCTTCTTAAATGAAAGGGAATTTTATAGAAAAAATTAATTTAAAAGAGACAACTCATGTTCCACTAAAATAAATTACATTTCAAAAGAGAAATTCCATTTTATTCTAAAAAGAAGGTAGACCATTACTTATTTCATTTTATTCAAGATTTCTATACTATTCTATATATGGTTTAATTGCATGAATAGGTGAAGCTAAAAAAATTATTGAGAGCTACCAATTATGATATTGATTCTCCATATTCTTAACAAAGAAAGAGTCATTAATCATTTTATTTTATTCGTAAGAGTATTGTATTAGCTATCAAAAAAAATTACAGTACGTTTGCAAAGTAGGGAAGAACATATCAGAGTGCAACCGAAACCTTGACCACAAAATTGCAGAATCTGGCCACCAAGACTAATAGTTGACTCCCACCACAAGCATGACCAACTAAAAACAAAACCCCAAAAAAGAACTCAAAGCATCGAAGCAATTTACAGACATATACTTATAAACCACCCAACATACCACCACTTGTGCCACCATACCCGACCCATAGAAACAAGCTATAAAAATCCATCCAACTTTGTGAATTGATTGAATTCCACCATCCAGTCTAGACCTTCCACTGTCACCAGCCCAAGAAACTTCTTCAGGAAGCTAACCCCATAGGCTACAATCTGGTGGTGACAAAACAATGCCAAACCCTTAATCTCCAATAGAAAAGGATAGATGTGGATGACTCCTCCCGCCACCTTCACCAAATGAAAATCACAAGCCCATGAGGCGCCCCGCCCCAACAATGCCAATTTGAGCATCTTGTCCAAACTACCAAGAATTTTGTACTTGAACAATTTTCAAATGATGGCATTTGCCTCCACCTTTGGCGTTCTCACGTCCAGGAGAGATGCAAGAAAATGGGAGGCAATGTGGGTGTTAACTCTGAAGGACTCCCGGTTCTGCACAAAATCTTTCCCCAACACCATTTTTACTGCCACCACCACATAAGGATCGGTCCTCGACATAATCCACTTCAATCGTTGATTGGTAATGTGCTTGAAGGCTATTTTATGCACCTTGTAATCTAGCTGAATTAGAGTGTCCAGTCCAACACTAACCACGCCATCCACCGAAACCTCTGCAAGGAATTTAGAATGTTCTGCCATAGCTATTCTGCAAAGAAAGTTGAAGACAAACTTAGACAAAGATGGGTGAAAAGAAAATCCACCAACTTGTATTAATAAAGAGTTGATTGCCAAGAGTTTATTATGTTGTCATTAACCATCGTGCTCAACCAAATTGACTATCTTCCATCCATCTGTCCCACGGCCCATTAGCTCACCTTTGTCTAATGCCAATTGGGGTTACGACCATAATGTGCCTAGTTCTCCGGGCGATATGGCATGATTTCCAGTGTCGCCAAACTATGATTGCTAGTGTTGCCAAACTATGATTTAAATTTCCATAAAATGTAGAGGTATAGCATTGTATATGCCTATATGGATTTATATGTATGTATTTATATTTTACCAATGTGTACAATTGTATTCCTATATGAATTTATTTAGACATTCATCAAATTCATATATGACATTGTAGACCTTATAACACTATATGGCATTTTCAAGACATCATGTATACCTTCATGGCCTTATTGAGATCTATATAAATTGCATGTATTCAAGACTTAAATGGTTTAAATTATTTGAGTGGTTTGAATAATAAGGCTTAATATTACCTATTAGGAGTGACAATAAATTTTTAAAATGGTTTCGACACTAATTAACTACAAACTTAATATTATTTTTATTGTTGATAGTGATAAAAATATATAGCGCCATCCCAATAAATAGTGCCAAATTTTAAAAAAATTGGAGAAAAATACATTAAACCCTTAATTAACACTCAACCCTCAACCCTCAACCCTCAACCCTCAACCCTCTACCCTCTACCCTCTACCCTCTACCCTCTACCCTCTACCCTCTACCCTCTACCCTCAACCCTAGTTAAACCCTAATCCCTCATAACCCCTATACCCTCTACCCTATACATTGGACCCTCAACCCTAATCCATCAACCATATATGTACCCTCAACCCTTATACCCTCTACCCTATACAATATTGGACCCTTAACCCTAATCCCTCAGCCATATACCCTCAACCTTCTACCCTCAACTTTAAAACCTCAAGCCTCAACCCTTAAACCCTCTACCCTCTACCCTCTGATCTACCCTATACATTAAACCCTCAACCCTCAATTCTCAACCCTCAACCCTTAATTCCTCAACCCTCAACCCTTAAACCTTAAACCCTCAACCCCTATACCCTCTACCCTCTACATTGGAACCCCAACCCTAATCGACCTTCAACCATATTATACCCTCAAACATCCTAGCTATACCCTAAACCCTCTACCCTCAACCCTTAACATCCCTCAACCCTAAACCGGCCTTAAAACTTCTACCCTCTTATACCCTCAACCCTATTCCCTCAACCCTATACCCTCAACCCAATACCATAAACCCTAAATTGTTAAACCCTCTATGTCCCTCTACCCTCAACCCAATACCCTCTTATACCCTTGACCCTAATTCCTCAACCCTAATCCCTCAACCCTTAAACCCTTAAACCCAAGTAATTTACTCTCTACCCTAATCCCTTAACCCTCAACCCTTAAACCCTCAACCCTCTACCCTCTGCAAGTACCCTTAAAGCCTAATCCCTTAACCCCTATACTCTCTACCCTATACATTGGACCCTCAACCCTAATCCTTGAACCATATACCCTCAACCCTCTACTCTCAACCTTAAACCCTCAACCCTCAACCCTTAAACCCTAAAGTACCCTTACACCCTCTACCCTCTACCCTATATATACATTGGACCCTAAACCCTAATCCTTGAACCATATACCTTCTACCTCAACCCTAATCCATCAACCCTAATCCCTCAACCCTAGTTAAACCCTTAAACCCAATTACTAAACTCTCTACCCTAATCCCTCAACCATCAACCCTTAATCCCTCAACCCTTAATTAACCCTCAACCCTAGTTAAACCCTAATACCTCAACCCCTATACCCTCTACCCTATACATTGGACCCTCAACCCTAATCCCTCAACCTGTATATACCCTCAACCCTCTACCCTCAACCTTAAACCCTCAAGCCTCAAGCCTTAAACCCTATACCATCTACCCTCTGATCTACCCTATACATTAAACCCTCAACCCTCAATTCTCAACCCTCAACCCTTAATCCCTCAATCCTCGACCCTTAAATCCTCAACCCCTATACCCTCTACCCTCTACATTGGAACCTCAACCCTAATCGACCTTCAACCATATTATACCCTCAAACGTCCTAGATATACCCTAAACCATCTACCCTCAACCCTTATTACTTAATGTCCCTCAACCCTAAACCCTGAAATCCTAACCCAACCTTAAATCTTCTACCCTCTACCCTCAACCCAAATCCCTCAACCCTATACTCTTAACCCAATACCCTAAACCCTAAACTATTAAACCCTCTATGTCCCTCTACCCTTAACCCAATACCCTCTTATACCCTCAACCCTAATCCCTCAACACTTAAACCCTTAAACCCAAGTAAATTACTCTCTACCCTAATCCTTTAACCATCAACCCTTATCCCTGAACCCTTAAACCCTCAACCCTATACCCTCTACCCTCAACCCTCTGCAAGTACCCTTAAACCCTAATCCCTCAACTCCTATACCCTCTACCCTATACATTGGACCCTCAACCATAATCCTTGAACCATATACCCTCAACCCTCTACTCTCAACCTTAAACCCTCAACCCTCAACCGTTAAACACTAAAGTACCCTTACACCTTCTACCCTCTATCCTCTACCCTATATATACATTGGACCCTAAACCCTAATCTTTGAACCATATACCCTCTACCCTCAACCCTAATCCCTCAACCATAATCCCTCAACCCTAGTTAAACCATTAAACTCAATTACTAAACTCTCTACCCTAATCCCTCAACCATCAACCCTCAATTAACCCTCAACCCTCAACCTTCTACCATCTAGCCTCTAACCTCTACCCTCTACCCTCTACCCTCTACCCTCTACCCTCTACCCTCTACCCTCTACCCTCTACCCTCAACCCTAGTTAAACCCTAATCCCTCAGCGCTTATACCCTCTACCCTATACATTGGACCCTCAACCCTAATCCCTCAACATACCATATATGTACTCTCAACCCTTATACCCTCTACCCTATACAATATTGGACCCTTAACCCTAATCCCTAAACCATATACCCTCAACCCTCTACAATCAACCCGATTAAATGCTCAAGCCTCAACCCTTAAACCCTATACACTATACCCTCTAATATACCCTATACATTAAACCCTCAACCCTCAATTCTCAACCCTCAACCCTTAATCCCTCAACCCTCAACCCTTAAGCCCTAAACCCTCAACCCCTATACCCTCTACCCTCTACATTGGAACCTCAACCCTAATCGACCTTCAACCATATTATACCCTCAAATGTCCTAGCTATACCCTAAACCCTCTACCCTCAACCCTTAACGTCCCTCAACCCTGTAATGTCACATAATTGCACCTAGGGGAAAATACACATTCTGGAATTTTTTCCTAGCATTTATGATGCCTTGAAACATTAATGAAAAAATCCCATGGGTTAGAATTTTGCAATTCTGACTCCATGCAGACTTGTGGTTGAGAGATAGAATCTCGGTGACACGTTTCCTGAGAATCTGGGCACTAGATGAATGCATGGTGCACAGATGTATGCACAGTGCGCTAGCATCCTAGTAGATTCCCAAGTTCAAAATGTGGAATCTAGAATACCAACCCTTGAGACATGTTTCCTAGTGGTTACATTCCAAAAGTAACAGCTCTTGGCCACCCTTGCAAGCATTAAAACCCATTTTTGACTCTCATTTGGGGGTTGGAAGACATCACTCAAGATTTCTCATTCACTTGTTCCAATTCAAAGTTCTTTTCACTTTTGATAATAGTTCTCTCACAAGTGAAGCCATGTCGGACTGAGGTCCTCCCAGTAGTAGCAGCAACTCTCAAGCAAGCACTCAACGGTGCATTCATGTGCTCCAGAGAGGGCCTAGGCCCATGGGTAACAATCTCACTATTTTACTTTCCTTTCATATTTTCTCATGTACTATCTTGTGGTGCAAGTTCTACTCCTGAGTGGGTTTTTATTTCACCACATGCTTCTTGTGGTGTTGGTTCTACTCTTGAGCAGGTTTTTCTTTCACCACATGCTTTGTTTACTTCTTTAGCACTCCTTTCCAACTTGGTTTTCCATGGAGGTGGGAACACCAAAACGGGGTCTAACTAAGGTAGGCCCCCATATAGCCACCCAACAACTTTCCTTTCATTATTTTGTGTGTAGGTCACAAAGAGGAGCTTGGAGTGAAGATTCAGACATCCAGAGAGAGGTAAGCTTTCTCCAAGCATTCTTGTGTTCATTTCAGTTTCTATTTTTTTGATTAGTTATATAGTTCATTATGGCTCACCCTTGAGCTTAGAAGTAGAGCTTATTTCTGTCTGTTTGAGTTCCTGAGTTCTCTATTGCTCAGGATGCCAACATGACCTTTAGACAACAGCGTGTTGCGCTAGTGTCCTAAAAATGCATTGAAATCTTTGGCTAAGATCTCCCTCTTCTAAGGTAGGAATCTCCTAGCTTTACTCTCCTAGGGTCTCTGGTAGTTTTTCTCGAAGCATAACTAAATCCTAGTTCTTTCTTGTTCTGATAATCTGTTATTCTGAGGTGTATAAGGGTAGTTCATTCCCTGGTGATTCTTGAGAAAGGAGAGACCCGTGTGCAACAAATCCCTCTTATATCACATTTTGGTGAACCTAATGTGAAATTCATATTTTTCTTCGCGATGTTGCACATTCATGATAATGAATTTTCTGAGGAAGATTTCGATATGTTGGAAGACGCTCTAGATTATTTCTTAGAGTCTCTTTCCCCTATCCACAAATCTCCTGAACAAATATCCTCTCGACAGGCTAAGGGATTAGTAAATGCGGTGGTGGTCTCTGTGGCTCCTCCAAGTCCTAAGAAACTTGTCATTTACGTGACCTCACCGATTCTTCTGTCTATGGGATTTCATGTCATAGCGGTCCATCGGAATTATACTCAAGGTATGTGAAAGCTACAGATTCTACATCTTATAATGTTGTCGGACACACATATCCTATAGGATTAATAAACAAAATATGAATCAACATCCTACTATCCCTACATCACAACCGTGTATCCCTACCTCTTTACCACCTTCTCAACCAAGCCTTCCTTCAACACCTAAACCTATGATCAAAGCACCAAGTGATTATGATCTCATCGAGCAACTTCGCATTACTCCAGCTAAGATCTCACTTTGGGACTTGCTTTAGACCACTCTGGTTTATCAAGATATACTCCAAGAAGCTTTACAAAAGATTCTCTTTCTTGCCTCTGCTGGGCCCATAGATGATAATGCGTTGTTGGCTCATATTCATGCAAATTTTCCAAATATCACATTCCACCCACAAGAACTCCCACCTCTAGATGTGCAGAAGTAGGTAAAGCCTTTGATGATTATAGTCAATGTTAACAATATCAGTATTAGGCTCACCCTCGTTGACACTGGTTTGAATCTCAATGTTTTTGGTATAGACCTATTACCTAAAATTAAGATTGATTCATCTTCTTTAGCAGCTTACTCCTTATACATTCATGGATTCGATAACATCGGCCACCAAGCTCTAGGTACGATAATACTACCTTTGCAGTTGGGTCCCGTTACCTTACCCACATTAGTTTATGTGATGCCCTACCCCTTACCGTATAACCTTCTCTTAGGGAGACCTTGGATCCATGCAATGGGTGTGGTGACTTCTACTTTACATCGTTCTTTGAAGTTTTTTGCAAATAATCAAGTAGTTACAGTTAAAGCAAATCCAAAAGGCATTCATCTTTGTGAATTGGCTGCTACCAGTAGCGCTTCGATTGTATCTACTCTCAAGAATTGTATTCCATCTTTGACTGTTGATGCTATGGCATGTTCTTTGTCGATACCATCTATTGAATTTGTTCCTAAAGTGAGTGTCAGAAATGAAGAATCACCTAAAGAAAAATACCCTAAGTCTCCCTCATTTTCTTCTCAAACAAATGCCTTCCTTGGAGATGATTGGGGCTCCTTGAATTTCTATGAATTCCTCATTGCAGAGTACAAGGAAAACCCCTCTTGCATAGACCTTCCAGGTTCCCTTGATATAAAGGTGAATGATACTCCCGCAGAGGAGGAGAAGTGTGATCCTATTCAGGAGATCACTCCTTCCTGTGCTAAGGAAAAAAATCTCACCCTTGCAAAGGAGATTAATTTTTGTGAGCCTGGTAAAGAAGGGAGGAATACCCCCATAGAAATGTTTGAAATCCATTGGTGGAATGAAATTCTTTACGTGGATCCGCCGCCTTGTGAGGTTTTGTAAACTCGTTACAGGTTCATATATTATCTCACTTCTCAATATGGCTACGGGAAGAAAGGCCTAGGGAATATCAAGCAAGGGATTCAAGTCCCTATCTAGCTCAAGCCACAACAACACTATCTAGGTTTGGGATGTTCTATAGAACAATCCAAGAAAAAGCCTTGGTGGAGTGTTAATATGATTTCAGCCAAGCCATTGAACCTAATTCATCTTGAGTTAATAGAGGAAAGGGGGCAAGCCAAGAAGGTCCCTCTAGATGTATTCTCTTCAGACGAAGCACTAGAGGAATTTCTAGGTGCTTATTCCCCATTTCCTCCTTATCATCACAAGAAACAGTTCCCATATCGCTTGCATAGTCAAGCATACTTTGTAGAATTTGTTTTGAGTATTGACGAGGAAGACCCTCTATCTAACGTCAGTGATGATGTCATGATATCTCATCCTAAAGACTGCAATTCCCTTATTAAAGGAGAAACTATTGAAATTTCTATGGATCCTAAATCCTCAGAAAAAATTATCAAGATTGGGAAGTGTCTCTCTTCAGAGGAAGCAAATAAACACTCTGATCTCTTGCATTCTCATCCTGCTATCTTCGCTTTGACATATGAGGATATGCCCAATATTGATGAATCTATAGTGGTTCACAATATCGTCCTATGTCTCGATGCTAAGCCAATTAAACAAAAAAATATGAAAGATCAATCCCAGAGTGGCATTGATGGTCAAGACCGAGATAGAGAAACTATTGAAAGTAGGTTTTATCCATACTAACAACTATTCCCCCTAGATTTCAAATATTGTTTTCGTTAGTAAACCTGATGGCCGTATTTGCATATGTATCAACTTTCACGATCTTAATAAGGCTTCTCTTAAAGATTATTTTTTGCTACCTAATATAGATATGATTGTTAACTCAACTATAGTCCATGCATTACTATCTTTCATGGGCGGCTTCTCGAGTTACAATCAGATTCGTATTAACCCAGATGATCAATACAAGACAACCTTCACTACCCTATGGGGTAATTTCTATTATGTGGTCATGCCCTTTGGATTAAAGAACACGGGAGCTACTTACCAATGGGTGATGACCCTAATATTTCATGATCACATAAAGAACCTTTGTCTTATTTTTGAGAGGCTTTGACTCTATAAAATGAGACTAAATCCCCATAAGTGCGTCTTTGGAGTTGATGTCAGCAAAATTTTGGGGTTTATAGTTTCTCACCATGGGATCGAAGTTGATACTAATAAGATTGATGCCATTGTTAACATGCCTCCACCAAGGAATATCATAGAGTTGCAAAGTTTACAGGGGAAGATTCAAGAAATTCATAGATTTATATCTCAGTTGGCTAATCGTACCCTTCCTTTAACTCACTTATTGAAAAAAGATGTTCGCTTCATATGGGATGAAGAGTGTCAAAAAGCCTTTGAATCAATCAAAGCCTATTTGGCCAATCCTCACATATTGATGTTAGCTATCCAAGATAGACCCTTTCTGCTTTACCTTTCCACGTCACCATATGCCTTAGCAACTCTTTTAGCTCAATATGATAAAACTGGGAAGGAGAGAGCCATGTTCTAGTTGACTATGAAACCTATTATTCCTCCATGGAGAGTAATGCCTCGCTCTCATCTTCGCTATGTAGAAGTTGAGGCACTATCTCCTCCATGCTGAAATGCACGTCATAGTAAAAAAGGATCTCTTAAAGCATCTGTTCTCTAGCACCGATTTGGCTGGGAGATTAGAAAAATGGGTTATGTTTCTTTTTGAGTTCGACATAAAGTTTGTTACTCATAAATTAATAAAGGGTCAAGCTGTTGTGGATCAACTGGCATATGCCCCCTCATCTCGATCCTTTCTAGGGTTGGACTTGTTTCCTGATGAAAATATTTTGGTAATTAATCATGACCTTGAGTGGAAAATGTATTTCGATAGATCGAGATGTCAAACTGGTTTTGGAGCTGGCGTAGTTCTAATATCCCCTGAAGGTAAGTTGGTTCCCTTATCCTTTCAACTATATTTTCCTTGCACCAATAACATCGTTGAGTACAAATCCCTTATTGTTGGCTTACATGTTGTGATTGCACTAAGAATCAAATGTCTTTGTATTCTAGGTGATTTTGAACTTATCATGAACTAGATAATGAGAACCTATCAAGCAAAGCAGAGTAAGTTGTCCCATTATCGGGACCTTGCCCTGTCCTTGCTTAAATAGTTCTCTTCTTTCACAATAGACAACATCCCTAAGAGAGAAAATAGACATGTTGATGCCATGGCAAGAGTTGCTTCCTTGATACCTTCAAAAGAAGATATGAAAGAATACCACTTCGTGGTCAAGGTCTTGCAAACCCCTGCGATTCCTAGCCAACCCAAAGTCGAGTCCCCTATATGTTCCCATGTGGACTCTGGAGAATGGTTTTCTGGTATCTATAACTACCTAAAGACTGGAAACTTTCCTGATGATGCGACAAAGAACGATCACACTCGTATAAGAAATCTTTCAGTTCATTATGTTATTCTATCTAGTGTCATTTATAGAAAATCCTATAATGGCTTGCTTCTTAGGTGTCTCACTAAAATGGAAATACCCCTTGCCCTTAAGGAATTCCATGCGAGCTCCGAGGGTGGACACTTTGGTGGTAGATCCTTGGCATGAAGACTAATACACATGGGGTACTATTGGAAAATGATGGAACAGGATTCCTTCGATTTTGTTAAAAAGTGCCCCCAATGTCAACAACATAGTCGTCTTATTCATGCACCTGTCCAGGAATTACAAAATCAAACTTCTCCTTGGATGTTCGGAAAATGGAGGTTGGATATTATTGGAAAAATATCACCTCCTTCTTCCAAGGGACATACCTTTATCATTACCACTACAGATTACTACATGAAATGGGTCGAAGCTATCCCACTCCAATCCAAAAATGCTAAAGCTATCTATAGTTTCTTGATGAACAACATCATTTCTTGATTTGGATTGCCTGCTACACTTGTTTCCGACAATGGTACACCTTTCAAGAACAAGGAAGTGAAGCAGTTCCTTGAGAAATTCCATATTCAGCATAGGTTTCCCACACCATACTATCCATAATCTAATGGTCAAGTGGAAGCATCTAACAAAACTCTTAAGCTTATTCTCCATAAGACAGTTAATAAGCATGGTAAAGATTGGCATATCCAGCTGACGTACGCTTTGTGGGCCTATTGCATGTGTTTGTACAACTACGGGAACAACACCTTATAACCTTATGTATGACATTAAAGCTATTATGCCTTTGGAGTTGGAAATTTCATCTTTACGGGTTTCCCTTAAAGGGCTAATTGATGATGAAACCTACCGAGTTAACCATTTGCATTAGTTGGAGATGCTCGATGAGCACTGTTTATAGGCCCTCGAACATCTTAAAGCTTATCAATGGTGATTATCTAGGAAATATAATCAGGGTGTGCTTCCTAGGACTTTTAAAATAGGAGATTTGGTTCTCTATGAAAACTAGAGAAATGTAAATGCGCTGCCTAATCAGAGAGGAAAATTTAGTCCTAACTAGTTAGGCCCTTACATTGTGATCTCTGTATATGGTTCATGTGCCTATGGATTGTCATCCATGGATGAAACACCTCTAAAAGAGCCCATTAATGTGATGCATCTTCATTGATACTATGCTTAGTGTTCCATGTGTCATCTATGTGGTGTTCTCTCTACAAAAGGGCAGTAGAACTACATATGTTGAAATTATTCATTAACACATTATGGAATTTTTTTGTGTTGTGAATGACCACGTGTGTGTTTGTGGGACCATGAATCACATTATGTCTATTAAAACCATTAGATCATCATTGTATTTAATTAACATACAACCATGTGTGTTTATTAAATCATATTAACATCTAATGTAAGTATACATCCATATCTACATATAACATCCATAAGCATAAACATACGTGAAAAATAAAGAATATACATATCCAAATGAATGATGCCATGAAATTAGAATTGATGTATCTATATATATATGTATGCATATATGTATCAAATTTCATGTACATGTATCGGGCTACTACTATGAAAAATGAGTGGTAGATATATATGTGTCTATACAAAAGATCTACAAGTATGTATGTATATATATGTATCTCGCTACAAAAATGATATACAAAACTAATGATGAGCCTCTAAATCATTGCGGTGCATGGCTCTCAGAGTCCTTTGTCTCTAGCGACTACTCTAGGACCCTCGGGAGGGTCTAGACGGTGGTCATGGAGCATGAATGGTGGGAGCATGAACGATAGGAGCTTGATATGGACAAGGCTTCCTACATCCCCCTGATCTCCCCTATAGGGAGGATATCGTCAGCTTTTCCTGCCTCAACTAGTCTTGTAGTCATTGAACATCTATTGGGATCACATTTGTCGGTTGCCCATCGAGGTCATCGAGACAACTCTGGAGGACATCACACACCTACTCAGCGGTGTTATCCCTCCTCACTATCATGTCTCACTCTGCGAGTGTCATCCGTAGCTCCCCCGATAGCTGGTCACATTGTCCATGAATGGTCATGAACTATGCAATGAGCTAAACAATATCCACACCCCGCTCCTCATAGGCAATCCTTAGGTGCGCAATTGGCTCAAAGTTGGGGGCATGTCATCTAGCAGATGCTGGCCGATAAGCCTCAAGGACTGATTCCTAAATCAACATAGTAGGGGCAACCTCTAAAATACAATAAGCTATAAGCCCAATCCATCCCAGTGCATCCTCTGTAACCACAGAGAAAGGAAGAGGTATCAATATCACATGGCATGTATATGTATATGTCATAAAACAAAAACTAAAAGTACAGAAACATAAACAACATATCTTGTATACCTGGATCCCCTAGCTTCCATGTCAGGTCAGGGTGAGGGTCGGTGTTGGGACATGCACCACTAGCATCGGTGGCTGCTCCTGGTGATGCTAGTGTCACCGCAACTATACTAGAAGTTGGTGGTGATGAAGAGACAAGGGTAGCTAGTGGGGGATCCAACCTCCTCTGCCACCTCAGCCTCAGTGGTGCTACCTCCTCCTCCTATGGTGTCTCCTCCTCCTCCTCGACTCATTGTCTACCTCTCCTCCTGTCCTATGGTGGTTGGGGTGGTAAGTCCTCATATGGACAAGGGTCCCCTCTCGGGGAACCCTCGTCGAACATAGGAGCAAGACAATGCCTCTCCCACCACCGTGCAAAATCAGATGCTACCCCAACATTATCCACTATCGCTATAAGGGGCAGATCAAGGTCGGGCTCATCATCATCTAAGGGGATGATATTAGTAATAGTGGGGTGAGGGTGGTCCCCAACCCTCGCTATACTCTTGTGGGCCCTAGTGTAGGTGGGCACATCTACTAGTATAGTCTGTGGTCAGCCATGTCGTCGCATGACCCAACTCTGGTAGTAGGGTACTATAACAAAATCCCTCTGCTCGATCAAAAAGAAATCCCACTACAAGTTCCTTAGGTACCTGTTGTCATCCATCTATCTAAAAAATCGGTAGGGTCTCCACCAAACCCCATCCATAATGAGTGTTGAACTATAAATGCCAAAACTATAAATCTCCAAATCTGCACTGGCCTATCATGTCATACCAATGGGCCATGGAGATCCAATACGGCTGTTGTTGGGGAAAACTGACTAGCTGAGTGCACATGATGTGGGAAAAGTCCCACACCTACAAAAGTGTGCACGTTGTGAAGCTACGATAATCATAATGCACATACTGGCCTAGCTCCTGGTAGAGGTGTGCTAGCATGTTGTGCCCCCAGGAAAAAATAGTCCTATGCTCTACCATCTCCCTAATAGTGTGGACAAGGCCCCCGTGTAGGTATGAGCCTCACCCGTCAACCATGATCTGAAAGGAAATAGTCACAACCATGACTCGGTGGAGCAATGGTGCAATGGTCCTCATATGGTCATTCCAGTGCGTGTAAATATGACCCATGCCACCACCACCATCAGTCCTCCCTGTGCAATAAAGGACCCCCTTCGTCCACTCCCGCGCTGATCATGTATCATCAAGAGCCACCCACCATCCATGAATGGGTAGCCTAAGAATCCGATAGAAATCCTTGAGTGTGATAGTCATCTCTCCACAAGGTAGCTAGAAATATTGGCATCCCACCGCTCCATGAGGGTTGCCAGCATCCTCTTGTGGTATCTCACCTCTGGCATGCTAAACACATGCCAGAGACTGACCCACTCTAGAAGTGTGACACTATCCTCCAACAAATGGTCCCTCTACTCACGAATGAGTTGGAATGTTTTCCCTCCTAGATGCTCCTGAATCTTTGGGTACTCCTGCAAAAAGTAGCAGAAAATCTGAGTCAGAACATCAAAATTTTGCATAAAAAAAACAAAAAATAAATTAAGACCTATGTGTGTCGCACATGCGTCCATGACTGTCATGGTCGCCTCAAAGAAGACAACACAACTTCAAGATGACAGCACGAAATCGAGACCCCAGTGCTCATCTAAGACGATAGTGCAGATGTCAAATGAAGGCACAGAAATAAAATATCTGTGCACCTCACCAATGGAAAATTTCCTAAAAATGAGCTAAAAATCACAAAAAATGAGGTTTTGCGGCCTACTTGGTCCACCTCGTGACCCTTGGTGATGTGCTAGTGTAGCTACTCCAACCTTGACACCTCATACTCTCTCCTACTTGACACTTTGCTAACTTTTCTCTCACAAAAGTCAACAATTTACTCATAGTGAATAGTGAAAATGACCCTTCTAGGGGCCCATTCTTCCTAGAGCTTGTGGCCCCCCAATTTCTCTTGAATTTACCCCACCAAGCTAGGGGATAACTCAGGAGGGGGCATGAGGTCGTCTCTTGATCATATTTTTCTTCCAAATTGATGACCTTTTTCTTGGTCATTCCTCTCTCCATAGTAGCTTTCTTCTAATTTTTCAAAGCTCACCTAAAATTTCAATTTTGTAGGTTAAAACTTTGAGCTATTTTTCACAACTGCTCTGACATTGTTTGTTGAGCTTGGATGTTGAGGGCACCCTTAGTACTGGCTAGGACAACTTCGGTGGCTGCTATGATCTCTTTCTTATGGTACGAAAAATCCGTAAAATTCAAAATTTGGATGGTATTTTTTCTTTTCTACTTTAGTGAGGCTAATTTTTTCAAAATTTAGCCCACTAAAGTGGGGGCAAAATGTAATTTCGTAGAATTGCACCTAGGGGCAATTCCACATTCTAGCATTTTTTCCTAGCATTTATGATGCCTTGAGACATTAATGACAAAATCCCATGGGTTAGCATTTCGTGATTCTGACTCCATGCAGACTTGTGGCTAAGCAATAGAAGCCTAACGACATGTTTCCTGAGAATCTAGGCTTTGGATGAATGTGTTGCACGTAGACATTTGTGTGGCGTGCTAGCATCCTAGCAGATTCCTGAGTTCAGAATGTGGAAATTGGAATACTAATCCTTGAGACACATGTCCTAGCGATTACATTTTGAAAGTAACAACTCTTGGCCATTCTTGCAAGCATTAAAACCCCTTTTTGACTCTCATTTGGGGGTTGGAATACATCACTCAAGCTTTCTCATTCACTTGCTCCAATTTAGAGTTCTCTTCACTTTTGATAGTAGTGCTCTCACAAGAGAAGCCATGCCAGACTGAGGTCCTCCTAGCAGTAGCAACAACTCTCAAGCGAGCACTCAATGGTGCGTCTGTGTGCTCTAGAGAGGGCCTAGGCCCATGGGTAATGCTCTCTCTCTTTCACTTTCCTTTCATATTTTCTCATTTACTATCTTGTGGTGCGGGTTCTACTCCTGAGTGGGTTTTTCTTTCACCACACACTTCTTGTGGTGTGGGTTCTACTCCTAAGTGGGTTTTGCTTTCACCACATGCTTTTTTTACTTCTTTATCAATCCTTTCCAACTTGGCTTTTCATGGAGGTGGGAACACCAAAATGGGGTCTTACTGAGGTAGGCCCCCATACAGCCACTCAACAAATTTCCTCTCATTCTTTTGTGGTCATGAAGAGGATCTTGGAGTGAAGATTCAGACATCCAGAGAGAGGTAAGATTTCTCCAAACATCCTTGTGTTCATTTCAGTTTCTAGTTTTCTGATTAGTTATATAGTTCAATACAAATCACCCTTGAGCTTAGAAGTAGAGCTCATTTCTATCTGTTTGATTTCCTGACTTCTTTGTTGCTCAGGATACCTGTGTGGCCTTTAGACAATAGTGCACTACGCTAGCATCCTAAAACTTTGCTGACGTCTTTTGGTTGAGAGCTCCCTCTTCTAAGGTAGGAATCTCTTAGCTTTACTCTTCCAAGGTCTCTAGTAGTTTTTCTCAAAGCATAACTGAATCCTAGTTCTTTCTTGTTTTGCTAATCTGTTATTCTGAGGTGTATAAGGGTAGTTCATTCCCTGGTGATCTCTCGAGAAAGGAGAGACCCATGTGTAGTGAATCCCTCTTATATCACAAACCTTAAACCCTTAAACCCTAAACTGGCCTTAAACCTTCTACCATCTACCCTCAACCCAATACCCTAAACCCTAAACCGTTAAGCCCTCTACCTCCCTCTACCCTCAACCCAATACCCTCTTATACCCTCAACCCTTAATCCCTCAACCCTTAAACCCTCAACCCTCTAATCTCTACCTTCTACCCTCTATAATTACCCTTAAACCCTAATCTTTCAACCTCTATACCCTCTACCCTATACATTGGACCCTCAACCCTAATCCTTGAACCATATACCCTCAACCCTCTACCCTCTACCCTCTACCTTAAACCCTCAACCCTAAACCCTTAAATCCTAAACTCTTACACCCTCTACCCTCTTCCCTTTACCCTATATATACATTGGACCCTAAACCCTAATCCTTGAACCATATACCCTCTACCCTCGACCCTAATCCTTGAACCCTAGTTAAACCCGTAAACCTAATTATTAAACTCTCTACCCTAATCCCTCAACAATCAACCCTTAATACCTCAACCCTTAATTAACCCTCAACCCTCAACCCTCAACCCTAGTTAAACCCTAATCCCTCAACATACCATATACGTACCCTCAACCCCTATAGTACCCTCTACCCTCAACCTTAAACCCTCAAGCATCAACCCTTAAACCCTCTACCCTCTACCCTCTGATCTACCCTATACATTAAACCCTCAAACCTCAATTAAAAACCCTCAACCCTTAATCCCTCAACCCTCAACCCTTCAGCCCTAAACCCTCAACCCCTATACCCTCTACCCTCTACATTAGAACCTCAACCCTAATTGACCTTCAACCATATACCCTCAAACATCCTAGCTATACCCTAAACCCTCTACCCTCAACCCTTAACATCCCTCAACCCTAAACCCTTAAACCCTAAACCGGCCTTAAACCTCCTACCCTCTACCCTCAACCCTAATCCCTCAACCCAATACCCTAAACCCTAAACCATTAAACCCTCTACGTCCCTCTACCCTTAACTAGCCAATTCCCTCTTATACCCTCGACCCTAATCCCTCAACCCTTAAACCCTTAAACCCAAGTAAATTACTCTCTACCCTAATCCATCAACCCTTAACCCTTAATCCCTCAACCCTTAAATCCTTGACCCTCTACCCTCTACCCTCTACCCTCAACCCTCAAGTACCCTTAAACCCTAATCCCTCAACCCCTATACCCTCTACCCTATACATTGGACCCTAAACACTAATCCTTGAACCATATACCCTCAACCCTCTACCCTCAACCCTTAAACCCTAAACTCTTACACCCTCTACCAGCTCTACCCTCTACCCTATACATTAAACTACCCTCAACCCTCAATTCTCAACCCTCAACCCTTAATCCATCTCTCCCTCTCTACCATAATCCCTCAACCCTATACCCTCAACCCTAATCCCTCAACCCTAATCCCTCAACCCTATACCCTCAACCCAATACCCTAAACCCTAAAAAATTGAACCCTCTATGTCCCTCTACCCTCAACCCAATACCCTCTACCCTAGTCAACTCTAATCCCTCAACCCTTAAACCCTTAAACCCAAGTAAACTCTCTACCCTAATCCCTCAACCCTCAACCCTTAATCCCTTAGCCCTTAAACCCTCAAGTACCCTCTACCCTCAACCCTCAAGTACCCTTAAACCATAATCCCTCAACCCATATACCCTCTACCCTATACTTGGACCCTCAACCCTAATCCTTGAACCATATACCCTCAACCCTCTACCCTCAACCTTAAACCTTCAACCCTCAACCCTTAAACCCTAAACCCTTACACCCTGTACCCTCTACCCTCTACCCTATACATCAAACCACCCTTAACCCTTAACCCTTAATTCTCAACCCTCAACCCTTAATTCCTCAACCCTCAACCCTTAATCTACACAAAGTACTGCAGTAAAGGTGAAATTTGCTTTGTTTATGATTATCTAGAGGAATAAATGGGTATATACAAAGGGAATGTTGGTGACAATATGGATCTTGTCACACAAATTGTTGCATTTCATGTTAAATACAATGAAAAATCAAAGGTACTAGATCTTTTGATGCAAGTGAAATGTAGGCAAGCAATTGAAGGCTAGTGAATATTGGGGAAGGATTTTTTGTTCTAACACCCTTAATCCCTGCTAGATCAGAACAATTAGGCGTTAAACTAGGTGCTAAAGAAGGTGCTAAATTAGGCACTAAAATAGGCTCTAAAGTAGGTACTAAAATAGGCGTTACATCAGGCACTAATATGGGTGCTAATGTAGACACTAATCTGGTTGCTAATTTAGGCATTAATCTAGGTGTTACTGTAGGCATTAATTTTGACATTAATCTTGGTGTTAATTTCGGCATTAATATGGGTGCTACACTAGGAATTAATTTCAATGCTAATCTTGGTGCTAATTTGCGCCTGAATTAGCGCCTACTTGTCCAAGTTGGCACAAAAAATGCCAAAAATAGTGCCATCTTGAAAAATAGCACCAACTTTTCCCAAAAATTAGAGAAAAATAAATTAAAACAGTGGGTGGAAGCAAAAAATAGAACAAAAAAAGGGAGCTAATCACAAGGATTTGTTGTAGTGGTACTTCATAATTAAAATACTATAGTTGTATAAAAATTTGATCTCTAGAAAATTGATAACTTCAATTATCAAAATATAATATTAATATAACCAAGAATGATATCTTAAATGTATAAAAATTAGAACATATTCTATTAAAATGATAAACAAGACTATATTAATGTTAAGTGTAGCGATAAATTTTATTGCTAATCTTTTTATGCCAAACAATCACCAAGCAATACTAATGTTAAACAATTGAATACTATAAGAAGTAATGATAACATTATGCCACAAAATAACTATTCAATTAATAATACCTTTCAAATAAAACTAATGGATAACAAAACAAACAAGTATTAATATCATTTAAATCAGAAACTACAATATGTCATGATAGTGATTAACAATTTAACATCTATATCAAAGCAATAACCACACAAAATCAATACCTATCAAATGCTAATGTTTTTTGGTTATTGTAGGATATGCACATAATGGATTTGTTTTTTTTTTAGATTTTACAATATTCAAACAATAATGCAAGGCTTAAGAGGTTAGGACATACTGATGCTAATTATCTAAATATATTCATTGATATTATTTTAAAGATAACCAATACTTTGACATTTAATTGGATAAGTAAAATAGACCACATTAAACTTACAACTGAGATTTAAAGAAAAAAAACTTACTTTATGTACCATTTAAATAAATAGTGAATTTGGTTTTGAATATCACAATATAAAGTGCTATCCATACAAAGAATCTATCATAAGATTATTCAAAATATTGTTTAATTTTGTAAATATTTACCTAGATTTCTTTGCAAGAGGAAACAATATTACCAATAAAGATGAAAGCAATTGCCACTAACACAAATGTCTAACAGGCTGCAAGCAACAAATTATTATTTTGAATCTTTGGAAACCAAACATATGATCAATGTTGTTCTCATCTATTCTATGTCTTCATTCACTTTGTTCTAATGTTTGAAATTTAACATCAAGATTAAGTCTTTGTTGTTAGTCTGATGAGGACTCATGGTAAATGCCTAAGACACTCAAATTGATTATACTACACATGATTGGAAAGAATACCACATATAATACATCATGGGAGAATGAAGACAATGTAAGGTAAAGTAGAAAAAGAATAGTAATGTAGTAGACATCTAAGATCCATACACAGGTGTGCCTAAAGCAACATGGTCGATCCATAGTTCTAAAAATGAATTGCAATGTGAGCACTAGGTACAACAGATTTCTATTTATTTTTTGAAGTCAATGAAACATAGTTTAGGAAGAGAGATTAGAATGTGCAGGTGAACTTAGTAAAAATTTGACAAACTTACATAATTGTAACTACAAATCGTAAGGAAATTAAGATAATAAGCATACAACAAGAAGATTCAATTTTGTGGAAAAATTATCATGTCACACAATTTTTTGCTAAGAAGATAACACATCCTTCTTGATGTAAAAATTAGCAATAATAGTTAACACACGGGTGTACAAGAAATAAAATACAAATACCTATACTTGTGACTGTTCCTTCTACCTTTTACATTTTAAACGATGATCAACCAGCCCAAGACACAACACCAATTCATTCACCTGTGAAGATATTTCAATGCTCTGATACCATGACAAAAAACTTTTTAAAAAATGCACAAAGTTGCTATATTTCCCAATCAATTGGGATACCCAAAACAAAAATGCGGAATAAAAAGTCAAATATACTTGGAAACACACAATTGGGCATGCAAACTTGCTTGTTCTATTAACTCAGAGAAAATAACATTTACAAAATGATTTCAAGCTTGAAACTACAAACCACTAATGACAAACTTAACTTGCAGCAATCTGGAGCTACACCCATAAACTCAGAACAATCAGGAGCTTCTCAGAGCTCTCTCTATTTCCTATTCGACTAGAGTTATGTGCTGCTTCCTGCAAACACTAAACAATCTGGAGCTATGTATTGCTCCTCACACAAAACATTATTTGTTGTTGCTGCAACTTCACCTTCTTGCAATACTCTGCAAATTCTTCTGCCAATCTTCTACAGATCTAAAATTGACTGTTACATTCCTTCTATTTGTCTTCATTCAAAAATTCCCTCTCAAAATTTGAATTCACCTAACACAATAAATTTATGAGATTCAAAATTTCCTACCACAATAAATTCTAGAGTAAAATAGGGATAAAGATTCCAAAAAGAAACTTGTCATTGAAAGCTCCTAACGGGTAGGTGAAACTGGGGAGTTGACGTGAAAAAGGCTCACTCAAAAAATTAAATATTACCAACATCACCATGCTTCCATTCACCTCTTCATGTCAATCTTAAACTAGTAAAAATCCTTTGACCTACCAAAAGCTAAATATTATTAAGCTTAGAGGCTTCTTACACTCACATCAACGAGTATGTGTACATTTTTATTCTCCCCATTTAAATTGGAATCTACTAACCCATCACAAAGTAAAGTATTTATCAATAGATTTATGCTTTTAAATCAGATTTTAAAGTAGTTTACATACTACAAAAATTTCCATGTTTTAGACAAGATAATCTTGAATAATTTTTTAATATCAATTTAGATTTTTTATATGTAAGCTTTAAAAGCATACATTATCATCATCTTTTTATAATTTTACTATATATGACATTTTTTAAGAAATATAATATAGTATTCTAATTTATAATAGTAATATATATCATTTTATAATATTTGTTATGGAAATACATATTAATTTAGAATATTTTCAAAAAACTAAAATATACATTTTTAGAATATACATGATTTTTAATTTATAATATTTATTATGGAAATACATATTAATTTACAATATTTTCACACTTATAATTTTTAGAAGATTTTTAACAAGATTATCTTGAATATCTAATACAAAATAATTAAATAAATACAATAATATATATATAGGATGATAATAATGAATACTTTTAAAGCTTACACATAAATAAAATCTTGAATTTAATATTTCAATAAAATGACAATTACTAAATTGATATTAAAAAATTCAAGATAATCAAGTGTTAAAAGTATTTTAAAAATTATTAAGATAATCTTGTTAAAATCTTGATAAGTTGTTATTTTTAAAATTATTTTTAGTTTTAAAGTTGTTTTGAGACTATATTGCCAATGTTTCATTTTGTACATAAACTTATGTGAACACTACCCTTCAACTATATAATGCACAAAGAGCTTAGAGTGCATGTACATTGTTTAGCAAACAAATTTGTCAAGAGTGTATGTTGTCTGAATTGTATGGAACTTCACTTGGTAATGCAAGCTTTAGTCGAGGTTTACTTTATGCATATTGGATTGATGATTTGCTCGGTTGCATATTACTGCAGATAAGATCTAGATCTTGTTTTATTTTGTTCAAATTTGCCTCAATCAATAGTAAATGATTTTAATTACACAAGTTTTGTATGTAGGTGGAGTTAAAAAAGAGATTTAACATTGAACCAGAAGCAACCATCTTCAAAAAGGGAGAGACAGAAGTCCAAATTGCGATTGGGAGAGGGCAACAATATCTGCATTTCTTATTTTACTTGTAATCAATTTTTTTTTAATTGTAATACGAAACATAATGATTTGTTTTTCCTTCTTGATATCGATTTGAGTTTTTGGATTTGAGTTATTTTCTCTTTCAGAAGTTTGTTTTTTTGTTTTTTGTACCATCTTCTAGCAAAGTGTTGCCAATATAATTTCTGATATATATGATATCACTGTTGTCTTCGGGATTTTTATTTAATTTCTTAACTTCTTATGATTTTCAAAGATATCAATGCTCTCATCCTACAAATATGAACCATTTTCTTCATTCATACTAGATTGATTTGGTATATCAAATTCAGAACAACTCCTACATTTATGTGAAACTCTAAATTGACCTTCAACTTGCTTGGTTTTTGCATTTGCATTTGGTTGCCCTGGATGAGCAGTAGCACTGATTCATGTTGTCTTCAGGATTTTTGTTAAGAAACAAATACCAGGGATCACAGTACATACCTCAAATTCTATAACAAAACTCTTCAATCTAACTTGTTTATCTACTTATTTAGCTTTAAAATCTTTACAATTTAGGTTCATAGAGAACAAATGTGGATCCATAACAAAAAAGGTAGCTGAAATGTGAACCCCTATATGACCCAACTTAGCAGTAAATGACTTCAGTTATTTTTTGTAACATTCATACAAATATAAGCAAAGAAGATAACAAATGCATGTAGAACATTTTCATCTTTATGCCCTTTTGATTTGTCACAACACAATCCAAAGATGGGATACAATTAGAGAAATAAAATTAAAAGAACAGTTTATAATATGCATTTTTGGGTGGGAATGAACTTTCAGGAAACTTTTGGACCTGAGAGTTAAAGGTCTAAAGGAAAATCTTTAGTATTACCCTCCCACATCATTACATATATCTCTATTCAAGCAAACAAATTAATGGTTGGGGTATTTTTTAGAGTTTAGATGCATTTGAGTTTTGCAGGAATGACATTTTCTTTTTTAAAGTTCACTTCATTTCTTAAGCATGTAATATATTGATGTTGATTTTATTTTAGTTAAAATGGGTAAAAAAATAAAAAGTAGATCTTTAATTAAATAAATATCATCATTATTATATTATTTTTTGGTAATTACTGACACACATCATACAACCCACTATAAATATGCATAAATTGACATTTAAATCATTCTTACTTCTCAGCCATTAAAATGCAAAACTGAATTTAATCATTAAATAATACCATTACCTGAATATAAGTTTACTTTTTTTTAATGTATTTTATTGTTTATAAACTAGCATATATATACTTCAATATTTTTGGTTGCAGGTCTACCAGGACAGTTGCAACTACATCAAGCAAAATCACGATTCATGTGGGCTGAAAAAATGATTGTTGAGAGCGTCGAAGAAGGCGTGAAAGATCTTAAGGAGGGAGATCTTGTGTTGCCATTATTTATAGGTGAGTGTGGAGAGTGCATATACTACAAATCACCAAAGACTAATCTGTGTAAAAAAATTAGAATCAATCCCACTAGGGCGGTCATGTTGAGTGACCCTTCAAGAATGAAAAGATTTATTTTTTGTTTAATGGATTCAATTAGGTTACAGAGATATCAACATCCTTATGTATCAAAACATCAAATACTTTATTTTCCATTCTAGTGTTGACATGCCTATCCTCCTAAATCTTTTAACATTGCAATGGTCAATTAAATAATTGATAAATCTTGAAGATTATAGTTATCCACTTAATAATGGATAAATGTTCCTAATTATAATGGTTTGGTAGAATAAGGAAAGATTTTATACCTTTTCCCTTAATATGGCTCCTACTTTTAGTGCTATGATGGCTCCATGAAAACTATTTTTTATTAAATTTTAATAATAGCTTATGAAATGTGATACAAAAATATTGATTGAAAATTAATTAACAATTATATATAAGTTCTTACTTTTATTTTTGATGAATTCTTATAAAATTATGTCAAAATTATTTACTATTTTTTAAAATCATTTTGAATTGAAATCAGTTTTTTTTTATAACTATAGAATTTGGAAAAAATAGACGCCCCAATATGATAACACTCAACATATTTTATATATATTAATATTTAATATATGTATGGTAGTATAAAATCTACTTGTATATATACTTTCTTATCCCTCATTCCACATTTCCAATTCTTGTTGGATAATTGTGATAAGAAAAATAGAAAATTAAACTCTATTCAGCTGCTAGTTACCATGATCTCTATATATATAAAAGAGATTAAAGACAACAATCATGCTGAGAAAAGAAGAAAGCAGAATAAGAAAAAAAAAACAAAGCTATTGAAAGGGGAGATGTCAAAACATCGAACATGATTTAAAACCCCAAGTTGATTAGAATGAATTCAAATTAAAAATATTTAAGTTTCCATTTAGAACTCCACGTTTCCCTCTAAAAAATCCCATTCTTAACACAAAGATTCCCTAATATACTTTTAATTAAAAGTTAAAAAAAATGGAAACTACTTTTCCTTGGGATGGGAAAATATTATTTTAAAACAAGAATATAGACAAGGATGAATATTAGATATCATTGGCATTATAAAAAAAACAATTATTTTGTGTTATTTATTTTTTATTTTTTATTTTTTCAAAAATAAAATTATATGTAAAGGAAATTATATTCTTATCACTGGTTTATTATAATTATTAATCTCAAAACTTTGAATTAAATAAATTATATATATATAAATTATTATTCTTATACATATATAAAAATAAATAAATATTATATAAATATTAGTTAACTATTAATAAGTATGTATATAATAATAATTATTGATAATAATAAATTAAATTAAAAATTTATTGTTTTGTTAATCAATCTGTGATTAATTTTTAAATAAGTATATATGTAATATATATTGAAATAGTTATCTCTTATGCTCCTGCATTCAAGATTAACAAATTTGGAATATTTACATAGCTTAGATGAATATATCAATTATATCAAAATTACTAGAACATATGGTGTCGTTACTTAGTAAAGTAATGTTTATACATTGTACTTTTAAAAAAATGTTGTGTTATTTGTCCAGGGGGTAAATAATGAGTGTAAAATAACTAAACCATCTTACCCATAATTCATACAGGGTACTTTGTTAGTAACTATTAGAAGATCCTTAGTTTGCATTATAAAGAGAATTTAATTAGTGGTCTTACCCCTAGATCATTTGTGAAGCACATTGAAGTCTTGAGCACTTGAGCATAACATTATCATTGAGTATTTGAGCAATTATCATTCATCTATGTCTTCATCTTTGTGCTTTTGCAACCATGGGAGCTTCTTCATTGAGCAATCCAACATACCATCACCATTAAAATGGAATGCAAGGTTTGCACATGGTTTGTTTTCATTGTTTTGATTTGATTTTCATTTATTATATGCTGATTTCTAACCATGTATGCACTCAATTTCATTTGTAAGTGGGATTTGATCATCTCTAATTTTGGGTTTTGAGAATTCTAACCCTTGTTTGATTTCATTTTCTACATTCCACTTCTCGAACTTCATAATTTGGCACATGCGATGGGACCCATGTCCCTATTTTAACAAAATTCTCTTGATTTTTGATGCTCTTCAAGTTTATGGCGTGATCGCTTATTACAAATCCATGAACAATCGCCTTTGTCAACTATGAATGGTCACCTTTGCTCATCTTTCCACATTTTTTTTCTTATTTTCTGATCATTTTTCCATGTCTGCAATTTTTTTCACGTTTGCTAGAATAACAAAGTCACATTTGAAAATCTTGTCACGTCTATCAACTATGAATTGTCACATCTGTCAATCACAAACTATGACGCCTGTGAAATCTAGCATGTCTACTAAGGTGAATAGAGCCACCTCTGCAGGTAATTATGCATTTTATTGTTATCTTTACTCTTTATTTTTCAACAGTAACTTTTCTATTTTTAGATTTTCATCTAACACTAATCTCTGTCGTCTATTGTTGTATACTTTTTAATCTAACATATTTGTGCATCATTCATTTGGGGGAAGGAAAATTATTCAAAATTTCTAATACATTAGTGTTGTAGGTTTTGATCTTTCCAAGACAATATTTCAAACTACTAATACATTGTTTGTAGGTTCCTTATGCAATATTTTATCATTTGAACTTGTATGCTTTCTTCATTAGTAGATTAAATCAAATTTGCATTTGGTGCCTTAAAATCAAATTGTTTGACATGTATTGTAAGTTGGAGTGTATGTATCCTCTCTCCTTGCACCTTGTGTGATCTTGGGTGAAGATAAATACCCCTAATTTTATTTTATTTTCTTTTAACTGAAGGAATATTGTCTACATATCCTTTCCCCTTGTGCTACGCGCAATCTTGGGTGATGAGAAATAGAAACACACAAGTCTCCCCTTTTTGTTGCTAGGAGGCCTATCTTGGGACACATATTTATTGAGAACCCAAGGGATCGAACTCAAGTGACGTTTTGCAGTGCACTATAGAAATTGGATGAGAGTGAGTTGTATTTTGATTTGTGCATGTAATTTACTAGACTTTCACTAGGGATCCAAGGTAATTTTGGATCTCGAGGAGATGTCTAAGTAGTCGGTGGTGTTCACAGATGTTCAACCCACTAAGAACCAATTTGTACTAGAAGCCTAAGACCTTTGAACATATTCTATAATATGGCATCATGATAACATAGTCATGATAAGTTACCATGTCTAGTCCTTGATTGAGGATACAAGGTTTCTTGCTAGGGCTTACACTCTTTCACGGCGAGGGGTGTCAAGGTGGTACATGACCTTGGAATACCCTAATATTCCACTCCTTGGATATGGATTAACACACGTTTGGTAAGCCTACTATAGTTAGATAAACCTTTACTACTAATTACATTGTACTTGTTTTGTTTTATCAATCTATTGCTAGTGATATTTATGGAAGAAAGCTTACAAAATATCTCCCTTACCATTTGGGTAAGTCCTTATTTGTTTATGTTTGTTGTTCATATCACTTTATTTCAAAAAATACACTCATAATTTGACACTTTAAAATTTTCCAAAACTTTCAAGAAACACAAAAACAATAATAGAAAATCATGTTTGGTAGTCACAGTTTATCGCCTCTGAACAAATTACCACATCTACTCTGATACACTGCTGCATTTTCTCAAATTTACGTGAGTTTTCTCTATATCTTGTCTTGTTTACTTAAATTGTCATGCCTGATTTTTGTATATTGTCATTATTGCTTACTCTGACGCATCCACAATTACTGTATTCTATTATAACCTTTTTTTTCACAAAGTTTCATCTATCAAAATTCTCATGTCTACCTATTATCAAATTATTGTGTTTGCATAGTCTATTGCATTTTCTCTCTCCACACTATCACTTTTACCTACACTGTTGTATTTTCCTAGGGAAGTATGACATGTTTTCTTAAACTGTGACATTTATCTGTAGCATTTTTCCATCTCAGACTTTCAAATTCTCATAACTTAAAGCTATCCTAAATATGTCATCTTGGAACTAGAAATTTTCATCTATCATAACATTCCTAAACAATCATTTTGTCATCAAAAGCCATAACTATCCTTCACCATGGTTTTCTTAGGAAAAGTCACCATAGTATTCTAGATCAAACATCAAACATATTCAAACATCAACAACCTTAATCAACATCAATCTTGTGATCTCCCATCATCAACATCCTCTTGGATAAACGTCAAACATACTTTTTGGACATCAATATATCAAACCTATCAACTTGCTAGTATCTTTTGATCTCATCTTTTCCATATCTTGTGAACTTGTTAACTTAGTGGAACTACCTCCCTCCTAGGTTGGAAAATCATCACTATCATCTCTCTTTGCTTGTACTCATGAGTCTAGTCCAAAAAAAGACATCAACCTATCTTCCATCAACATTTTGAGGTCTAGCATAAATCAAATTTGTTATCCCTTTGTCCAAAGGTTAACCTTTCAATCCAAAAATCAAATTGAACACCATCCAAATACAAAATCAATTTGAATATCATTGTTTTGTCCAAAATATTTATCAACACATCCTTTGAAATCTAACGTTGACATCTAAACAACATTTCACATATCATACATCTAGATCTTTCCATCCTTTAGGTCTAGTAGGAATTTTTATGACAACAAAAAGATCACAACATAGGAAGAAAATGGTATCCAATACAAGAGGTTATAATGTTCCAAACACCACAAAAATTGCAACATCAACTAAAATTCCATGGGGGTACAATGGGTGATCCCACAATAATGACCTTTACAATTTTTGGCCAAACTAGAGACTGAAATTATTATTTTTAACTAAATCTTCACATTCGAGCACCTATAGCAGCTAAACCGTGAGGAATTTGAAGATGATGCAAACTAGAGTCTCGTCACATTTTGTCTGCAGATTCTAAAAATATTTTTTTCAAAATTTTTGGAATTAGATTGCACTTCTTTTTCCATCTCCCATGAAAACTGGATTTTTTCAAAAAATAACATTTTTAAAAAGTGACGCACACCGTATAACACAACTTTTTTTCCATGAAGGATAAAATTCTAATTCTTTCAAATTTAGATTTGTAACTCTGATATCAAGTGCTTCCACTTGGTTAGATAGTTTTTTATTGAATATTTTTTATTTAATCAAGTTTCAAAGTCAAACCAATTGCAATTCAGACATAGTGCGACCGTATAATGCGTAACTTTTTTTGTATATATCAATTTTTTATTTTATTTTTTGGATCAAGGACTTCAATATCTGGTGCACTCATATTTTTCAATTTTTCTTTTTGATAATCTGCTATTTTTCCACATGTGCAGAACAAAGACCTTCATTTTCGATGAAGAACCTATGTTTAATAAAACTAAAAAAACAAATACATAATAAAACCAAAACATATTAAAATTATATTCATTGGATAGCTCGTTCTGAGGACTATCTAATTCCAGAAGGGTTTCTGAAGAATCCTCCATTTTCATCCTCAACTCGAGCTTTGAAGCGTAAAAAAATAGACTTTTTTTGTGTCTTAGGAGGGGGATGAGGGGCAAGGGGGGTTCACTCGAACCCCTTTGCTATGCATTTGTTTTGTTTTTTTGGCGGCCAAAATTTAAAGGGGTTTGCTCGAACCCTGGTTCAAGTGAACCCCTAATGGGTTCGCCCGAACTAGAAGGTTCATATGAAACCCCAAAATCACTTTTTTTGCTTTGGGGTCATTTTTTGTGATTTTTCCTTCCTCGCTTGAATTGTAAACCACTATTGTGGCTTCACCCAAAATACTCCTCAACATTCTAATGTAAATCCTTCATTTCAACCAAATATTAATCCTCCACCACAACCAAATGTTGATCCTTCACAACTAAATGTACATCTTGAACATCAAAACTATTTTTCTCAACAAGGAAATCAACTCACTAGAGGACAAGATGGATATATAGAAGAGAATTATAATGAGGAACTTACCGAAGAAGGGATATTAGAAATAACTCAAAACCCTAAAATGTTAAAGGTCATGGAAAAATTTCTTAGTTCCAATCCAAACACTTACTTCTATAGGCTTGCCCAACATGGTGCAAAGCTACCCATTGATTATAACAATGAAAATATTCAAGATCCAACCCTCATTTCTAGAGATGAAGATATGGTGGTTAGAAAAGTATTTAAACCTATTATACAAGTGAAAATTCCAAGGTTCTTTGCACAAACAAATGATCCTCCTCAAGCAAGGCCATTTGAAATCCACTATATAGAAAACCACCTCAAATGGAACAAGCAATGGTAGCTCAATAAAATAAAACCAATGCTAATGTCTTGGGACACAAAACCTTCCATAATAATTGACCAACCCTTTTACAACTCCATTCATACCTCATAATGCTTCAACTAGTACATGGAGACCAAATGTATCAAGAAACTTATATACATCCTCTTAGTCACAAGATGCACCTCAACAAGGTCAAAACTCTAACATGAAAAACATGTTGCATCTTCCTCCTAGACCACTAAATCCACCATTGCATGCTAACGTTCTACCACAACAACAACATATGGCCTCACCTATATATAGTGTTATGAATCTAAACAATCCACCTCTTCAACCACAACAAACCAATCCACCTCTTCAATCACAACAATAACCACCAATCTATCAACATGCACAATCCAACCCTCCACAACAACAATATGCTCAACAACAACCTTCATACCAAGACCCTTCCTATAACTCTCAATATCAACATGGGCTAAACTTTCAAAATCAAGATCCTAATGCAATACAATACCAATATGGTCATTCATATACTCAAACTCCATAGAAACAAAACATGAATCCACAATATCAATATAATCTTGTTCCTCAACAACAAAACATTGTACCTCAACAAAAAAATCTCGTTCCACAACATCAAAAAATAAACCCACAATATCAATACAATTCTCCTCAAGGATTGAATGTTTCATTACAAACATATAATGTCCCTCAAGGTCTGATGCACACTCAAAATCCATCTTACAATTCATCATCTTTCCTTGGACAACAAAACTACAATCCACCTAACCCTCCACAAGGAAATGATTTATCATTACAAATTAAAATCCTCAATCAAAGGATAGCAGACATATAACTCAAAAAGACTAAGAATATCTATGCCTTGGAAGGCATTCATCCTTATCCTTATGATTGAAGCATTTCTATGAATCCCTCCCCTAAAAAAATTGAAATTCCTAAGTGTGACAAATACAAAGGAAGAGGAGATCCCATTAAACATATATGACGATTTTTCATAGAATGCATTGAGGTAGCTAATAATGACACTTACATGATTTACATGATGAGACTCTTTCCAAGGAGCCTTGATGTACAAGCCATAGAATGGTTTTCTCATTTACCTCCTAGAATAAAAAACATTCAATGAACTATTAGAAAAATTTATCAATCACTTCGCGTAGAACATAGAACAAGAGATCACTATAATTGATTTGTGCAAAGTGAAGCAAAACTAAGGTGAGTAGTTTTCTTTTTTATTGTAATGATGGTGACATAAAGTGAGTAAAGGAAAATGGCCCATTCTTGAGAAATAACTTGTTGGCATCTTCATGGGAAATATAAACATTGATTTAAGCTTCCAATTAACCATGTTATATCCTAACACATTTGATTATATTATTGAAAAAGGAATAGCTATTGAAAGGAGCCTTGTTGAAAAAGGAGTTATCAAGCTATATAACAATAAAGATCAACCTTCTAATTCAAATGATAAACCATGCCTATGGGCAAAGAACAAAAACATCACCAAGTAGTGGATGCTAAATTTGTGCAAAACATACAACCTCCTCCTAGCCATCCTCAACACAATTTTCAAAGAAATCAACAAAATAATCCTTCAAACAATCAAATGACCAATAAAAATTAAAATCCTCTAAGAGTACCACCAAGACCCAACAATAACTTCAATCAAAAAGACGAAAATATGCTCCTTTGGGAGAACTTGTTGAAGTGGTCTTACAAAAATTGCTTCAATAAGACCTTATCAAATTACTAGAACAAAGAAACTATGAGGAACCACATTTAAACCTCCTTGGTACAATGAGAATGATTAATTTGAATTTCATAGAGCTAAAGGACACAAGACCAATAACTGCATGAAACTCAAGAACCTCATACAAGATATAATTGAAAGGGAGAAGTTGGCATTGAACATTGTCCTGGAACATCTGATAACAATGGCTTGGGAATCTACAAGGATCCAATCCCTGACCACGATAAAGGAAATGATAAAGGTAAGGGAATGGATTACAATAAAACTACATACTCCTATAACAATGTAGTGGGTGCTGCTTTTGAAGCCAATTGTAGACACTCAAAATTTGTCCTCACAATCATCCTATTTTTTGTCTATTAATTAAATGAATATTATTATCTGTTTAATTAATTAATTTAATACTTTCTTCTATTCATTCATTAATCCACTTAAATCATTAAAATATTATAAGAATTTATCCATTCACACAATCATTTATCCATAAATCATTTCATAATACTCTATTCACATTATTATTAAAATATCTATGCATTCAATTCACATTAATCTTTATCCATTTACATATTTCATTAAATCATTTGCATACATAAATCCATTTAATTTAATCATCCATTAATTCACAAATCCGCTTTATTCTAAACTCCTAAACCTTCGTTATATCATAAAGCCACTCATTTTATCTCTCTCATTTCAATCAATTGCACTTGATTAAGCAATATGGGATAATTATTAATTTCTCTATTTCATGCTTTTAATCCCACATCTATCCCACAACATGAATCCACCATGTGAGGACATCTATATAAACCCTCTCTTCTCACCAAAAGAGAGATTCAATATTCGATATTCAATTTCCAATTTAGCATATCCGATCTTTATCCATTCATCATAGGTTCTTGTTGCATTTGTGCTTGTGAAAATCTAAGAGCACCAAATGCATAAATCAAGATCTTGATGATAGGAGAAAAATGGAGATAGTTTTCTTTAGAATGCATGTGTTTGGTTTTGCATAGTTTAGTGTTACGTTTTGCATTGTGTTCATTTTAGAAAGTCTTCATTAACTTTATGCTGAGATTTTGATTTGGGTTTATAGATTAAATCATTTTTTAATTTTCAGCATAAACATAATGGTGAACCTGACGTGAATTTCTGGCTGTGAACCAAGAAAAAGGATTTCTTAATAAGCATCGGTTTCTTTTATTAGCTTCAGTTTCTAATCAATTAATTAGCTTTTGTTTTCAACATCAATAAATCATTAATGTGCTTAAGTTTGAAGGATAATACGTTTCAGATGCTAGTGTTGTTAGTGCAAGGCCTCTGAATACATACAAGAAATCGAAGAATGCATGCCCCTCCTTTTGTGATCATCGAACCCAATGTCCTCCTTGTAAAAGAATAAGTGATGTTTTTGAGCTTCATGTGGTTTGACATCGTGCATGCATATCCATTGGAATGATTTGATATTATCAATTTTTTTTCATTAGTTTCGGTTTCAACTCCCTTAAAGAGTTTGATCTTTCCATTTTTCTGATGCATTTCATAAACTTCTTAATTTGTGAACCTACTCAGCACTTTCAAAAGTGAATTTCCCTCCTGTCACCTTTGCATAAATCCCATTTCCGATCATAGTTGATCATTGCATCACCAATAGTGGCACACGATAGAGTCTTAGCTACTCCTGTAACTCTAACACATTCTACCATGGAGCAGGAACCATCTTTTAAGAGTCTCGTTAAATACAAGAGTCTCTGTTAAAGGTGCATCATTGCCATTTTTTTCTCCCTTGTACGACTTTCTATTCCAGTAGAGTAAAATTGTGATTGGAAAGGGCATCCATTTTTGGAGAGCACGATTTTGCATTTCCCCTGATTTACAAGATTTTTTCTGGTCCTCAACATCTTTAGATAGCTGACAAGGAGGAAATCATTTACTACGGACACTTTTTTCCCTAATTTGGCATGAGGGTTCAATATTTCTACATTTTCTCCATCTTTGGTCTTCCTGTGCGTAGTTTAGAGTACGACTTGCATTGAAAATGGCATGAACAGTTTTCCAGTAATCTTTTCTGTCTGATTTCTATGTATGTCATGAGAAGAAGTGATAACCATTTTTTATTAGAAGTTTTCTCCGATTCCTCATTGTACTCCTTGTTTTTTTGTAGATATGCATATATTTATGCTTTATTTTGTACAACCTACGTGTAGGAGGGTACTCCATTAGATGTACAGTGTCGTACAAATGATGTATGGAAGATGGCGACTAAGCATCCACACTGATTTATTAATTCCACGATTCACCTATCTCTCACGGTCTGGAAACTGCCTTTGGAGGCTTGGAAAGAATATGACAACCATCATAACATTCATTCCATTTTGAATATATCCTACAATCACGTTGTTTTAGTCTGCAATCACATCATTCGATCTTGATTGTATCCTGCAATCACGAATTTCCTGATAAATCACTTGAGTTTTATTTTTTCTTTAGTTTTATTTAGTTTCTAAGATTAGATGAACTTTAGTTTTAATTAATTTTAATTTGATTAATTTTTAGTTTCAATTAATTTAGATTAAATTAAATTTAGTTTCAATTGATTTCAAATTAGATTAATTTCAATTTCAATTAAATTAGATTAGATTAATTTAGTTTAGATTTAATCTAATTTAGATTTAATTTAGTTTAGAATTTAATTTAGTTTAGTTTAAATTTAATTTAGAATTTAGATTTAATTTAGAATTTATATTTAATTTAATTTAGGATTAATTTAGTTTAGATTAAATTTAAGTTTAGATTAATTGAGAATAATTAATTTTGTTAAATTAGATTAATTTTTTTTAGTTTTGGTTAATTTAGATTAATTAGGTTTTTTAACTTTTGTTAATTAGATTAATGTCATTTTTCTTTTTAGTTTAATTTTTTTTATATGGCTAATCTTTGGGTTTTTGCAAGTTCGTTTGTCTAAGATGTGAAAAATCAAAAACATAAACTCTATTTGTCGAAGACCAATGACTCAAACTACTAATTAGTGGGTTGCAAGTTTGATTGTCAGAGAATCTATCTTGAAACATTGTGTCTTTTTTTTTAGATTAGATCACATTTGGATTTGTTGGTCTAAAAAGAACTCAAGTGTTTGTTTTGACATCATAAGCAGTGTTAAAATTAACAAGTGTTTTCCATGTCTTGTGGTTTGCATTTTTGTCATTGAATGTGTATACTCTTCTCTCATGCCACTCGACGATCTTGAGAATTAGAATTATTCCTTTGAATTTTTGTATAACCACCCACACATTTCAATTTGGATTTAAAATGAGCCCCATGCGAGTGTGAGGAAAATGCATTGTGTATGCTCTCTCCCTACGCTTCATGTGATCTAAGAGGTCAAAAACAATGTACTTCCTTGATTTTGTTTAACCTTTAGAGGGCCTACCTCAAAAGAGGGAATGACCCAAGCGGTAACAGGGCTAAGTCCAAGCTTCTTTCAAACTGCTATATAAAAAATGTGTTTGTGATGAAAGTCATGAGCAACAGGTGTGGATGTGTCATATCAATGAATGTATCCCTCAGTACCCTTGTGGTGCATAAAAATTTGTAGAGCATAACCTCTGCAGTCTAGGAGGCTTCCTAACTGGAGCGAATAGCCGCATGTATGGCCACCTAGAAGAAATCCCTTACTAAGAGCCAACTATTGTAGTAGCCAAAATCCTTCTATTTGCTAGCGCAAGAGGTCGAACCTTTGAATCCATCCCATGTTCTCACAGTTCAAAGTTGAGATAGCAAGTTCCTTGAGATCTTTAGGTCTTTGGGAATTCGAAGTTTGGTGTGCCCAAGAAGTGTGTGTCATGTAAGGGGGAGCCAGTGCCACCAAACTTCTAAGCTATCCACTCTAAATAAGTGTGGTTCAGATTTAAATTCATAGTGGGAATCCAACAAATATTATTTTTGCTACCCTAGGATTTGTACTTGAATGTTCTTTTATCTCGATTACAGTATTCAAACAACATTCACAATAAAAAACAAACAAGCATTTTCAATCACAATCAAACACTACACTTATCTTGTGAATCTCAAAACTTGTCCAAAGATCAAACTCAAAAACATTTTTTCTGTTGTGTCTTGTGTGTGTGTTCAAAATAAATCTCAAACAAACATCATACCTAGGAATCTACAACATTTCAACTTTGTAAACCCCAAAAAAAAATTCAAACAACAAAAACATCCAAAATGAACCTATCATTCAAATCTCTTGGGGGCATCATTCTTCAGTTCTAATCTTTCAATCCTTGCATTCTGCCTAGTCCTTGCATATCCATCATTGGTCAAACAAACATTTACCTTGCACTTAGGTTACTCTTCCTAGGTCTTGAAATCAAACCTTTAGCTATTAATCACCCATATCACTTGAGGTTTATCATCCTTGAGTTAGGGAATTACCATTATCCTAGAGTAGGGAAATATTTTTGGAGTTCATCATTTCCTACTTACCCTCTCTTGATCAGTTATCCTTGTGTTTATCCATCATAGCACAAGTAAAGCCTTGCATGCTAATTAGCTTCAGACCTAGAGTTTCCTTGAGCTCTTGCATCCTTATCATATCAAGTGTATCATACTATACCATTCTCATATCTCATCTTAGAGTCATATCCTAATCTTAGGTCTCATACATTATCTTGTCTTAGGTCGAAGATCAGAACAATCGCCTATGACCCTTAGAACAAGAGTAAAAATGCTTCAAGAAGAAGGGAACCCTTGGGGAAAATAATTTTATAGGGAAGATCACATTAGTGTTGCAACTAGTGAAATAAATGAAATTGATAACAAAGAAATAACCCAATCCCATATAAATAAAACACTTAATGATCATAGATTCACTAAACTGCTTACTGAGGTAGTCAAATGTAATCCACAACAATACTTCAAGGCCCTTGTTGATGATGGAATCAAACAACCTCCTAAATTTGACATATCCTTACCCACAATAAATGAAAAACATGAATCTAGTGAACCTAAGCATACAAAAATAAACAATGAGGATAGAATCAAAGATCACATACCCTTTTATTTACAACCTGGTTACAAGAGATCTTCAAAGACATAAAAAAATGCACCTACAAACAATCCTATTTGGGATGAGCGTAGAGCACTAAGACAAGAATTGGATACTCTCAAGAACAATAAAACATCATCCCACAAGTTCTCCATTGAAGATATATGTCCTTGTCCTTTTGATCTGAGCATACCAATGCCACCTTTTCCTAGTCACTGGGACATACTGAGACTTGATAAATATAAGGGAAAAAGAGATCCCAAATACCACTTAATATAATTTTGTGCTTCTACCTTGGAATTTGTAGTTGATGAGACATACCTTATGAGATTATTCCCTTGTAGTCTAGGAGGAGAAGCTATGGAATGGTTTTCACAATTACCTTTGACCATCAAATCTTTTCAAGGACTAGATGATAAATTTATCTCCAATTTTAGTTTCAACTATGAACTTAAAGTGAATGACAAACCTTTTTAACACCAAGCAAAAATAAGGAGAATATTTTGTGTCATTTTTACAAATATGGGGAAATTTAACAAAATGATTACCTTATACCATTTTAGACAAAGAATTGGTTGACCTCTTTTTTCAAAATTTGAACAAGGAAATTGGAAGGGAACTTCACCTCAAATGTTTGGATTCATTTGATGATGTCATAGAAATGGGATTTCGAATCGAAAAAACTCTCATCGATGATGGAACTATTAAACTTAATAATGACAAAGATCAAAAATCAAGCTCAAGCAAAAAGACACCTTTTTGGGTAAAGAATAAGAATGTAGTCAATGACGGAGTTGTTGATGCATAAACAACTAAAACATCATCACATATCTACAACCTTTTAAGGTTCATCTTCAAAAAAAGGAAAATAAAAATAAAGAACCTTTCCTAAATGAAATTTTACACCATTGGGACAGTTACTTGAACCCACATTAAAAGAACTTGAAAACAATCTTATAATGCTACCTAAGATGAAATAATATAATCCACAAGTCAAACCTCATGGTGGAATGAGGATCACTTTTGTGACTATCATAAACACAAGGGACATAAGACTAATAGTTGTAATAAACTTAGACATCTAATACAAGACCTTATTGATGTTGGTAAGATAGCAATTGACGAAAACACTCCTTCTAGTAACTTTGATCGTGAGATGTTTAAAAACCATTTCCTTAAGCATGAAAAGGATAAAGGAAAGGCCCTTGAATCTGGTGATGGTGAAAACTATACTACTATTAAGTATGACTATATTATAAATAACATCAGTGAGGTTGATAATCATGTAAACACTTTCATTATAAAAGCCAAAGAACTTGATTGAAATGTTACTACCTGGAAAGGCATAGTTTCCCTTAGAGGTCCTAATTCAAAAACCATTGCACCAACTCCGCGATACAACCTCATAGAGAATTTAGGTAAAACATTCGTGTAAATTTCCATAATTGAGCTACTATGCATATCTTCTAAGCACAAAGCTATCCTAGATAAAGTGCTTGCTACTACTACAGTGCCTACAAACCTACATGTGGATCAATTCCAAGCTATGGTGGGACACATCACCTCTCCTCACATTCTCACTTTTATTGAGAATGATGATTCGTCCATCTAAAAACCACATAATGCACCTTTACACATTGAATTCCTTGTCCATAAAGTTGAGATCAAGCGAGTTCTGATAGACGGAGGAGCAGGTCTTAATATTTGTACTAAAAAATTGATCACAAAATTAGGGTTCTCTAAAAATGCAGTTGATCTAAAGAAAACGATTACCATAAAGGCATATGATGAAGAGGAATGCTCATCTAAAGGTTCAGTTACTTTACCAATCAAGGTTGGGCCTATGGTAAAGGATGTGTTTTTCCAAGTTCTTGATCTCCCTCTGGCCTATAACATCCTCCTTGGAAGACCATGAATTCATGTAATGCAAAAAGTACCTTCTACATACCATCAGTGCATTAAATTCCCACACAATGGTGCAGAAATCACAATACAAGGAGATCCAGACCCTTTCATGTATTTCCATAATCTAAGCACTAAAACTAACATCACAATCCCTAGCAATCGTGAAGAACTTCCTTCTCACGCATATGTTGATCCTGAGTTATTAAAAGCATCCACTTCATTTACCACACCATCAAACCCCAAGGTCCAAATCCATGATATGGGATGTGGAAATACCATATGGATAATTTACCAACAAAAGACATTGCTAATGTCATCAAGAAGGGTCAGACTTCCAACAATGATGTCAAGATAGCTACAAAAGGAATGCAAAAAGATGATTGTGCTTGAATTGAAACCTTTTGGGATCTTGATGATACATCTACCTTTACCATGTCCACTTTAGCCCAATCCTTTCATGTCCATAATAATTACATGTTTGATCATGATATCTATGATAATCTTCTTTTTTATCATGACATTACTGAAGATATCCAAGATTATCCATCTCCATCTTTTGAACCATCATTCTTCCATTCTAATCATCCTAGGGTAGGGTATGCATCTGGGCAATATATTTCCTCTACTGAGTCGTCTTTCCAAATTTGTAATGATGTGCAAGCTTCTTGTGATGTTAACAGTACCAAAAAGGATAGTCCCAAAGACTCTGTTGATGGCATTTCCACTCCCGTTTGTCCACTAGACATTCCTCTCACTCCGCCTATTTCATCCATCTCACTCACGTCCATCCGTATCATAGATATGGATCAACAAGTCATAGCTCAAGAAAAGAATAAAGGAAAAGCTCCAATGAACGAGCTATCTTTCAAAGGAGATCAAGAATCAAGAGACATAATGAAAATAAAAGAATATCAAGACAAGTCCCTTAGCCAAAATAAAAAGCTATTGGACAAATTAAAAACAAAATAAGATCAAGACAAGTCCCCTAGCCAAAATAAAAAGCTATTGGAAAAATCAAAAATAAAAGTCAAAAACAAAAGCAAGAAAAAATCGATCTCCAATTATGCCTCTCCACCAAAAATTATTGGGGGCATCTATCAAAGCACAAAGTCAAAAAAAGAGCTTTTTGATCCAATGTCTCTATCAATTTATCACTCATTCCATACACTCCATTCCATACATCTATATTCACATATCCATCATATCATTCCATCTCCCTTGGTGATGCTCTTCAATGGACCTTTGACAAAGACCCCTTCACATACTATAACTCATTGGTTTCCCAAACTCCTTTTTGTGTGAAGCCTGATGGCCCATGTAGTGTGCACGTTAGGAATCATGCCCTAACTCCCTTTGCCCACTACATCAATCATCCTCTACATCCATCATCCACACCTTTCATCCAAATCATATCTCTTCATTCGGCATGGTCATCCAGATATGAGCCTAACTAGTTGGGTCCATACGTTATCACTGTTGTGTATGGATATGGGGCATACCAGTTATCTACTCTGGAAGGTGAATTGCTCAATGATCCCATCAATAGTATGCATATCGGTAGGTTTTATACCTGAGTACTTTAGATAGTACACTCTTTTAAAGTCTTGAAAAAATACAAAAAATGGGAAAAAAGTCCTAAAAAAATTTAAAAAAAGGGAAAAAGTCTTGAGAAAATACAAAAAAATGGTAAAAATTCCTAAAAATATTGCAAAACAAATGAAAAAATGAAGAAGTAAAGAGAAATAAATTCGTTCAATGGTGAAAACCACTTCAATGGCACCTTGAGCAAGTACCATGGTGAAAACCAAGAAATTGACACGATGTATAGAGGTTTTGCTCCTCTTTCCTTTGGAGCTCCACTTGATCTTTTCATCCCATTTCCATTCACCCTCTACTTCATAATGACAATTTCACATACACCATGGCTTGTGAATTGTTCAACATTCCCCTTGCTTTCTCACTTCGCCAGACATACTAACTTGGTCCTATCCCTCATTGGGGCATTTCCTCAACTTTAGTTGTGGGTTGGGATACTGAGCATCTTGTGGTAAAAAAACTATCCTCTTTGTCTATCTACTCACTTGAAATTTGTCTCTTTCCATCGTAAAACTTCAAGGAAATAAAAAATCAAATATTTCAAAAAAAAAAAATCAAATATTTAGAAAATACAAAAAAATCAAATATTCAAAAATCCAAAAAATCAAATAAAACTCAAATATCCCAAAAATCAAATAAAAATCAAAAATCAAATATTCCAAAATCCAAAAAAATTCAAAAATCCAAAAAATCAAATATTTCAAAATCCAAAAATCAAAATATTCCAAAATCCAAAAAAGTAAACATTCCAAAATCCAAAAAAATTAAATATTTCAAAATCCAAAAATCAAATATTCCAAAATCGAAAATCCAAAAATCAAATATTCAAAATCCAAACAAAATCAAATATTCCAAAAATCCAAAAAAAAAACACAACTTTAAAAATTCCAAAACAATGACACTTTCAGATCACCAGACATCTTTAAACTTCAACAAAATCAAAATGCGCCACAATTGACAATCGAGCAGACATTACAACATACCCATCAAACCCCCTTTCAAATCCAATTAAATGCATAAACTGTGTGATAAGAATCAGTTCTATATTGAAACATGATGTTTGTTTGTTTGTTTGTTGGTCTTTTTTTTTTTTTTTATTCTAGGAGGTATCCCCACGACCCAGCCCAGCAGTTCCCACCAGTCCTTGCCTTGGGCTTATTTTGTTTGTTGGTCTTTTGATTGATTTATGATTTTATCTTTGGTAGCATGTCTTTTAGCTTCTCGAGGATGACTTAGACTAGAGAGGAAAGGATGTGGCATGCTCACTTGTTTGTTGTCTATGGATTGTTTCTTATTCACAGGATGACTCGTCTTAAGACATGGTTGTTTAAAATCATCGAGGACCCATGAGTCTAGTGTGGATGAGAGCATTCCTTGTCCGATATTGTCTTCCATGCAATAAGTATTCAGGTCATCTAAGGTCTTAATACCTAGATGCTTATACTTCACTGCTAAATCAAAATAAAAAAATTATTCAGGTCATCTAGATGTTCATGTTATTGAGACGCTTCTACTAATTTGTGACATAATAAGCTCTATGATGATAAAGCACCCTGTAAAGCACAAGAAGCTTCATCACCTTCATTTCCTTCATATCTCTTTTTCATCTATCATTTCTTCCATCATCCATTTCCTTCTTCATTCCATTTTTCTTCATGCTCCTTATCTCAAAGGGTAGTTAATTGGTTTATCTAATTGATGCTTTCCTTCTAATCCAAATATAAAATCAATCAACTTGCCTTTTAGCATGGGACTCCAATGCTCCCTGATCACTCATTTTATTAATCAATCATTGTTTTTTGCTAGCATCAATCTCAATCAACTTAATCAACTTATCAACCTAGGTATATTGAGCATTTCCATCAATTATTCAGTTATGCCTATCAGTTGTGCATTTTCATCAAATGTGCATCTCCGTTTAATAACTTGTGCAATATTAATTATCAAATTTTCTCCTCATGATCTATCAAGAGATTAATCTTATCATAGCTTGTTCAATCAATCTCTCGAGGGGGCATATCATTCTTATCATCATCCTTACTAGGATGTTCTTGGGGCATGTATTAGTTAATCAATTCTTTTTCTTTGAACCTATGCAACAAGCTACATTGTCTCAAAGAGAGGCATAATGTAGACACTCAAAAATTTTCCTCACAATCATCGTATTTTTCGTCTATTAATTAAATGGATATCATTATTTATTTAATTAATTCATTTAATACTTTCTTCTATTCATTCATTAATCCACTTAAATCATTAAAATATTATAAGCATTTATCCATTTGCACAATCAATTATCCATAAATCATTTCATAATACTCTATTCACATTATTATTAAAATATCCATGCATTCAATTCACATTAATCTTTTTCCATTTACATATTTTATTAAATCATTTGTATACATAAATCCATTTAAATTAATCATCCATTAATTTGCAAGTCCACTTTATTCTAAACTCCTAAACCTTTGTTATATCATAAATCCACTCATATATCTCTCTCATTTCAATCAATTGCACTTGATTAAGCAATATGGGATAATTATTAATTTCTCTATTTCATGCTTTTAACCCAACATCTCTCTTGCAACATGAATCCACCATGTGAGGACATCTATATAAACCCTTTTCTCACCAAAAAAGAGATTTGATATTCGATATTCAATTTCTAATAGCATATCCGATCTTTATCCATTCATCATAGCTTCTTGTTGCTTTTGTGCTTGTGAAAATCTAAGAACACCAAATGTGTAAATCAAGATCTTGATGATAGGATAACAATGGAGATAGTTTTCTTTAGAATGTATGTGTTTGGTTTTGTGTAGTTTAGTGTTGTGTTTTTCATTTGTGTTCATTTTAGAAAAGCTTCATTGACTTTATGTTGAGATTTTGATTTGGGTTTATAGATTAAATCAATTTTTCATTTTCAACATAAATACCAATCACCAAATCTCAGTTGTAACTATAGTAGGTAAAAATATTGTGTAATGTTACTACATGATGAGGAAAAGTTATAATCTAGGGAGCACCACCATAAATTAAAGCTTTACCTAAGCCTCTGTAAGATGAGTATAACCTTTTTGACCATCTGAAAAAGACTCCCCGTATAGATTTTTGTTTCGAACTTCTCAAAATATCACCAACTCAAAGAATTTTTGGATAAAACCTTGGTAGATTCTTCCATACCCAACAACATTAACACAAAGTAGTTTCAAGCCATGGTAGGGAACATTGCTTCTACCCAGCATCTTGTCTTCTTTGAAAGAGATCTTCCCTTACATACATATCATAACCAAGCTTTATACCTAGAATTTTGCATCCAAAAACATAAAATTAAGAGAGTATTGATAGACGATGACACAAACTTAAACATTTGTACCTTAAAGCTTGTACACTAGCTAGGATATTTCAATGAGCTTATAAAAAAGCATAAAATCATACTATTAGAGCCTATGATGATAATGAGAGAGATTTTAAAGGCATTGTCAAACTTCTTATTCAAGTGGGAACAACAATAGCAGAAACAAGTTGTCAAGTATTGGATCTTGAGTTACCATATAACCTTCTCTTGTGATGCCCATGGATTCAGACAATACAAGCCATCCATTTGACCTATCAACAATGCTTTAAGTTCCCCTATAATGATAAAGAGGTCACCATTTATGTTAATCTTGAACCTTTCCATTATTTTAAGAACTTAGAAGACAAATACACAAAGATCTTCCAATTTCCTATCAATTATATCCCTTTTAACTCATTTGACTATTTTTATCTAGCATCATTAGCCTCATCATATCAAGCCTCATATTCTCTTGATCCATCATCCTCGGAAAAACCACCAAAATCCAATCTTAAGATCCAAGTACTAGACAATGGTTGCAGTGGGGATTATCACATGAAACAATCCCTTTGCATTGGAAAATATCTGCTATCTCCAAGATCATATGGAAAGTATCAAGAAATTAAGGAATCTCATACTACTACCATTGAATTCAAACTATAGTCTTCTCTAAATGGGGGGATCTAAGCAAGGAAATCATAGAAGAAGATGTTTATACTTGGTTATACAAGGAAGAACAAGAACAAGAACTAGAACCTATCTACTTTGATCACAACAATAAGGGTTTTCAAGTTGTTAAAAGCATGGGATTCGCAAGAAAAGGTGGTCTTGGTGTACATGAGAAAGGTATGAGAGAACTGATTATCCCTTAAAAGTGTAGAAGAATCAAGGAGTAGGATATGGTTCATTGGAAAATGTTACTCTTGACACTGGAAGTACCATTTGTGAGGAAGGTCCTTCCTCTCTTTTGGTTAAGATATTTGATGATGATGATTCCATCAAAGGCGCTTTCATGTACATCATTGACCTATTCAAGAACTCTTTCATTAATACCATCAATACCCTATCATTTGACAAACCATCTGAGAAACATGAACTTCAACTTGTCTACCCTCAATTAATTGATTGGGACTAACAACGGGCATTGGTTTTAGATGTATTCTAAAATGATGAAGCTATTGTTAAGTTTATGGGACTAAGAGATGGTATACCATCTAGAGATCATAAGGTAGGCCTTGACATAGAACTTGGTGAAGATACGCACTTTGGAGGAGATATTGGGTCCTTTAGTTGCAAAAGTTAAAAACTTAAAAATAAAAAAGAAATCCCCTAGTGAAAACCATAATATGGTGCTATTGGATAATGGAAAAGTGAAAATAAAGGACATATATGAGGGTGAAAACCTCTTTGATGCACCTAAAGATGGAGGATTCAATCTCCCCGACATTGTTCAACACCAAGAGAGATCATTAGTACTAGTAGAAGACCGTGAGCAAATGTGGGAACATCAAATGTACTTAGAATCAACTTCTATTTAGCTTCTTCGGAGTTTGAAGTGAAACAAAATTTCACAATTTTATTAGGGAATAGTATGATAAACTTTTCTTGGTCCTAAATTGATATGCTTGTATTAGAGCCATCCTTGGTGGTTCATCACTTGACAGTCTTTCCTGGAGAAAAGCTGGTAAAACAAAAACTTCACAAGATGCGTCCACAAATAACATTGTTGGTTAAAGTGGAGCTATAGAAAATTCTAGAAAAATTTTTTATTAGACCGATTGATTATCCTGAATGGGTATCAAATCTTGTACCTATTTCTAAGCCCATTGGGGGCATAAGGATTTATATTGACTTTAGAGATCTCAACAAAGCTTGTCTGAAGGATGACTTTCCCTTACCAAATATAAATATCATAGTGGATTTAACAATAGGTCATGAAATGATTTCCCTCATGGATGGTTTTTCAAGATATAACCAAATCAAAATAACACTAGAAGACCAACACAAGAAAACACTCATTTGTCCCTAGGGAACTTATTGTTGAAATATCATGCCATTTGGTACTAACAATGCAGGAGCAAACTATCAAAGGGAAATGACCACTATCTTTCATGATATGTTTCACATCACCATGGAGGATTACATAGATGATCTTCTAGAAAAATCCCTAACAAGACAAAGTCACTTGGATATCCTAACATGCATATTTGACATGTTAGAAGAGTATAGTATATGCTTCAATCTGAAGAATTATGTTTTTGATGTCACATCAAGGAAAATCCTAAGATACATTGTATCCCAAAGAGGTATAGAAGTGGATCTTGCTAAGGTTAAGGCCATTGTGGAAATGCCTCCACTGAGGACTTTGAAACAATTACAAAGCCTTCAAGGCTATAAACTTCAATCCATCCAGAGATTTATAACTCAACTACCTGATAAATGTCATCCTTTCATACATCTACTCCACAAGGATGTGGCCTTTAAGCGGGATGAGAAGTACCAACAAGCTTTTCAACAAATTAAAGACTATTTGGAATCACCTCTTATTTTTATGCCTCCTCTAATAGAAAAACCATCAATCCTCTATATATCAGCAATGCCAACAATATTAGCTGCCTTGTTAGCACAACATGATGTGAATGGTAAAGAAAGAGTTATGTACTATATCAGTCACACATTGGTAGGCTATGTGTTAAACTACACACCTATAGAGTGGGAATGTTTAGTCATTGTCTTTGCATCACAAAAGCCTATACATTACATGCTTAACCAACAAATCAAACTCATCTCTAAGGTGGATTTGCTGGAATATATTTTGGCTAAGGAAACTCTAACTGGATGGATGGTGAAGTGGGTCACGATCCTTACTAAATTTGACATAGAATATGTTGAAAGAAAAGCAATTAAGGGACAAGTGATAGCTGCTTAGTCGAATCACTTCTTGATGACCACCACCCTTTGATATCAAAATTCCCCAATGAAGGAATCCTTGTGGCAACTCAAGTAAGTTGATGGAAATTGTACTTTGATGGATCTCACACCCAATATGGATCAAGAGCTATCATTCTCTTTGCTACACCCCAAGGAGACAATATATCCAAAGCATATAAGATTGCTTTTCCTTGTACCAATAATATAGAAAAGTACGAAGCACTGATCATTGGATTGAAAATGGCAGTTGAATGGAAGATCAAAGAGCTACAAGTCTATGGAGATTCACAGCTAGTAATCAGACAAGTAAATGATGAATACCAGACTAAGGAAGATATTTTTTTTCCTTACAAAAGAATGGTGGATAGTTTCAAGTAGTACTTCCCAATCATTCTCTTTGAGAAAATACCAAGGATAAATAATAGAGTTGTTGATGCTATGGCTACTATTTTCTCTCTTTTGGGCATGCCGCATAATAGTCCTAAATATGATTTTCTTGTGGAACAGTTGCTTATACCTGCATTTAATGTCCTAGATTCTGAACTTGTGTGAGATGTTGTAACTGGTCCTGAATCACCCTAGTATCAAGATATTTATGCCTATCTTCAATATGGAACCATGCCCCTAAACCTTAATAGAAACCAAAAGAAAACATTTATCCAATGAACCTCATACTTTACCATCCTTAGCAATACATTAATATATCTAAAGTATTGATGGAACATTGTTAATATGTCTTAACCATGTAGAGGCATTGACTGGCTTACAAGAGGTACATGAAAGAATCTGTGGGTCTCATTCTAGCGGACCTAATCTAGATAAGAAGCTATTAAGGAATGGATACTACTAGCCCTCAATGGAGTAGGAAGGTAATCAGTTTGCTAAGAAATGTCTTCAATGCCAGTAGTACAGTGACCTTATTTACACACCAACACATGAGTTACACCCAGTAACTGCACCATGTTCCTTTTGATAATGGGGACTCAAACTCATAGGTAAGCTATCCCCTACCTCATCAAAGAGACATAAATTTATCATAACAACCACGAAGTACTTTATAAAGTGGATAGAAGTTGTACCCTTAACCTATATCACAAGCAAGAAAATAGCTAAGTTTATCTTAAATTATTTAGTTTGTCACTAGAACATACCTCAAACTATTGTCACTGACAAAGGAAATCTGTTTAAGAATCAAGATGTCCATGAACTTTATTTGAAATTTCATAGCCAACACCACTTTTATACCTTGTATTACCCCCAGAGAAATGGTCAAGTGAAAGCATTGAATAAAATCATTCTTAAAATCCTCAAGAAGACTGTTAATGACATCGATCATGATTGACACCTCCAATTGAATCCAACTTTGTGGGACTATTAGACAAGCATCTACACACCCATTAGTGCTACCCCTTTCACCCTAGTATACGAAACTGAAGCTATCTTGCCTATAAAGGTCAAAATGTTGGGAATAGGATGCCATTTAATTGAAATCCTAAACAATTTTCATGTATCTCCTAAGTCCTTGGAAAGTGTTCCCCAACACTAGGATTATAAAGATTAAATTTGAATGAAATGAACATGTAAATTGACATTTGTAATTATTCCTAAATGATAGGAACATGTGGGAGCATCCAAGAAGAGCTCCTACAAAATAGGAGCACATGGGGCACCCACATCGAAGGTGGGACCCACCTTGTTTCAGTTAACTGTTTGGAGGATTGATAACACTTTTGTATTATGCATGTTTTGTTCCTACAAAGTAGGCATTGATATTTACAATGTGTGGAGTGGCACTATCAATTCAATATCAGTTTTGTTTAGTTTAGTTTAGTTTAGTTCAATTTAGTTCAATTCAGTTCAGTTTAGTTCAGTTTAGTTCGATTCAATTCAATTTAGTTCAATTATGGTTCAATTGTCTTCAGTTACATGTATTTAGTTTGAGTTGCATGTAGTTGACTTTAGTTGACTTGAGTTGCATGACTAATTACTTCAGTTGCATGATAGATAACTAGTGGATACTTTCAGTTAAGTGGGGATGATCAATCATGCATAATGTTTGCATGAATTGGTGGAGAGATATGTTTCAGTTAACTAAGATTGACTTGGGACCCACCTTGGGCACCCAAGTTGGAATCTTTTAGTTAACATCTTTTGCATGAGAAGATATTTACAAGGCTCAGTTAAGTGGGGTCCATTCTTGGGCACCAACTTTGAGGTGATGCTTGCAAGATATTTTCTTGACCAACGATCAATTAAGTGCTCAATTTGGGATGCCTAAATTGAGGAAGGATTTGGTTTGACTTCAAGTTATAGTGTGGAACTCTACTTTCCCAATCTAGGTATATATATTTGTGAGCAGCTTTATGCTCTTGTTTTGATCAACTCTTTGGAGTTTACAATGCTCATAATTGTCTATTAATTGCAACAAGTTGAAGAGAGTTTCAAGAGCGTTTGTTGCAAGTTAGCAAGTTGAGCTTGTGCATGCGTGAGGGTTTGAAGCATGGCATGGGATGTGTGGATTCATGCTTGGTCACATAGAATGCATGGATAGCTTGTGCTTCCAAGTGTAATGAGAGTTTATTTACAAGTTGTGAAGAAGGATTGTTGAAGGAAAGGAAGCATATCAATCAAGGATTGATACTGTATTATTGTAATCTTGTTCTAAGGTTAAATAATACAAGCACTATTGATTCTGGTGGTGGAATTTTTTCCTGAAAGGGTTTCTCCATGTATATGTTGTTTCAATTCTATCTTCTTTTCTCATTCTTCTACAATCTTTTGTCTCTTTCTATAATTGGTAAAATGAATCTAAACAGATCAATAATACACAAATAATTGTGACAAAGAAAACTTAATTGAATCTATAGTCTCATAGGTTTACAAATTTTAAGCTATAATATTCCACCTTCATTTTTCAACATTTGGTATCAAAGCTAATGGTTGGATAGAGTTTGGGACACCTTTCTCTTAAAAATTTTTGTTTGTTCTTTTAAATACCAACCAGATCTTCAAGGAAGCCTATGTATTTTCCAATTTCAATGATTAGCAACCTAAAAGGGGTTGGCCAACGAATGAGAGAAAGCAATTAAGATTTCCTCCTGCAGTTCGGGTTTTGCAAGACCCATGAGGGTAATCCCACAATGCACTTATAACATTCCTTCACAAGATTTCCATATACATTGCATATTAATTAGATGCATTCTCATATCTATGACTCGATAAGTGATAATTAGCAAGAAATTGGAAAATTCTTACACCTTTATAACGTGGAGTAGAGAATGGGAAATTTGAATGAGAACTACAACAACCATCATCATATATGAGTATGATTTTAATTAAATGAATTGTTTTTTGATATGATCCAGCTGATCAGATATGTATGAATTCACTTAATACATAGAACAGTGCATTATCCCAGGTTTACGGGATCAAATTCACACCAAACTGTAATACAATAACAATAGCATTCGACATTTATCAACTATTATGGATTTGCGTTACAAATTCATAACTCATATTTTCTAGACAAAATGTACTTAAAGATCCTATGACTTAAAACACAAACCAATGACTGCATTAAAGAATTTTAATCAACTACTTGAATTGAAGTGGAAATGAAAACACACATCCAACCATGTGAATTGGAGAGCAATGAGACAATCCTTAATCATTTCATTATTGATTCATGAACAAATACATAGGAGATAATTTGCTTGAAATTTTCCATTATCAATTTTCAAATGCTATAATTGTTGCAAAAAATTTAAGCTGACTGTGAATATAGACTCATAACCTAAGACTTAGCGAGCAATTCTATATCAATTGTATGCTTATTACACTTCATGAAAATATTAGTTAAGACTACCTAAGATCAACCAAAAATTTTCAAAGATTCATGCACAATAGCCTTGAATTCCCTTTTATAAGATTAAGGGAGAAGACAAGCTTCAGGCTATTGGTCGGTCACATTGCATTTCAATTTGTATTTCAAAGTATTTCATTTCATTTCGACCCCGACACTAACTCATTTGACTGCAAAATACGAAGAAACTTTCTGACGAAAGATGTATAATTAGATGTATCATCAGGTACCTATGTATTTGTTAGTGTACTTAATATTTAATTACACTTGCATAACTTAGGTAATATTTTAATTCCTAGGTTAATTATTCTCATCCTTATCTTGTTGAGCTATCTTGTTGCTCAAGATAAGATTAGGTTTATGCATACTTTTCTTTTATAAAGCAAATCATCTCATGTAATTATGAATTCCTGAAAAATAATATTTTGCACATCTTTTTGCAATAGCTTTTCTTTTTCTATTTTCTCTTCTGTGGAAGGATTTTCTAGTTTGCATGTATGATCTTGGTTTCTAACATGATATAAGAGCCTTGATTTTGCAGCCCCTTCTCGTATTTTTGGAGGAATACATTGTAGAGCATGTTCGGGATTCCTTGAGCATATTCATGCAGCGTCTTGGATCAGATCGAGGTTTTCCATTGAATTTAGAGCATTGGAAAAAGTCAGGATTGGCTTTTATTTTGTAGATTTTGGTCATCGTTTGCCAGATTTGTGAGGGTTTCAAGCTTAGAGATTTTTTGCAAGCTCTAGGGGTAGCTATTTTTCAGGGCACTTTGGGCACAAACAGAGGTCACCATTGCGTTTGAAATGGCCAAAAACCTTGAGAATGCCTGTCGTTTCATCGATTTTGGTGAAGTTGCTCCAAAAGGCAAAAAAAAAAATTGTTTGGGGGTCTTAAGGCCTCCCCAACACGCAGTTCGAGGTTCAAATCTCGAAAAAAATAAAATAAAATAAAATAAATTGAATTTTTGGTTGAGATTCGGCGCCTCCCACACAGATCAGACACACCACCTGATGGCCATGAAAACTCCACCGCCACCGGCCTTCCCCACCAGTCCGCCGCCGACCAGCGCCAACCCCTGCGGGTTCCCTGCAGCATAGGCTTCGGTCACATGGGGGACCGGGCGCTATGCACCCAGCCCCCAGCCGGCCTCCCAACACACCCGCCAGTCCTATGGAGGACCAAGGGCTCCACCCCAAACTCCAGTCTACCAGCCCCTAGTCGCACACAAGACTAGGGGCTTATTTTTTTAGCCCCTTGGGCTGCCTGTAGGCCTTATTAGGCCTTTTGGAGGAACTTTCACTAAATCAGGTGTATTTTTTGCTTATAGTGTCCGTTTTCACAAACGAGATATCCTTGGAAAGCTGATTTTGACACCGATCCAGTGGTGAAGGTTTTTTTACCATATTTTGCTCCAGATTTATTTTGTAGGTCCTTGAGCTCAGATGAAGTTTTTTTTCTTCAGAGAGCATATCTTTTGACTTGGTGATCCTTTTTTCATCATTCTTGTGGCATTGGAAAGCTGGTTCAGTCCTCTACACAGATCTGAGGTCTATTTTTATTTATTTTTTATGCATGTTTATCATTATCTCCTTTTACAATCATTGGCTTATTGTAATAAATGAACTAATATAAAGTTTCATCAGGGGGTTTCTTGCATAATAATATGATTAGAGTGTGCATGCACTTTGATCTCCATCTTGTTTTGATGAAAAATCGCATGGGTTATATATGGTTTCCTAGTTTCTTTTGGCCACATCTTTTCTTAGCTTGACACATATTAGATTCATATCGGTTCACACTTTAGATTGCGAGTTTATGGTTATTGATCCACATTGGTTTAGATCCATCTCAATTTGAGGGCCACGTTTTTATGGTTAATGTTCCAGAGTCTTTATGGTACTTGTTCCCATGGAAGAGTTTTAGTCTTAGTTTGGCATCGGCATCAAGATACACGATTTCTAGATTTTGTCATCATTTCATCTACTGTTGCTTCACAGATTCCAAGAATGTTCCAGTTTGAGAGTTTTCCAGTGTTCCATGGCATCGAGTCTGTTGTCACATTATTATGATTCTGCCTAAGTCCTTCAGTGACTCTCATTTGGTTTCTTGTAAACAGAAGTATCTTTCCTTGCTTGTCGGATTGCAGTTTCATTGTTACTCCACAGTGTTCTTCCAGTGCTTCTTTACAACAATCATCTCATTGTAGGGGGGTTTTGTCCCACTGGGTTTTCCTTCTCTACCTCATTATTGCATTTGTACATGGGTACCTGATCAGGCCTTTTTTCCAGGACCCATTCATGCTTTCTTGCATTCATCTTAGTGTAAGGTGCATGCTTTTTTAGTCTCCCTAAGTTGCACTTATGGGGGGGTGTTAGTGTAATTAATATTTAATTACACTTGCATAACTTTACTTAAGTAATATTTTAATTCCTAGGTTAATTATTCTCATCCTTATCTTATTGAGCTATCTTGTTGCTCAAGATAAGATTAGGGTTATGCATACTTTGATTTTATAAAGCAAATCATCTCATGTAATTATGAATTCCTGAATAATAATATTTTGCACATCTTTTTGTAATAACTTTTCTTTTTCTGTTTTTCTCTTTTGTGGAAGGCTTTTCTGGTTTGCATGTCTGATCTTGGTTTCTAATAGTATTTAATGTGAAATTTAAAAAAAAAAAAAAAATTATGCCTAGCATTCCTCAAAATTGTGACGCTCCGTGATTTTCATCACTATTTTGACATACACTTAAAGTCAACCATCCCCTTCCATCAATTTGTGGGCTAACATATGGTTAGCCTCCTTAATTTGTGGGCCGACTGGTATATGGTTAGCATTCATCGAGGTTCCAATGAATGGTTTGTAATAAATAAAAGTGAGTTCGAGAATTTATCTATACTTGCGACAATGTTTTGCTATACTTGTGAATTTTCTATACTTGTGACAGTTTGTGGAGGTTATAGGCCAAATTTTTTTGTGCAAAATATCAGAATTATTAGATTTTGTTACTTGTCTATGATTAAAAATTATTGGAGTGTGAGTTTGATATTTTTTGAAGATCTAAATATTCAAGCTTGGTAAAGAAAAATCATGTTAGATAATATCGGTGCAGAACAAATGAAGAGACACTTGCTAGATTGAAAAGAAAGGGTGATGGGAAATGTTATTGTCCTTGCAATAATTGCAAGGGCTTAAAGATGAGAAGACTTTTAATCACAATAGCTGAGAAACATTGTAGGAAGCATGGTCACATTGAAGGGGGGCATGATTATCATCCATTGGTGAGTTGTTCATTATATGTCTTTATATTGATTGAATTTTTAAATGTTTATATCATTTTAACATTTTATATATATATAAAAAATCACTTGATCATGATCATGGTTTATTTGTGTCAATCATTATTATAAAGGTGGGGCACCCTAGGGCACATTATATGGATTATCACGGCCCAGAGAATATGGTTTTGCAAGTGGAGGAACATGGAGCTGTGAATATCGAAGATGAAGTTAATGATCCTATGGAAGAAGATGATCATGTGCCAGAAAACACAGTTGAAGATGATGGTACAAATGCATTGATCCATGACACATTTAGTGGCGCAGCTAATCATGATGATCAAGATGACTTTGATGATGTTCATGATTTACCTGTACTTAAGAAGGCATATGAGCCCCTTTATGAAGGCTCCCAAACAACTCTTCTCTATGTTGTATTGTTGCTAGTGAACTTGAAGGTTATGAATGGTTTATCCAACATAGAAATCTCATGGATGTTAAGGTATCTCATATATGTCATCTTTTTTCATCTATTTTTGTTGTTAGTTCATCACTAGTAAATAAAGGATGAAATATGTACCGTTAATATTCTTTATATTAATAAATTATTTTTTGTTGCAGATTGATAGGTGAATTTTTGTTACCACCATCAAATATTTTACCTTGCTCATACCGATATTTATCTGCCATTATGAAATATATTGGAATGGAGTATCAAGCAATAGATGCATGTCTTAATGATCATATTATATATCATAAACAAAATGAATTTGCAACATAATGCTCAAAATGTCATATCAGTAGATATCGAATAGATCAACTAACAAAAAAGATTCCTTGCAAGGTTCTTTGTTATATTCCCATTATTCCACATATACAACAATTATTTAGGTGCAAAAGCTTAGCACAATTTATGGATTACCATGCACGGAATAGCAGTGGAGATGGCATTCTTTGAATGCCTACAGATGGTTCTACATTTAGGGACATGGAGGAAAAATGGCCACACTTTAAAGAAGAACCTCATAATCTCAGGCTTTCATTGGCAGCAGACGGTGTCAATCCATTTGGAGAGCTGAGATCTATTTACTCGGTGTGGCCTATTTCTGTTATCAACAATAACATTCCTCCATGGATGTCAATAAAGAGGGAGCACATAATGTTGGCAATGATTGTTTCAAGTATTTGTTTACATCAATTTTCTTTAACGTAGTAGCATCTCATTTGTCTTATTTGTTGCATAATAACTTATATTTTTTTCATTTAATAGTCATGCACATTAATTTATATATATTGCAGTAAAATGGTTATAATAATTATGTAATGTTTATGTTCATTCAACTAGGTAAGTACCAAGTTAAAAATATGAATGTATATATCGAGTCTTTGATTGATGAGTTACTAAAGTTATGGAATGGTGTCACTATGTATGACGTCTCTAGACCAATAAGACAAATACAATTTCAATTTCATGCAATGCTTGTATGGATAATTCATGATGCCCCAGGGCTAACACATTTTTGTGGTATGTTATAATGTTCGACTACACTTTAACGATATTTAATTTTATGAAGTAGATATCATGCATGTTTTTTAAATAATCTATTCATTATATATAATTATAAAAATTGACATATTTAATCCAATTATATATGATCTTGCAGGTCTTCAAACAAAGGGAAAATTTGCATGTCCAATTTGTGGTCCAAAGATGAAATCTCGTCATTCAACAAGTTTAGGAAAGTAGGTGTTTGATGAGTATAGGCACTTCCTCCACGGAAATCATAAGTATCGAACTACTAAAAACATATTTTCAATGGGAAAGAAGAGACTACATCAAAACCATGAAGAATGAAACCTCACCTATGGAAGTTGGAATATAATAGAATTAATCGTCAAGGTTATACATTAGATCAAATTGTTTATCTATCATATATGATATGTTTAGAATTTATATTTTTATATTGTGTTTTGTTTACTCATGCTATAATTGAAAATGATTGTCGTTGTTAATTTGTTTAACTTATATTATTCATGAAGGTCGTCAAGGCATTAATGGTTGGCTTCCATAGGGACTGAAAAGTTATCCCAGACAATTTAGTAGGTTTCCCTACTATGAGTAGCTACAAATTTTTCATTTGTTTGATACAATGCATATCGGAAATAATATAACAGAAACGTTATGGAAAATATTGGATGGAGGGCATGATAAATAAAAAATTGTCAAAATTTGTAGTAACATTCAAGAAGCCAATCATGCAATGAAAAATGTCATTCAATTAAATATTGATGGAGACCAAATTAATATAAGCGCCCTTCCTTGGTTATTAACGGAGTAGCAAAGCAATGCTATAAAAGAAGTCATATGAAAATTTTTATTTCTCAGAACATTTGTTGCGAACATAAACAATGTCATAACAAAGAAAGGTGAATTTGGGCCAGGGATGAAAATGCATGATTGGCATACCTTCATTAAGGTTATTATTCTGGTATATTTTATATATATTTGTATACTGCATGTCCTTTTTAGTGTATTATGTTTACTAGTTTTGGAAAAATAATGAAAAGATCATTTTATAATTGTTGTAGTACGTTCTACCTCTATCTCTCCTAGACAACTTCGACAACAATGTCAAGCAAGTTATATATGATCTTGGAAAATACATGAGGCAAGTAGTGATATTTGTTCAATTCATTGTATAGATCTTGTATTTGCCATTTGTTTTACTTGTTATGTAATATATTGTATATTTTTGTTAAATCTCATTAATATATTTGTGCCTTGAATCACTTGTAGATGGTTGTCATCTAAAGAAATCCATAAAGAAGATATAAAATATTGGAGGAGAAAAATTCCTCGTCTAATGTTTGAAATGGAAAAATGTCTACCTTCGATATTTTTCAATGCACAAGAACACTACCTCATACAACAAGTTCAAGAGATTGAATTATGTGGACCTATACACACAAGGTCAATGTGGATAGTTGAGAGGCACTTGAAATTTTTGAAGGCTTTGGTTAGAAAAAGAGCACATCCTGAGGGTTCTATGGTGGAGGGATATATGGTATACCAGACCATGGTGTACATTATTGAATATCTTCCTAAGTTCGTAGCAAAGAACCATGTAGATCGCATTTGGGATCCCAAATCCATTAAAAATTTGAAGGGGAGTACCTGATGGGGAAAGGTAGATTGAGGAAAGTGAGAGGTAATTATAAGATGGTCATGGAGATTAATTAGAATACATTTTGCATTGCCTTCAATTGCTTGAAAAGAAACAACAAAGAACTAGTCCAAATGAAAGAATCTTCCACACACAAATAGAAAAGTATTGGTATTGTATTACTCCAAAAAATAAGTCTTTCACTACTGAAAAGTATTAAAATCTTAAAAAGTGCTGATGATCAAATATTACAATTTGAATTTCATATATATAAGAAGAAGACCCAACAAAGGTGTCTCTTCAAATTGTCTTTTGGAAAATAATTAAACTACTGATCTTAATTAAACTTATAAAACAATTTAATCTTCTCCTAACATTGACTTAGCCGCTGAGAGATGTTTTTTATACTCCTCCAAGGTATGGGTATCTGCATCATGCACTACATTTCGGGCTTCATATTCAAGTTTTATCATCAATTCCATATGTTTGCATGCTCCATCCAGCAATAGCCCTTCTGCTTTGACTGTATCCAATGCTTCCTGAAGTATCCTATTGCATTCATCCATCCAATCATCTCGTTCCTTCAGAAACCCATTCTTATCACATAATTTGGGTAATCCAACTTCACAGTATCATCAAACCTTATTTTTCTAAGTGTAAGTCTTCATCATATTTGTCATGCTTTCTCATGATTGTGTCAATGGCTGAGATGGAATTGGTGTCGGATCCCTCATGTAGTTGCATATCATGTCTCTTAGTACCCAATCTATTTTTCACTCTCCCATGCTCAAGAATGGCTTCATAGTTCTTTTTGTGAACATGCCAAAAATCATCAAGGCATATCTTCAGGTTTGTAAATCTCTTGTGCAACATCGTTGCCACAGTGTCAAACTGAAGGTCCTTCATCTTTTCTACTAGCTGTTGATGTTCTTCTTGCAATTTCTCATATTCACTCTACAACTCTGTATCAGTTCTAGAGGTGATCCTCATTCTAGCATCTTTCATGGCAATAATTTCCAAATCTGATTTTTCACTTTTCATTTTGTAATAATTTCTTTCTTTCATCAATTGTATTGTTTGTGCCTTGTTGAACTTGGCAATGCTTATGCCCATGTCTGTTGAAGCCACAGGGTTAGTTTCCCCAACTTTAAGGGTCATCATGTGTCCAAAGGATTTTTCGATATTGATGATCTTTGGCCTTTTGTGAGGTGGGTATAGTGCCCATATCAACATTGAATTTTCATCAGGATTGAATCTTGACCCTATGTAAATTTCCTTCATACCCTCTATGTTTAATTTGTATTCTCCTTCCTTGTTATGCAAAAAACTATCAAAAATTAAAGAGCCACTGAGGTCCCAACCAAGAAATACTATTACACCAGCTTCAAGTAACAACTGTCTACCCCTTTTAGGGGTCATGTTTTGTACTTCACTATCTATATTATCTTTCAACATTTTCATCAATTGTTGTTCATTTTAAGGGGTAATATTTGGGATGGATTCCCTCAACCTTTTTCCTTTGTAATTATATAAAAAATATTTAAATTCTCTTGACTTGAAAAACTCATTATCAAAAATAAAGGATTCATAGGCTGTAAGCCTATCATCTTCATCTACATGCAATTCCTTGGCTACGTGTAAGTCCCTTTCAAGGAGTTCTTCATATTCATCATCCATCATCTGAGAGACTATTCTCTGCTACGATTGTTCTTCATTTTCTCCCGCAGATTCTTCTTTAGATGAATCATCCATTTCTTGCAACCTTTGCTTTTTTTGCTCTAAATCCTTCATGAAATTTTCTATAACCTCCTCTGCTTCTTTGTCTTCTTTGTTCTTAAACACATCTTCCCCTGGTATAGGAACATGGGTGTATCCACTAAGGTTTTTCTTTTTCTTGCAAGAGTGTATGTACCCTTCAGGGTCATAATTCATTCTTTGTGCATACTCCTTTAATTTGAATTCATCCAACAACGAAAGATAATAAGATCATTGGTAGTGGGATGTTAGGTTTTCAGGTACATCAATTATAAATTAAGTTTGTATATCGTGGTAATTAACTAATTATACGTTGTTTGTGAATTTCAATTTTTTTGATACAGTTGGTCGAGAGTGGGATGCACTACATTTGTTCGTCGCAAACAATCCTGATTGGATGACGGTATGGATTGAACGATGTCAAAAATTCGGTTGTGCATTAACATGGGAAGGTGTGGCTTCATTGGTCAAATAAGCTCATCGTAATGGAGATTCCAATGTTACACCAAGGGAAATTGATTTAGCATATGGTTTAAGAGATAAATAAGTATGTATAAATGTATTAATCACCCATATTATTTAATTATTTTCAATTATATTGATGTATATATATGTTGAATTTTTTTTCTTTGCATACATTTGGCCAAGAATAAATATGTTTATCAACTGACAATACAATAATTTTTACATGTTTGACATATTGCAGGTGAAACACCACAAGGCTATGTGGTGCAATGGTCATAAATTTTGAATCAAAAAGTTGGATGACACGAAGAAAACTTGTGATTATGGGATAATTGCAGTCTTTCAGGTGACTAATGTTTCATCTAGAAGCGATATACATCTAGAAGTATCAGAAAATCAATACTATGGGATTTTGGATTATATACTTGAGTGTGACTTTAAGTCCTTCAAATTAGTTTTGTTCATCATTCAATGGTACAGGCTACAATTCAATGAAAATGATCCCGAGAGAGCTATTATTGAACATGATAATGGATTTACCATGGTTAATACAAGGTCGATCAAGCAAGCTAGAAATGAGCCCTATTTTCTTCCAAGCCAATGTGAGCAAGTATTTTACTCAAAGGTTCCAGGTAAACCGGGTTGGTCATTTTTTGCTAGACATGATCCAAGAGAAGGTCAGTAAAGTATAATGTGGTGGAAGAAGAAGATACCGAAGAACTAGATGATGTAGATGATGATCAGGATCAACAATTAGTTGATGATGTGCCTGATGAAGATGTCAAAGAAGAGGAACTATATCATGATGATGTAGGAGTTAATGTTCATGAAGATGATATCTATGTGGATGATGGCATTATCGAAACTGATATCAATGACGATGATGATGATATGACCAATCCTTACAATGTCAAATCTAGATTGGATGATATAGATAAAGAGTTGGATGAAGAAGATCAATGACATTGAAATGTATGAGTTATGCAATTATATTATCTATTTGATATTGATTTCTTGATAGAATTATATTTGACTTATATGGTTACATAATTAATTCATGATGTTTTTAATTTTTATGCCATTACATAATTAATTCATGATGTTACAACTATTGCAACTCTCCTAGAAATTTCCATATGATCAAATCCTAATTACTCTATGACTATTTATGATTAGATATTATTTGATTATATCTTTGGTTATTTCATTCCCAAAAAATTAGTGTTTCCTCATGTTGACCCGCATAGTGACATGTGAATGAGGCCAACGTTGAAATTTTTTCAATTTGTGCTTGTATGGAGTGAAACTTGGCATGGTTAGCCTAGACGCATGCAATGACGATATGAGAGGGTTTCGAGACTCAAACATGAGGTCATGCTATATAAAGGCATATCGTCCTTCCTAATAATACAAGTTGCCTTATTCTTCGTCTCTTTCATATATTGTTCTTAGCATTTCTTTGGTTAAAGGTTTCAAAAGATAAGGCTCTTTGAGCCTCACCTTGGATCTATTACACATCATTTTGTGCATTTTCATTAGCAATGAATATTTAGATGATCTTTAAAAATCTCATTGAATATAAAGATGATAATAGGAAGCTAAAAAAATGAGTATATTTTGTTTATGGAACCTAAACCACAAGGTTTGTCACTCTAATGCTAAAACCAAGTCAAATTAACCCCTAACACCTATTGGAAAAGTCAAAACATGCCTTTCTTTCAAATTCACAAGAACGTATAAACCTTTTGAAACCACACATGCATGTTATGAAAGTGTATGGTAATCCTACTTATAGCGGAAGTTCACATGATAAGCTAACCAATGGCACTATATTGGAGGATAAACCCACCTATGGAATTAATTTAAGAGGTAAGGGATGCCTCTTAGTGGAATTTTGAGTCTTGGATTAATCCATAGTGCTAAAATTAGTTCTAGTGTTCTTCCCTTGGTGTTATATTTATCTCTACAATTTCCCATACTTAACCATTTCATCATCCCTTTTCCCAAGCTATTTGTATCATAATATAAACTTGGTCCAATCTCATATTAGCCCCTTAGGTAATTATCCATTTCCTCCAAGTTGAATGGAACCTTTTGTACCAACGCATCTATGTTTTCCTACCCTAATGGATCAAGACTTGACATCACCTTAACAATCTTCTTTATGTCTTAGCATATCTCCGAAGTGCCTTTGGCATGCTTTAGATGTGTCAATATTAACTAGATTGAATATATTAATTTTAAAGTATCTTAACACATTCCATGACAATAAAATGACTCATTTGGATTAAGGAGTACTTTCCTAAACCATTCCTTCATATTCAACAATCCCTTCTCATACTCACATCATAATTCATATCCATGTTAGTTGTAATGAGTGTTTTAAACCAACAATCAATGAATCATAGGATAAAAGAAAACTCGGTATGCACAAGGATAAGAATCAAAGAGACTGGAAGAATCAATTCACTAGATATGCTCCCCATTAATGTAATAGACCAATGTAACAAAATAAGTCATGACAAGAATAGGACCAAAAAAACTAGGAAAAGAAACCTTGTAGGCTACATTAATAAGACATTGATTGCAAGCATTTCTTCCATGATGTTTAAATGACAAAATATCATATAGCTCAATCTTTAGTCAAGTAGTATTTCAATCACTAATTTTTAGACATCCATCATGATTAAACATCACACATCATAAGCCTTTTTAACAATCAATAGGACTGTAGATAATATTCAATCATGTCATAGGAAATAAATCATAAAAAATTATAAAGAAAGAGAAAACCAACTATATAAGCTCAGCAAGCCACCATACAAAAATTATATTTTGTAGAAAATAAAATAAACTATATATATAAACTATATATTTTGACTATATATTTTGAATTTTGGCCCCGCGCATGCAAGAGCACGACATAGCATATTGCACCGAGAACCACTACATCCATCCCCTGAGTGGAGAGTTGTGAGAGTTCACTTGACGAGTGTTGCAAGGCCATTGAGTCGAGGAGGAAGACTATGAACCGTTTGGTAGGAGGAAAGCCAGAGCGAGAGGTGAGGGCACTCAGAAAGGGAAAATCGAACAAGGGACAATGACTATAAGCGCTTTTTCCCCCACATTTAGAAATCTTGTTGCAAGTACAGTGATTTAGACTCTGTTTGTTCCCATCAAGGTGTTGCATGCTATATTTTGGTCAATTTGAGCCAATGTCCCATTAACAAACCCAAGTACTACCTAGTACTAGTGTCTGGTTAGTTTGAACAACCAAGCTTTGAGATGTTCAATCAGTTGGGTGGCCATTTTTGGCCTATGAACTGCAGCTTTTGTACTGTAATTGAAGTGCCCATTTGAGCACAAGCTAGTTGGAAAAGTGTTGCAAGTATTGCCAATTGTATTTTCTTTAGAGTCTCTAAAACCTTTTCAACAAATCAATTTTACTCATTTTGTCACCATAACATTCTTAGGCCACATTTCTTGGAGCATTTTGTCAAACAATTCGTCTAATTGTCTTTATATCCACATATTGCATGCATTTTTATGGGGCAGTCGTAGAGGTTACTTCACCTCACAAAAAAATGCTTCATTTTTTCATCAAGGGCATCAAGGAAGGTCAGGAGTTCGAGTCCAAAGTCACCATGAAATCTTTAGCAAGTATACAAGATCAGAATGTTCCTCAAGGAGTAGTTAAGACTACTTGCTTAGAATCCATAGAAGTAAAATCTAGGAATTGAGATACTAGTAAGTACCGTATTATTATTATGAATATTTTGTTTTGAGCACTTCAACCTAATATTGTAAACCTTATACATTTTTTTAACTTCTGTTTTGATAGCTGTGTTAGCTCTCAAAAACGCAGGTTTGAACCACGGAAGGTTGCCAAGCTTTCACAACGTTTTAGGGTAACAGACAAGGTCAAAAGATTTAGACCTTCTACTCTTTAGGTGTTGCTAGACCTAGGCGGGTGTACCTATATGAATTGGGCAGACTTGATGTGCTTATGATTATCTTTCATTAAGTGATTTGTCCACAATGGCAGATGGAAGTGAACAAATGAAATCAAACTTGATAGCAATAGCAATCTTCTAAATCTAAATCCTAAAATGTAAAACAGATGTAAAGAAACTGAATGAATCCAAATGATGAAATTGCAGAGACCAGTGCCTTATTGGGTATGCGGAGTCAAATGAAACAAAAGTGGGCAACTTATTCTAGCAGAAAATCAAATTCCTAGCATATGTTTTGTTTACAACTTGTATAAACATGCAGGATTGTGACTACTAAGCTCTACTTTAATAATCTAGATGAATCTCCCTGATTATTGTGATCAACTAAGAGGATTTAATCTCTCCTTGAAAGAACCAATCAATTAATCACACAGATACAGCAAATGTGCACTGATAAACTGAAAATAAGCTTGTTATATCAATTTAAACAACCAGAAAGAATCAACTTGGAGACAACTTAGCAATACTTTTCAATAAATTCAACAGACAATTGACACAAGAAATAAACTACCACACCAGCTGAATTTCATTGAAATTGCCATTTGAAAACATGCAACATAGTCTCTAGAATGATGAATTTATACTACTGTGTCCATTCCTAATCTACTATATCTATTCTAAGATCTCATCTAATCTCTTTTAGAATTGGGAGTGCATATTTATACACCAGCATTAGGAAACATGTCGCTTCAAATTCATGTCAGCCAACTGTAGTATTCAGGAAAATTTCATGTCGGCCACAGTATTTGAATTCTTATTAATCGCCAATGGAACAGTCGCTGAGACATCTAGAAAGTATGTCGAAGGCAATTATAACGCTGTCAGTCACCCCTTAGTTTTCTGTGTTTCACCGTAACATTTTGATCACTATGCCGAAGCCAAGAAGTATCATTTTGTCCCCTTGCATTTCGTTGTAACCCTGTGATATCGGGGAGACCTCTTGTAGACCACATTATGTTATACCAAAAGTCTTCCATCCTGTGTGTCACTGAGATAAATCATTTTTTTATGCCAACAAGGATCCTTTTATTTTCCATCGGCAAGACCAAAGGTCACTCGCCGAGACCTCATACCGATATCGCTAACTCCTACTGATATGTTCCCTTTATCCTTAGGTCACCAAGACAATGCTAACCTCTCACCGAAAACCATCTCCCATTCACTTTCACCAAGACAATTCAAAATCAGGGAGAGGTCCCAAAGAAACAACTAAGTCATACCGAAACATCCCAAGCACATCAGTTCACCAAGATGACACAAACCTCTCGCTGAAAAGTTATTCATTGGACTTTGTCGGCAAGACCAAACAGGTTCGCTGAAACTCTACTCTAAAGCAAAGATCTTTTGCTGATATGTTAGATCTTCCATCGCCAGTCGATGAGACAATAAGACCTCATTGTGACCTCACACCAAAAGCAACCTACTTGGCCGAAGTGAATCCTTAATGTGCTTGTCGGTGAGACCACAAGAGTTTGCTATGACCTTATATCGATGCTGCAACTCTTGCTGATGTATCCTTTCCATGCATTAGTCGGGGAGACATAACTTACTCGGTGAGACCATATACCAAATACAACACTCATGCTGAGATGTTCCTTCTCTGTCACCGAAACAACATGTATGTCCTGCCGATAACTACCAGTGAGTAAACTCCAATCGCCATGACAGCAAAAACATCTTGCCGATAGGAAACACAAACGTTTGCAAGCAGAAAACGCAACATGGATCGGGGAGACCTTGACCATCTCACGCTGATAGGAACCAGAATGTGAATTATGCAAGACCCAATGGAACAATGAGACCATATGGCAAGAAATGGGTAGAAAATGCATACGGTATGACCAATTCGGAAATTTATGAGTAAAATCAATATGTAAAATCATCAGATTTTTATAGTTCCAACAGTGGCTCCATCTAGGGATGAATGATAGTGAGATCATTGCAAGGATCCAGATCTTTGGGTGAGCAAACCAGACACAAAATGATGAGCAATGGGCAGAATGGAAATGGAAATGAAGCATGAAGGAATGAATGCAAAATGAATGCAAGATGGAAGTGAACCAAAACCCTAAACTACTGTGCATGGAAAAGAATTTTAAAGAGAATAAGCAAGAGTTGTCCATGTACTGGCAACCCTTAATCCTCTATGTTGCTTCACCTGTTCTGAGCGATCTGAAACTCAAACCATACTTTCCCCTGTCAAATACCTGATTTTGTCTCAAGTTCATCAGATTCCTCTTGAAGACATTCATGCAATCTTCCCTGTTACCGAAAGTTTTTAGAGAATCATTATGCTTAGCTTGGCCCAAATTCCCTACATCATTCTGCAATTTATATTCTTCATCATCAGACAAATCTCTGTTATCTCCAACATACAAAATATACACATATTCAATGCAAAATTCCTCATTATCTTTCTCACTGTTGTGTACTATGAAACACTCACTCAACTGTATTGAAAATTCATCATCAAAGTGCTTCTCTTGAGAATCAAAAAATTTTGTTAGACCAACATTGTCTGAAACAAATAAATCTAAAACCTTTTGCACCTCTTCAGTATCTCTATTCAAAGACAACATTGGATTATGACTCATATCTTCAATATCAAGCATATATGAACCAATCAAATCTGGACCTCTATCATCCTTGGTATGCAAACAAATGTCTTCTTCACATGAGTTAGAAATTTTAAAATCACATACCTCATCCTGAATGGAAACAAACTTTTGATCAACACCAAAGGTTTCACCATCATTCCAAGAAATGCATAGGGAGTCATAAGAATATTTACACAAAGATCTTTTACTATCAAAACAAATGTAAGTTGGACACAAAACTTCAAGATCACCTTCATGTGCCTATCCCTGGTATTTAGGAGTTAATAAATCTGAAATATGTTCACTGCTAAGTGAACATGTCTCCACATTTTCATCACTACAGTAATAATCTTCACTTTTGTCATCATCAAAAAGAAATCCAAGACCATCAGAGAATGAGAAATCAGAAACTTTATCAATGCAGTCATTTATTCCATCATTTTGCTTGTCTGAAATTAACTCCTCTCTTTCATAAAGTGGATTTGAAAATACTTGAAGTTCATTCTTGGACATACCTTTGCAAAATATAATCTAATCCTCCTTTAACTTTTCATCATACAATGGGTTTGAAAAAGTTTGGAAACCATTTTCAGATGTACAAATCTTTTCTTCATCAAATGTGTCTTCATAGCTTTCAACTATAGCTAGAGGTATTGTATACCTACTATCAGATGGATCAATATTTCCCATTGCCTCTTCATCCTGATCTTCATAAGAGGTAGAAGAATCCCTTGACTGCAGATCAAAATCCTCAGGTTCATCATCAAAATTTGAATATTCATTGGATTCCTCACAACATGCACTGCTTTCCCTGTCACAATCTGTTGTGCAAGAGAGATGCCCTGCACCTTCATCTTCCTCAACATGGTGAAAAGTATTTGAAGTCAAATATACTGTGTGATCTTCTCCACTGTTTCCCATCAACATTCCCTCCTCTTGCATTCTTTGGGCTACAACACAATACTCTAGGGAATGTGGCATATCACAAACTTCACAGAAATAATTGTTACTTACCATATAGGTTCCCCTCTTTGTCAATGGATCAGGAGCCTCCTTGTTTCCAGGCCTAGCTGTTATAGGTTTTCCATCCTTCCAGACTGTATTATAAGACATGTCATGCAACCTCGGCCTCTCATTTTTGTAAGTATTCTCTTATTTGTACTGATAATTGTTACTTTGCTGAGGAACCTTAGGACTGTCTCTTTTACTGACTATCCCAGCAGCCCTTCTATTGTTTTCAAATGTCAGTGCCATCTTCTGAGCTTCAACCAGATCTCTTGGGAATCTATTTCTCAATTCATACCCTATTTTAGGATCAAATGCATTCAAGTAAACACTCAGTGCTACAGAATCTAGCAACTTTGATCTAGGAGGTATTTTATTCTGTAACTTATTGAACCTCTAATTAAAGTCATAAATTGTATCATTTTGATCTTTCTGAATGTGTATTAATTCATGAAGAGTAGCACCTGGTGCACCTAGATTCCCATATTGCTCGAGGAATTGATCTTGAAATCCTTCAAGAGAATTAATAGAAGTTGTTGGTAGGATTTTGAACCAATCCCTAATGTCTTCAATAAGTGATATCATGAATAGCCTCATGCGTAAATCTTCATATGGCACATCCAAATCTTGGATGAAAGCATTGAAACTTCTTAGATGCTCTTCAGCAATGAGTGCATCACTCCCAGTAAACCTTGGAACAATACCTCTCCAACTGCCATCCATTGGATAAGGGGATAATTGAATCCCTGCCAAATCAAACTGTCTGATCATTGTTGTGTATTGATGAGGGGGAGCGCTAGGTGGGTATTGATGCTGGTACGGTGGACCATTGCATTGTGTATGATAATATGGCACATACTGTTGACCATCAAGTGGTTGTGTCGAGTATATATTCTGTTGTGCATGATATGCATTGCCTCTGTTGTGAAAATTCCAATCGTACTATCAGGCATCTGAGGAGTCCAATGCCTGCCTGCATTTGTGTATTCATTCTTGTCCACTTGCAGTCCTTTCTTTTTCAATTCTTCAATTCCTCTTGTCAACTGCTGCTTCTCAAAATATTGTTTCATTCCACACACAAATTTCATTTTTCATCAAGCCTTTTCAGACTCGCCACCTACTTTTCCAAAAGTAGGAAAATGATTATTTTTGATCTTCTCCCAGCGGAATCACCTCTTTTGAAACTTCTCAAATTACAAATCCTCCTTTACTGACTCTATATGATGCTCTTCAATCGAATTTTCTGATGTAATCCCCAGCAGAGTCACCAATTTGTTAGCTCTCAAAAACACAGGTTTGAACCATGAAAGGTTGCCAAGCTTTCACAATGTTTTAGGGTAACAGACAAGATCAAAAGATTTAGACCTTCTACTCTTCAGGTGCTGCTAGACCTAGGCAGGTGTACCTATATGAATTGGGCAGACTTGATGTGCTTATGATTATCTTTCATTTAGTGATTTTTCCACAATGGTAGATGGAAGTGAACAAATGAAATCAAACTTGATAGCAATAGCAATCTTCTAAATCTAAATCCTAAAATGTAAAACAGATGTAAAGAAACTGAATGAATCCAAATGATGAAATTGCAGAGACCATTGCCTTATTGGGTATGCAGAGTCAAATGAAACAGAAGTGGGCAACTTATTCTGGTAGAAAATCAAATTGCTGGCATATGTTATGTTTACAACTTGTATAAACATGCAGGATTGTGACTACTAAGCTCTACTTTAATAATCTAGATGAATCTCCCTAATTACTGTGATCAACTAAGAGGATTTAATCTCTCCTTGAAAGAACCAATCAATTAATCGTACAGATACAACAAATGTGCACTGATAAACTAAAAATAAGCTTGTTATATCAATTTAAACAACCAGAAAGAATCAACTTGGAGACAGCTTAGCAATACTTTTCAATAAATTCAACAGACAATTGACACAAGAAATAAACTACCACACCAACTGAATTTCATTGAAATCGCCATTTGAAAACATGCAACATAGTCTCTGGAATGAGGACTTTATTCTACTGTGTCCATTCCTAATCTACTGTATCTATTCTAAGATCTCATCTAATCTCTTTTACAATCGGGAGTGCATATTTATACACCAGCATTAGGAAACATATTGCTTCAAATTCATGTCAGCCAACTGTAGTATTCGAGAAAATTTCATGTCGGCCACAGTATTTGAATTCTTATTAATCGCCAATGGAACAGTCACTGAGACATCCAAAAAGTATGTTGAAGGCAATTATAACGCTATCAGTCACCCCTTATTTTTCTGTGTTTCACCGTAACATTCTGTTCAATATGGCGAAGCCAAGAAGTATCCTTTTGTCCCCTTGCGCTGCACTGTAACCCTGTGATATCGGGGAGACCTCTCGTAGACCACATTATGTTATACCGAAAGTCTTCCATCCTGTGCATCACTGAGATTAATCATTTTTTTATGCCGACAAGGATCCTTTTGTTTTCCATCGGTGAGACCAAAGGTCACTCACCGAGACCTCATACTGATATCACTAACTCCTACCGATATGTTCCCTTCATCCTTAGGTTGCCAAGACAATGCCAACCTCTCACCGAAAACCATCTCCCATTCGCTTTCGCCAAGACAATTCAAAATCGGGGAGAGGTCCCAAAGAAACAACTAAGTCATACTGAAACATCCCGAGCACATCAGTTCACCAAGACGACACAAACCTCTCACCGAAAAGTCATTCATTGGACTTTGTCAGCAAGACCAAACGAGTTTGCTAAAACTCTACTCCGAAGCAAAGATCTTTTGCCGATATGTTAGATCTTCAACCGCCGATCGATGAGACAATAAGACCTCGTTGTGACCTCACACCGAAAGCAACCTGCTTGGTCGAAGTGAATCCTTAATGTTCTTGTCGATGAGACCACAAGAGTTCGCTATGACCTTATATCGACGTAGCAACTCTTGCCGATGTATCCTTTCCATGCATTAGTCGGGGAGACATAACTTACTCGGTGAGACCATATACTAAATACAACACTCATGCCGATATGTTCCTTCTCTGTCACTAAAACAACATGTATGTCCTGTCGATAACTGCCAGTGAGTAAACTTCGATCGCCATGATAGCAGAAACATCTTGCCGATAGGCAACACAGACGTTTGCAAGTAGAAAACGCAACATGGATTGGGGAGACCTTGACCATCTCACGCCGATAGGAACCAGAATGTGAATTATGCAAGACCCGATGGAACAATGAGACCATATGGCAAGAAATGGGCAGAAAATGCATACGGTATGACCAATCCAAAAATTTATGAGTAAAATCAATATGTAAAATCATTAGATTTTTACAATTCCAACAAGCTGGAAACCCAAAAATATTATTTTTAATAATTTGAATTATTATGCAAGTATGTGGAAGATTCAATGTGTTGTATTGGATAATTTCTTCCAAAGGATGGCTTTTTTTATTGCTCTATTTGAGCTTGTAAATTTCCAAACCCTATAAAATTGACCTTGAACTTCATTTTAGATAGTAAATTCCTCTTTCTTATTGTCCACATTTCAATGGAGGCAACACATAATTCAGTAACCATCTATATTTCAATCCTGTCCTTTTTTGTTGGAATAACCATGGCCATAGGTGTAGGATTTTTTCTATCCTTCCATATTCATTTTGATTTTTTTAGGTTCTTTTATATGGTCTCAACCACCTCCAACCCCACAGTTCTTTTTAGTGTTGACAGTGTGACAACTCTGCATAATTCAAATATTGTTTTCTTAGACAGATTTAGGCCTAATTAGGCCTAATTTGCATAAGGGTTTGTTGCTTTACTAACTCCTGACCAAAGTACACTTGTCCAGTGCTTGGGACATGTTTATTTTGACTGGTATATGATCTTCAAAGCATCAAAGTTCATTTACAAATTATTTTCACAAAACCCTAAGGGCTTAACCTTCATAATTACTCTGTTCATAGACTATACACATAGTTTTTCAGTCAAGAAACTTCATTCCCTCACATCTTATCTTTATGATTTTTCCCTAAATCCACTGAAACATGAAAGAACATTCATAGTAGGATAATCTCACAAGAAACCAAAATTTTCCACCAATTAATAAAGGAGAAACATAATTATTTTCGTCTCTACTTAGCCTAACTGAGGGTTTTAGTAGTCTAACTCACACAAATCTTAACTAAAATGCATGAACTTTGATGTAACAAGAAGGTGATTGAGAAGATTACCATATCCAACCATTATACCATGAAAGAACTTCATCCAACATCCTTATGAGTGCAGGTACCACCAAATAGGTATTTGTCAGATCCGTCTTCCTCGAGTGAGGGAAATTCAAGAAGAGAAGAGGAAAGCGAGACATGTAGTAGGTATAAAAGAGGGAGATCAACTAGAGGTCAAAAGATTAGAAGAAAATTATGTAAATGCATGGAATTTTTTCTTGCTGAAGGGGGTCATGTTCTTATGATGATGAGAGCATAGGAAACATCGAGGTTCCCTTGAGGTGCAAACATCTACGAAAACAATGGGTACCCAAGGAACTTCCTCCAATAAACACTCATTTTTGTGTCAATGAGATGATATATCGCATAGCACCATCATCATTACATGGTTTGGGCCTATTTTGCATGGACGGAATAAAGGACTGTTACAACAAAGTTACTTAATAGATGGAGTATGTCAAACCCTATTACAGTTATAAAGATTGGATGTAGCTGGTTCGATATACACGAAGTATGCGTAGGTATGCACTGTCAACAAATTATATATAGCTAAAAGATAATGATCAAAATAAAGGAGTGGTTGTGTACGTTGACGGAAGGCCAAAAGCATTAGGGAATATTGCAGGGTTTATAAATAGTACATGACCTAGGTCAACAAATAAGCAACCCAATTGCATATTCAAGGCGCATGAGGGAAACCGTGTATTCGTATGTGTAATAAAATCAATAACTGCAAGGGAAGAGTTGCTAATCGATTACAATTTGAATCACATAGATACAAACACAATTACTATGGGGGTGGTACATACTATATACCATTTTACCCAACCTCCAATTAATGACTCCAATATACCATTTTATTATTATGTTTTTTTCATAAGTCTATTGGTTTCATTTCGGTAATGTTTTTTTATATTTAATTTTTGTCATAGTAGGGCATTGATTGTAGGGGGAAGGCTCCGACCCAGAGCACAGATCGCGATGCATCTTCAGGAACTTCTACCTGACAGGTTTACCTCATTGTAATTGTACAAATTAGATATGAGCAAAATGTTTTATTATTATATTTTTTTCATAAGTTTATTGGGTTAATTTCAATAATGTTTTTAATATTCTTGTTACAGTTGGATGATCAGGGAAAGGCACCAGTAGTAGAGGAGAGCATCCATAGGGAGGTGCAATCACTATTATGTGATGATGACATCGCATATTCCACAAACCCTCTAGATATAATAAGGTAGACCCAAAAAAAATGCAATGAAGAAATCCTTCAGTTGTTATTCATAGTGCCTCAAACAAATGAGATAGAGAAACGGTTAAAATATTGACTGAGAGAGCACGAAACTTGCAAGTAAGTTGTCATGAAATCTTTAATTATAACATAAGTTCATTCATGGTTTTATATTTTGTACTCTTTTATGTCATGAACTAAAATATTTGTTGTTTTTATAGGATTTTTTGCGTCCTCATGATGTTGTTGGCCATGATCAGGGTACTGCAAGTGTTGCCCAGGGAGTAGGGGTTGGTACAAGTGTCAATCCTGATCTTCCTACACATACATCACATCATCCGACCCCATCATCCATGCCTATATTATCGACTAAAATGTCAGCAACACATAGCATGCAAGCATTGAGTAGTGCACCCTCTGGCAGCGAACACATGCCAGAACATGCGTCAGGACATGTACTTGGGGATGCAGAGGCCACTAGTACTAATAATTTTTTAGCAGCATTTCTTGGATCTTCCCGTATTACTAGTACGGTAACATTGTCGGTCACATTTGTGGTGACCAAGGATTTCGTTCGCATAAAGATAGAGAAAGTCCCAGGTACTTTAAAATATTTTAATTATTATTATATATAATCCAATTGAAATTTACTTATTGATCACTCTTTTTAGACTAATGATCTCATGATCATTTTGTAGGAAATGATGTTTTTAATAAACATCTAAATGATATTACATTGGAGATCTTTGGGCCCACCATATGTACATAGTGGAATGCCCAAAATCAAGATTTAAAAGATGAGCTCATTAACCATTTAGTTGTGTTGTTCGATAATAACACATTCAACTGAAGCAAGGTCCTTAAGAAAGCTGGTACCTATCTAAAGTATGTGAGAGACCAATATAGGTCACATTTAGAGAAGAACAAAAAGTACGAGCATCCCCCCATGATTTTGGAGAGGGAGTGGAAGGACCTGGTGTCGGATGGAAAGGAGAAGGCTGAAAAGAAAAAAGAAAAGACACCACCAGGCCAAAGAAGGTATGTGATACTATCAAAAATGTAATTATATAATGATTACTCTTTCTTTTTACATAATCTAACGTATTTCAAACTTTTCATACGTTGCCCGACACATCAAAGGCAAGACTAGAAAAACACAGGTATCACAAACTTGGCTCTAGTGGTTATATGAAATTAGCTGCATGAATTGTAAGTATCTATAAATGAAATATTGCATCCAAATAATGTTGATATTTTTTTTATGCACTTCTCAACACAGGCAGTGCGTAGGTGCACTACCTCTCTTGAAAGACAATCTTCCACAATCGGATTGCAGAACACTATCCCAAGGTCTCTAATGTTAGGTCTTGATGGTGCTTAGAATATCTCAGTTGTTTGATGTGATTTGCTGGAATCACAAGGCGGCCTTATAGATGAGTTAAAAAGCATGGGATGTTGGGTTTGCAAATGCAGTTTCAAAGTGCTGAAAGTGAATGAACAGTGGCTATCCACTCAAAACAACAAGTTGAAACTCATCAAGTTCATCTGATTTAGCTTCATGGTGATGCTTTGGGTCCTACTTTAACCAAGGATAAAAAGAAACAGCAAAAGGAGAAGGGTTAATAAATCTATTATAATCCTAAGCTACAAATGAACAGTAACAATGGTGGCTGCTAAAGTAGACAGACTTCCTAAACTGGGTTTTGCTTGGCCAAGAGAAACCTACAGTTGCACAAAACCAGTGCAATCTTCTAAGGACTGCAGATTTTCACATTACATACACACATCATGTACATGCAATCGAACTAAGTTGCAGCAATGAAGTAAAGAGCTCAGACTAGCTTTGCAAAGTGACTCATCATCAATGAACCACAAAAAACATGAGCTGGAAATCCATCAAATACTGAAACAAAAATTTCCATTATCACTTCCATTCAAGAAACTAACACTAAAACTAACGTGCAAGGTGAACCATGCATACATAAAGAGCAAACTCAAAAGGAACACCCATAAATCATGCAATGCTGCTTTCTATTGCTGCAGAATGTCTTTACATCAATTCTCCAACCCTTACAAATGAGGGGCAAGCCCCTATTTATAGTTTTCCAAAGCCCAAATGAATGGCCAGGATTCAATTACATCGAATGGCCCATATTTGATTTACAATAGGGTTTCACCTACCCCCAATATCCAACAATTTAAAATACATCTTTTGTCTTTTCTCAATTTTGTCCTGTAGTGCCCAGGTGCTGTAGCAGATTTGTCTTGTAGCTAATTTCTCTTTTTATTGTAGCAGAGATTGTTTGAAGGCTGCCCTCCATCTGATGGACTTGCAACATTTTTGATTGGATCAAACAAGTTGGTCGATGACTTGCATCAATGGATTGGTGGCCCCTGATTTGGGTGAAAAGCTCCTTAGAAATCATCATCATCTGGAAATAGGTAGGACAACTCCCTCAATGGACCTCTTCGATAGACCTATGGAAGGCTTCTTGACTCCTACAAACACAAAGTGTCGTAAGTGCATTTATACATGAGTTAAGGAAAATGTCAGTCAAACCTATAAATTCCCTGTTAGATCTATCCATGCATCATCAAAATATCTTGATATTCATATTTGGAGCTCATTTGGGCCATAAATATTAATGCGTGCTTCAAGGGTGCAAGTGCCAGAGGGCAGAAAGACGACAGAAGAAAGCCAGAAGGCAAACAGCGGACGGAAGCCAAAACAGTCGGGAAGAAGGTGGGCTCCTGGATGTTAAAAACAGCCGGGAAGAAGGAAGGTTTCCGGATGTTTCCAAAACAGCCGGGAAGGAGGCAGGCTCCCGGATGTTCAAAACAGCCAGGAAGAAGGAAGGTTTCCGGATGTTTCCAAAACAGCTGGGAAGGAGGCAGGCTCCTAGATGTTCAAAACAGCCAGGAAGAAGGGAGGCTCCCGGATGTTCAAAACAGCCAAGGAGGGACGAACTCCTGGAAACAGCCATGGAGGGGCCAGGATCTAAAGGCCAAGAGGGAGGTGGCCGTTGGATGTTCCAAAATGGCCAGAGAGAGGCAGAACCCCAGAAATGGCCACGGAGGGGCCGAGCTCCGGAGGTCAGGAAGGAGGTGGTCATCGGATGTTCCAAAACGGCCACGGAGAAGCGGAGTTCTGGAGGCAAAGTTCTGAAACCATCGAAACTTAACAAAACATTGACAAAACCTTGGCAGTTCATTTACGCACTTCAAACACATCCCCGATCCAAAAAGGGTTTCCCCCAAAGTCAAAATTGAGGAAACGAGAGCGACGGGGGTCTGCGGATGTTTCCAAAATAGCCAAGGAGGAAGGGAATTCCAGAGGCAAAGTTTCGAAACTATTGAAACTTAACGGAACATTGACGAAACCCTGGCAGTTCATTTACGCACTTCAAACACATCCCCGATCCAAAAAAGGTTTCCCCCAAAGTCAAAATTGAGGAAACGAGAGCGACGGGGGTCCGCGGATGTTTCCAAAATAGCCAAAGAGGAAGGGAATTCCGGAGGCAAAGTTCTGAAACCATCGAAACTTAACGGAACATTGACGAAACCCTTGCAGTTCATTTAAGCACTAGGAACACATCCCAAATCCACCAAAAAGTTGGCCCCAAAGTCAAAATTGTGGAAACGGGAGTGACAAGGGTCCACGGATGTTTCCAAAACAGCAAAAACAAGACAAAAGGCAGAAAAGGGGACGGTGGACCTCATTTCTCTGCAGATTTGAATACCCCAAGTAGGTGAATTTGGGTAGGGGGTTTGATCGTTTGAAGGCACATGACCAATTTGGGCTTGGAAATGGGGCACACAAAACAAGACAGAGCAGCACCGTCGAGCCAAAAGGGGGATCCTCCCATCCGGGTGTGTGCAAAATGCACAACAAATGGCGACTACGGGGAAATGCTCCAGAGCATTTTGATGACAAAGGAATCACGAACCCAGAATCTCTGGTTCCGACCTTCAGCTAGGGCAAACAAACTAGACGCCCAACCAAAGGATCAAAACCATTAGCCAACCCAACCTTCAGTATGCTGAAAATCCAAGTGTGTGCAATTGTGTTAATTCCCCTTGCCTGAACCCAAGTCCAAATTAAGCTAGTTTCTAACTCAAAGCATCACATTGCGCGCTAGTCACGCCCATAGCCCCGACGAGGTTGTCGCGCGGATTCTCCAACATTGCTCTATCACGGCCGAGCATCCATAGCCCCGGTAGAGTTGCTCGGATACCCCTGAAAAGTTGAATTTTCTTTTCTTTTAATTTTCAGTGTTTTCTTTTTTTTTTTAGCTCTTTTATTTCAACCCGCAAGCATTGAAGCTCACGTTAAGGGCTGAGAATCACAATGGCGCCGGAGCAGAATTTTAGATTTTTCACTTAACTAGACTTTACAAAAGGCTCTATAGCGACTATCGAATTCTTAAGATGTGTAAGAGCTATAAGATTTCAGAATATGTCAGAGTCAGACTAAACCAACAACTTATCCTCTTTGAATCGAACACTTAGATCACTTGACACTAACAAAATACCTTCACCATCCACTCTAAAGACTTGATTAGAGTTTGACAAAAAAATACATAGAACAACCCCAGGCGATAAGTATGGCTGTTGTGCGCACAGATGTGCCCAGCTAAAAGAAAAGGGACCCCGAGCAAAGTAGCAACAAAGCGAAAGAAAATGAAAGGAAAACAACCTACAAAGTGAGCAACCTACACACACCAACTAACTTAACGAAAGCAGGAAAGCGGAGTATTTACAGGAAACCTATACTACTCAAAAACGACTATGTACAAAGATATTTACAAAGCATTATGTTCAGGCAACGCGAGTTGACATTAACACTCATTGTATTTCGTAATGTATGCACAAGAAAATAGGCAATTGTCATCATTCTTAACCATGCAAATTCATCTTTATATTCAGAAAAAAGAAATTCAACATTGCAGCACTCAAGTTCAATCACGTATCATGAAAAATCAGCAATTGAGGAGGCTCGTTGAACCCATGGTTAATCCATAAACATGTTCGTTTTCCCTCATTCCCATAATCAAAATAATAAGTGCAGTTATGAGAAATGATAGGGGAAAGGAAGGATAAAACCTGGATGTCGTCACATGGAGGTGGCAGTATTGGATAGTCAAGAGCAAACACAACATCCTTGGTCATTGCATTGGCAGCCTCGAGCGGGCATGGTGGAGGGTGCAACACTTTGGACATTAAATGGCATAAGGCTGGGAGGACAGGGCAGCAGACAACTCTTTCAATCTACCAATGGGACCCACAACCTCCACTGGTTGTTCCTCGAGGAAGTACACCTCATCTGCCTGGGTTTCTGTTGCCAGAACCTCTTCTTGATTGCTGTCTTCAAGGGGCAGCATGCTGTCCCATCTCCTTTCCCAAGTGTCAGCCTTATTTTCGTGATGTTCAGTGTCATGGGACAATGACATATATGAATCTATCCTATTGCAGCCATCTGAATATGAGGGAGGATCAACAACGATCATGGCAGAAGGGCTGCAAGTTGCATCTTGTAGTTGGTCGGGTGTTTCATCTCTGTTAGCAGCTATCTCAGGACCTTCGCCTTTGTCTTCTTCTTTTTGTTGTTCATGCATCTCATCACGACGTTCACTCGTTTCCTTGTGCTCACTATCACTGTAAATGGAGAAGGAGCTCCTCTCCCAATCCGGAAACTCTAGTGCATCACTGTTTGGGGGCTCAAGGAGTATGTATTCATCGCTACCATCTTCTGAGATGTGCTCTTCCTTGGCATGAGCATACCTCCGTAGTGCAGCTCCCAATGGAAAGAAGTCGTCAATCGATGGCACCTCATCAAGGGGACCAAAGTCTACTGCACAATTTCCCTCCAAAGACTCGCCAAAAATCCCATCGTCCATGGTACACAACTACTCTTCAAAAGGAAGAACTTCTTGGTGACTGGTGGACAGCATTCCCGCTTGATCTACTTCATCGCTCGGAAGTCCGAGACTGTATTGTTGTCCTTCTATTGCTGCCCCAACATCCTCTTGAGGTCCACCTTCAACTGAGCCATCACTTGACTCACGCTCTTGGTCTTCTACTTCGATCTGAGCAGCAAATAGAGGAGGTCGGGCACTTGGCTTCCTTGCTTTTCCTCTAACTTGTTTGATAGCCTCTTGGCACAGTTCGCATGTGAGCTTTGAGTGTGATGAATCATGAAGTCTGCACCAATTTGGCAATAGTAGCACCTCCAAATCGACTTGGTATTTCAGCTCTAACCAATCCTTTACCAACCTGGAGACGAGCTGGTCATATCTATCCATGATCGGGTCCTCCTCATCACTTGAAAAAGAAGCATGATGGTAGACAGCCGTAGTGAGTGGTTGCTCCCCCTCCTCCAAATCTGCATTTTTAGATTCTTGATCACTGTCATTGTATATGGAGAGGTCTTCCAATCTAATTTTTCTTATGCTTTTACCATCTCCTTCTGCTGCCCCAAGGCTTTTAGCCTCCTCTTCTTCTTGATTTTCAGCATCTATGTTAACTGTCCTAGCATATGTTGCTGCAAATTCTGTTAATTCATCCTCAATTTCCATTCGTTCCTCTTCTTGAGTGGAGGACTGCTCTTCTTCAATGGAGGGAAAGTCTACTAAATTGGTTATAATCAGATTTTCATCAATGCACGTTGTTGTTCCAAGACTTTCAACTCCTCCCTCTTGGTTTTCATTTTCTATGTCTGCTGTCCCAACACCAACTTGTGTCAAATTTCTTGGCTCATCTTTATTTTTCTATCCTTCGGATGTTGACAACTCTTCTGCCTCATTGGATAACTTCTCCTCATTGAGAGTTGGCTGCTCCAACTTGTTCGAACAACCCCTAGCTTGAGCGATGATTTTTGTGCATGACGAGCAAGTGAATTCAGAGTGGGGTGCATTGTGAAATCTGCACCAACAAGACATTAATATTTCCTCCAATCTTGGTCCATCCTTGCTGCTCAAATTTTCCTAGATCAGCTCCTTGAATGCCTTGGCTGCCATGGTTGTCAATTCTTCCTCCGGGTCTGTGGGGGCCAAGGGCTGGTATATTTCCCAATTGGGAATTTCTCCCTGCAAGACCCTTTCGATTCTGCTCAAAAAAGTCAGACACCGCAACTCATTGTGCCTATGAGTGCAATGGATCCAACATCTATCCGCCAATGCAAATTGCTGCAATGGCTTCTTCAGTCTCTTGTTCAAATTTGCATGTAGCTGAGTGATGTCAATTTGTGCATGCTGCTCCATTTTGACTCAACTTCTTTTGCCTTCAAAATTTTCTGATTTTTAGCATTGAAAGAGATCTCCCTAGCTCAGATTTCTTCTCAAAAGTGCTTTCTTCAATTTCCAACTCTCATCTTGTAGCCTCAACTTGTCATGCCCTCCTTCTAGCGCCAGTTATGTTGATGGCGTTAGGAGGAGGAGGGCATAAAATGAATCACTTCCAATCTTAAACTTTGCATTCCCAACGTGTCAAGCCCTCCTTCTAGAGTCAGTTCTCTTGATGTGTTTTTTATGCACTTCTCAACACAGGCAGTGCGTAGGTGCACTACCTCTCTTGAAAGACAATCTTCCACAATCGGATTGCAGAACACTATCCCAAGGTCTCTAATGTCAGGTCTTGACGGTGCTTGGAATATCTCAGTTGTTTGATGTGATTTGCTGGAATCACAAGGCGGCCTTACAGATGAGTTAAAAAGCATGGGATGTTGGGTTTGCAAATGCAGTTTCAAAGTACTGAAAGTGAATGAATAGTGGCTGTCCACTCAAAACAACAAGTTGAAACTCATCAAGTTCATCTGATTTAGCTTCATGGTGATGTTTTGGGTCCTACTTTAACCAAGGATAAAAAGAAACAGCAAAAGGAGAAGGGTTAAGAAATCTATTCTAATCCTAAGCTACGAATGAACAGTAACAATGGTGGCTACTAAAGTAGACAGACTTCCTAAACTGGGTTTTGCTTGGCCAAGAGAAACCTACAGTTGCACAAAACCAGTGCAATCTTCTAAGGACTGTAGATTTTCACATTACATACACACATCATGTACATGCAATCGAACTAAGTTGCAGCAATGAAGTAAAGAGCTCAGACTAGCTTTGCAAAGTGACTCATCATCAATGAACCACAAAAAGCATGAGCTGGAAATCCATCAAATACTGAAACAAAAATTTCCATTATCACTTCCATTCAAGAAACTAACACTAAAACTAACATGGAAGGTGAACCATGCATACATAAAGAGCAAACTCAAAATGAACACCCATAAATCATGCAATGTTGCTTTCTATTGTTGCAGAATGTCTTTACATCAATTCTCCAACCCTTACAAATGAGGGGCAAGCCCCTATTTATAGTTTTCCAAAGTCCAAATGAATGGCCAGGATTCAATTACATCGAATGGCCCAGATTTGATTTACAATAGGGTTTCACCTACCCCCAATATCCAACAATTTAAAATACATCTTTTGTCTTTTCTCAATTTTGTCTTGTAGTGCCCAGGTGCTGTAGCAGATTTGTCTTGTAGCTGATTTCTCTTTTTACTGTAGCAGAGACTGTTTGAAGGATGCCCTCCATCTGATGGACTTGCAACATTTTTGATTAGATCAAACAAGTCGGTTGATGACTTGCATCAATGGATTGGTGGCCCCTGATTCGGGCGGAAAGCTCCTTAGAAATCATCATCATCCAGAAATAGGTAGGACAACTCCCTCAATGGGCCTCTTCGATAGACCTACGGAAGGCTTCTTGACTCCTGCAAACACGAAGTGTCGTAAGTGCATTTATACATGAGTTAAGGAAAATGTCAGTCAAACTTATAAATTCCCTGTTAGATCTATCCATGCATCATCAAAATATCTTGATATTCATATTTGGAGCTCATTTGGGCCATAAATATTAATGCATGCTTCAAGGGTGCAAGCGCCAGAGGGCAAAAAGACGACGGAAGAAAGCTAGAAGGCAGATAGCGGACGGAAGCCAAAACAGCCAGAAAGAAGGTGGGCTCCCGGATGTTCAAAACAAGCGGGAAGAAGGAAGGTTTCTAGATGTTTCCAAAACAGTCGGGAAGGAGGCAAGCTCCTAGATGTTCAAAACAGCCAGGAAGAAGGGAGGCTCCCGAATGTTCAAAATAGCCAAGGAGGGACGGACTCCTGAAAACGGCCATGGAGGGGTCGGGCTCCGAAGGCCAGGAGGGAGGTGGCCGTCAGATGTTCCAAAATGGCCACAGAGAGGTAGAACCCCGAAAACGGCCACGAAGGGGCTGAGCTCCAGAGGTCAGGAAGGAGGTGGCGGTTGGATGTTCCAAAACGGCCATGGAGAAGCGGAGTCCCAGAGGAAAAGTTCTGAAACCATCGAAACTTAACGAAATGTTGACAAAACCTTGGCAGTTCATTTACGCACTTCAAACACATCCCTGATCCAAAAAAGGTTTCCCCCAAAGTCAAAATTGAGGAAACAGGAGCGACAGGGGTCCGCGAATGTTTCCAAAACAGCCAAGGAGGAAGGGAATTCCAGAGGCAAAGTTTCAAAACTATCGAAACTTAACGGAACATTGACGAAACCCTGGCAGTTCATTTACGCACTTCAAACACATCCCCGATCCAAAAAAATTTTCCCCCAAAGTCAAAATTGAGGAAACGAGAGTGACGGGGGTCCGCGGATGTTTCCAAAACAGCCAAGGAGGAAAGGAATTCCGGAGGCAAAGTTCTGAAACCATCGAAACTTAACGGAACATTGACGAAACCCTGGCAGTTCATTTAAGCACTAGGAACACATCCCAAATCCACCAAAAATTTGGCCCAAAAGTCAAAATTGTGGAAACGGGAGTGACGAGGGTCCATGGATGTTTCCAAAACAACAAAAACAAGACAAAAGGCAAAAAAGGGGACGGTGGACCTCATTTCTCTGCAGATTTGAATACCCCAAGTAGGTGAATTTGGGTAGGGGGTTTGATCGTTTGAAGGCACATGACCAATTTGGGCTTGGAAATGGGGCACGCAAAATAAGATAGGAGCAAAGCAGCCTATCGGGAGCAAAAAAAAGGGGGGATCCCTGCCCACAGCGAGGTGTGTGTGCAAAACATGCACAACAAATAATAAATTGTAAAAAAAATTGGTTTTATCACACCATAGAAGCAAAATTCATGATCTTATGCAAAAATGCAAGGCTCTGAATTCAACATAGTGCCCACAAAAGAGGACCTAAATATTTCCTTCCAGCAAGGCTATGGAGTTGTGGTTGAACATCGAAGACTCTTGACTAGGAAAACACAAGCTTCCACTGCATCCGACACACAGGTAAATAAACTCAATGAAGTTTATTTAAAATTGAATACTTGTGCGATCTATTCAATATTAATTTCCACCATAAAGTAATTATGTGCCTATTTGTTTTAAACAGGCAATTAATGATAATACTACACATGACATTGGAATGCAACCTAGTGAGGGTGGAGCACAACCTACAGATGAAGGTCATGGTGTGCATCCCGGTATTGGATGTATTCATGTGTTATACAAAACACAGTATAGATTAATACAATTAAACATCTTTAATTGCAATTGGTGTATTAATTAATGCAACCTTTTGTGTTTCAACTTTAGAACATGTAGAGCGTGATCAACATGTTGAGCATGATTAGGCTAGACAAGATCAGGAACATGATGTGGCCCCATCAAGTAAAGAGGACCACTCTAATGTTCTTTTAAACATATTTAATTGCAATTGGTGTATTAATTAATGTAACCTTTTGTGTTTCAACTCCAAAGGATTTAGAGGGTGTTCACCATGTTGAGCATGAGGCTATATGACAAGATCAAGATCATGATGTGGACCCATCAGGTAAAGAGCACCACTCTAATGTTCTTTTAATTAATGAAATACTTGTAACAATAATAATAAAACATATCAATTTAACATTTCTTTGTTATTGCAGCAGACCCCCCCTTGCAGCGGCCTCCACGTCGTGAGTACACAACTAGGCATACATTAACATCACAAGTAGAGGGAAAAACAACTAAAGGGGGGACAAATGATTTAGAAAATGATACTCCACTTATTTTTTTAGTTGCAAAAAAGAAACAAAAAAAAGTGATTGTAATCATTTTATGACAACCATATTTTTGATAATATGTTAATGAATGTTAAAAACTAATATTTTTAACAACCATATTTTTTATAATATGTAAAAATTGAAAGAATGAATGTTATAAGTTAATGAATGAATGTGAATATGTTAATGAATGAATGCTATATGTTAATGAATGAATGTTATATGTTATTAATGGATGAATGAATGATTAATGTTATATGATCGAGTATGGGGAATTGAGAGTGATGTGAAGGGGGGGGAAAGGGCCAAATGAGCTTCCACCATCACGTGGTTGACCCTGTTAAGTAGAGAATATTAAACTATTCTCGAAACAAAGAGAAGCTCAATAAGGTAATGCACTTTTCAATATTTCATTATGTTGCACTTTTAAGCTTATGCGATTTTCCTTAGTTCTCTTTGCTTCAATATGTTACCCTTTGTACTTATTTTACTTTTTAACACATCTCATATGTTACCTTGGATGATAGCTTTTGCAAGGGAAGCTATCCACGGATGGATCCCATGTCTGGGGATATACGAGTTTGGATTAGACAAACTTGGGATGTACTCATGTAGCACATAAACAAAAGAGAAGAGCCCAACCATTTCAACACAAGAATTGGCTTGAGACTGGTACATGGTTCGAACTAGGTCTGGGTATGAGGGGTCTAGGAGAGAGCCTTGTAACACAACTGGTATTAAATCATTAAACATACAGATATTATAATTATGTGGTTAGTGCTAAAATCATCCACAGTTCACTATGTGATGAGTAGTTAGTGATGATGTCATGCCATTTTTTGGTAGGTTATTGATTCTGCAGTTGCTCCCAATAATCATCTCTAGTTTCTTACATGTCATTTGATCCATATGAGGGGCACCTTTTAATCTGGGTAGCAATTTTATAGATGATTCTCTTATTTAGTGACAATGGAATAAGTGAGTGGATGGATTGCTCCTAGTAATCGTCTGTCATGTGCTTCATGCACTGATGATAAAATAATTTCATTGGATAGAATTAATACAGTTATGTATTATATGTTTTTGGTTTGGTTTTTGGTTTGGGTTTAACTATTATTTTTATTCACCCAGGTATCATATGAGAAAGCACACACATATTTTTCTAGAGATCCATCACAAAAGTGACCTTCTCTCTCTCTCTCTCACACACACTCACTTTCTCACTCTCTCACACACACAACTGAACAAAAATAGAATGTATTGTTTGGAATCATTAGTTGTGGATTTAATTTCTATTTGAACTCAATTGTAACCAAGTGGGCTTCATATGTTGTGGGAACAATACTTTTTTTGATTCGTGAGCTTGGTGTGCAGTTCCATGATGGCATCAACATACTTGTATGTTTTCTTTACACTAACCTTTTCCTATAAAATGTTAATAACATATTTTACTTTATTCCACTATGAGAGAAGAAGGTGACTATTAGATTTTTTCCCAAGGATATCTTCACATATTTGAAATTTTACCATAAGTCTTCCATTTTTTCATTCACACCTGTCTCAACTATTAAAACTAATTTTGTGATTAATCCTTTCAAATTAGTAGACAATTTTTTACTTTTTGATTGATTAATGAGGGTTTTTGTAGGGATTCCACAACCTTAAGACACAAATTCGGGTCCCTACTTTCCATGTGTGGGTTTTCAACACTATGCCCCTATGCTTTGGGACTTGCATTATTGCAGGTCATGTGAGACGTATCCAACAATTTCTATGGTATTTTTTTCCCAAGTATTCATTGTTGGGTCTTCTACCATTGTTCTTATAAGCTATTTACTCACTATATGTATCCAAGACCCATTGTTCACACATTTCAAATTAAAGAGATATAACATATCGCCCAAGCAGTATTTATGTCATCCCAATCATGTTTTATGTTTATATTGGCACGATACAATATAGCGGCACAAAAACTAGCAAGCTTCATTGATAAAAACATTGCAAGAATGGCCTACGTGAACAAGGAAGCACATTGTACAATATCGGCATAGGCACATTGCATTCATACTGATCGGCAGAAGAAATTGGGTTGTATATTTTGATTAAAAAGGAACAAATAGAGAATGTAGCACCACAAGAAATGCATATCGGCATAACTCATGAAATTTTCCCGAAAAAAATACTCATCGTCCATCATAAGCCTAACAAGTGACAATTTTGATCTCATATACTACTCCGATGAAGATAAAAGGCTCATATCAGGGACACATTCTTTTTGTTCTCCCAATGGGTTATTCAAGAAAGTAAAAGACAAACTCACTCAAGATTTCGGCATGAGGTACATCGATATATTTCATTGAAGGAACACATTAATATCATAACAACAAAAAATGAATCGCCCAACAACACATCTTACATCGATAACATTTAGTCGGGAGAACATATCTCAAGTTATGCCGACATAGTGGATAAAATAAGGCACCATTGGTGAAAGTTGTGTCGATGGAATTCATCGGTGGGAGTATCACCATCAGCTATAATGAATAACTTGGGGCTTGATAGAACAAAGTCTCTCCAATAGGATTACATCGGATAAGATACACCAATAAAGGACACAAGGAAAGACAAATACTTGTCAGAATGACTTATACCTAAAGATACATTGGCCAAATTATTCATCCAAAGAAAAAAACCCATACATATAACCGTGTAAGGGAGGGAAGATGTTTGAATGAATAATTTTAAAAAAAAACTGGAAGGTTTCGTTGCAATTTTGACAAACATAGCCCAACGAACCAAAAAAATTTGCGACGAGGTTGTTGTACACGTGACATAGTTTTCATCATAATGGAAATGATGGTTTGCTCCACCTTGTCAGAAAATGGATGAATGTTTGGTGTTTTTTCAAGGATTTCAAATGGGTGTTCTACAACATTTTGTGATTTTTTGCATCGATAGATGGATGAAGTTATGTTGATTTTGCAATGGACACTACCAATATTTTTTGTGGCACTGACTGAAGATGCTAGGTCATGGTTTCAACGTATAAAAATTGGTCATTAAAGTGACGAAAATCCAGTGATGAAATTTAAATCAATGTTGTGTTGGTAAGTCGACAATATTTTGTCAATATATCACCAAACATTCATCAAAATTTGTAGTCAAATACAGTAGTGGGAGGAGGTTACATTTACACTTTCAGAAATGGGAGGGAAAATACAAAATTACAAAAAACTTGTAGAATCCTATCAAACTCGTATCCTCATTGTTAAAGGATTCCACATCATCACATCATTCAGCAAAGAGCATGAAACATGAAAGCTGAAGAAAGCATAAAGCAAAGAGAAAAACTTGGTTGGATTACCACGTGCATTTTCAAATTGAGAGGATATAGATTTCTTAAAATAGTTTATTTCAAAGGCCAGACCTATATTATATTCGACCATGTTCTATATCCTCTCACCATCCTTATAGCTTATTCAACATATTTTTCCAGCCAATTCATGTATTTTTCCTTTGTGGGCCAGTTGGTATCAAATAGTTTATGCACCTTTGTGTTATATGCATTATATCTTGCATCAATTGTCACCCAGGCCTCCATCACAAAGGTGTCCATGCCTGTTTCAATGTTGATGAAGTTGTCAATCAAGGCATTGAGTACTAACAAGTCTAACTTGTCATCAACATACACCATCTGGGGACACATGGCTCTCTAATGTTTGAACAAGGCTCTCCCTAAGGAATACTCTATTATTTCTCCATCCTATTAAGGATTTTTTCTACATCTATTTATTCCATATCCTTGAAAGCTTGCATTTTACCTTGCAGTTTCCCACCAATTCCTTCATGGAAACCCATGACTTCACCAATGGTTTCAATTCCTTTGATTATGTTAGGAAGGTATACTACAGTTTCATAGTCTCCCTTTGCATTTGTTTGAATTTCCTTTAGATTGTCCAATCTACTACTCCACTTATTCCACGTGCTCATGAAAACTTCTTGGGCATGCTGAAACTTTCCATATGCTACATGGATACCTTTATAGGTTAACCATGTGGTTTTTGCCTTAAGAGAAATTTTGGACCATCTGTCACTTAGGATACCTTAAGCCATATCCTTAGTAATATTGCTCATGCCTTCTTGATGCTTGTTCTTCTTAGAATTAGTTTCTTGGAGCTCCTTTTTCAATGCATCAATCCTCAATTTCAAGGTATCCTTATCTTGATGTGATGTACCATATGGAGAAGTAGGCAAGGTCTTCTGACTCACCTTGACCACAGTGGACATCACTTTATTATACTCTTCAACTAATTTGTTGTGTTTCTCCGAAAATTTCATATAGCTGGCCTAAGAAATTTTTGCAGTGTCAACACTCAACATAGTCGTGTGCATTGTCAACCTTGCAGCCTATGGAGCTGTAATCTTTGAAGCTCTTCTTATGATCAAATATCTTGAAAGGCCAGTCATTGTTCTACTGAGTCTACACCTCCCTGAATCTGGTGTTAATGACCAAATGGCTAGTGCATGTAAACTGGAGCTAAACCCCAAACCAAAAGTTTTCTCATTAAAATTTTCCTCAGAAACCATAGCATTTGGGTCATTCCTGATTACATCTAGAGAAATTATTGATCATAAGTTCCATCCTGGAATCACCAACATCCCACTGTCTTTGACCAATCTTCTATCTTCCATAGGTTTCATTTGCTCAATTTCTTGAACAATCTTTTCTTTAGTATTCTTTCTGACCTCTTCCTATTGTGAAGGATCAACTCCCTCTAGTTCCATTTGTATTCTATCATTTATTTCCTAAGCTTTCAGCTTAGCAATGAATTCTCTAAATTCTTTGGTTGTCACAAAAGAATCATCCTCTAGAAATTTGGCACAAGCTAGAACCCTTGCATCATTGTCTTGAATTTCATCATATTCCCAAGGTACCAACCTATCATTTGGAACAAATGTTTCCATTACATCTCCAACATCAAGGTTTGAAAACTCATGCTCTATTTTTTTCTCAATAGGCACTAATTCAATAGACGGTTGTTGTACATCCCCCTCAACACCTTGTGTTTCAGCAACATTTGCAGAAGGAAACTCCATAACAGGAGTATCCTCAATTTCCATTGGTTGTTGTTGCTCTTCTATTGCTATGGGCTCCTCTGGTTGACCACCAATTTTTAGTAAATGCTCTTGCAAATCACTCATAGCTAGCTGCTCTACTTGTTGCACCTTCTCTAGAAAAGTACAATCATTAAAATCACTAAGGACTAATTCCATCCTTTTAAATTTTTTAGTGATGTGCTTGTAAGGGATTTCATAGTAGTAATTCTTGGTGAAATCCCTATGCTCGACCTCAACAATTTTCATCCAAAATTTCTCTTTATCCTGGACAATAGCTAATGTTGGCAAGTTTATTATCACATCCTCCTTGAAGTAGAAAGCATGAGGTCCATATCTTGAAATTCCTCTTTTGATATTTTCTTTATCAATGAGCCCTTTTGGATCAAACTTTCTAGTAGGGGCTATATCCATTCTCAGATTATTTATCATTATGCCAAACACCTCATATGCTTCCTTTACTGTGAAAAAAAAATAATCAAAAGAGAAATTTGTTACCATAATAGAGGCCTTTATGAACAACCTAAAATTATTTGCATCACAATTATCCATTTTCCACATTATTTCAGTCAAATCCATCCTATCAAAAAAAAACCTAGGCAATAGATGTGGCGCCACAATATTCCCATTACACCTGATGACTGTGCAATTGTCATACAAATACAAGTCTCCCTAATTTCACTCATAATTGGGTTCATCACCACATTCTCTTGGTCTCAACAATGCTTGAATTGTCTTAGAAATTCTCTCAGTTTCCTTCAATCCCATTTGTACCAGAATAGTATGCTTTATGGTATTGCAGAATCCAACATAGTTTGAATTTGGGCAATGTAAGTCCCAGATGTATGTCCACATTTGGACAGGTAATCTATGACCCTTTTCATCCACTTGTCTTAGTTTCATGACTTGACCAAAAACCTCCCTTCCCTAGTATAATATCATATGCATCAATAATGAATAATGTCTAAATGTCAATGGGGTTTTTCTTTCTCTCAACCTCATCAAGCCATAGTGCAATTGCTCAGCGACTCAGTTAGCATAGTTGAGCCACTTGTGCTTGTTTTTATGTTGAATTTCCATGATCAAAACTAACATGGGTGTCATTATGCTTCCATCACACTTCACTCCAAGCACTTGACACTACATAAAATATGTGTATCTAAAATAATATTCAAATTCTTCACAATGCAATGGTTCAACTTCTTTGATTGCAAACACAAAAGCCTTCTCTCATCTATGCTTTTTGGTAATTCACCTATTTTGAACCCAACCCTGTGTTCAACATATTATTTCTACAACTTTTCCATATTAATCTTTTCATTAGCATCAGGGTTCATTTTGAAAACCTCTAACTTTACTTCTTTTTGTTTCTAGAATGCTTCTACCATCTGTGTCTATGATTACCCTATTGGCATCATCATATATGTCTATGAGTTCTAACATTAAATCAACTTCCACAAAAATATTAGGGACAACCAATTTCCCCAAATCATAACCCTAGACATTTCGACCAAGGTGTGGAGCATCTCTTCTTTTGAAATTGTACAAGAATAACTCCGATCCAAACTCTGGCATGAAAATGTCACCAATTCCAACTACAATTTCCTTGAAATTGGTGGTTAATATTCCTTCCCTGGTGGCCTTCTTGCCACTTTCCTTGGCATCTATGGGCTGGAACTTGTCCATGACATGGACATAGTCATTTGGTTGACCCTTTTTTTTCTCAATTCCTTTAGATATTTGGGGTGGGTCATGGGAGACTTTCTGTTGTTTCCTCTTTGGTGTGGGTTTTGAGGATGATGAATCTCTAGGATGACTCATCTTGACTTCCTTAGGGATTTCAAGTTTGAACTCAAACTAGGTTTTGGGATTGATACTCTATACTTGATAGATTAAGCTTAAATTTGAATACAATTCTACCCTTTTACTTTTATCCCAATTAGAAAACTACACTCAATCAAGAGAAGCCAAGAACCCTAATTCACCTTTGAAAATAACCTATACATTTTGATTCAATATGCCAATTTTTGCAAAATAACAAGACAAACTAGTGGGATTTGATGACAGCTTACCTGAGAAAAACATGTCTGCAACCTTTCATTTTCCTTGGCTTTGGTCGCTCTGAACTCTTCTTCATCTCCTCAAATGTCAAAATGAGAGGAGAATGCAAATACAGACCCTTTTACATGAATTCAACTGAGTACGTTCACCATTAATGGTGCAAGAGGGCTCAAAAGTAACATCATGTAATCTGATAGCAATATTAGCTAATAAGTCTGCCCTGACATTTTGCCCCCTTTCTATCCAATCTTTTCCAAAGGAATCAAAGGCCTCAATAGTATCCCAAATTTAATTCCTCTGTTTCCTAATCCTTTTATCTTTAGTAACAAATCTAGATCTAATCTAGGAATCTACCAACTCATAATCCCCCAGCACTCTTAACAATTTAATGCCATGTTTGGAAACTAATTTCAACCCAAGTAAAAGGGCCTCATACTCAACAACATTATTTGTACAAGCAAATTTTAACAAGGAGTACTGGAAGGTTTTACCTTGTGGAGAGATGAGAATAACTCCCGCATCTGAGCCTTCCCTTGAACATGCTCCATCAAAGTAAATAGTCTAGAGGTTGTCTCCTTATGAATCATCAGAAACCTCTCTATCAATAGGTGCATATTTGGCCTCTTCTTTTGGCATCTATTTCTCAATACAGAAAGGATCTAAACCAGTATCCACAAAATTAATCCTCACTGGTTCTTTATGTTCCTCAATGTGTTCAATCATGTGGGGAGCTCTTCGTTCTCTAGTAATCATGACATCTTTGTGGTCAATGGAAAAAGTTTCTAATGACAATTCACACTGAATAATCCCACCCATGGAAGCATTCCAGTGTCTTGACAATAACATCCCCTAAGTTGGTGGAATTTCAACCACTATGATACTCATAAACAAATCCTTAGGGAAAGCTCCTAATTTTTATGGAACTTTATTAATTACCTCGATGACAGGCACTTCCCTCGAGTCCATGGCATAGCACTTCCCATATGTGCTATCAACCTTTAAGCCCATTTCTTCCATGATCTTTACTAGCATTACATTGTTTCAGGCCCCTGAATCTATCATGTAATTTCTAAGCAACTTACCATCAATGATCAAGCTTAGAAAGAATGGATTCACTTGGCTTGGATTGGAAGTAATAGTGGTTCCTAGATATATCTCGGTATTTTCATTGATCACTACTTCGGCCTCAACATTCTTTTCTTTGCTTGTGATTTCTTCAGCTTGATCAGCTACCACTTTATCCTTCCCACTAGCAACAATACTATTGATAAGAGCAATAGTCTTATTCTTATGCTCATCTATTCTCATCATTTCTAGGAATGGGACTGTGACTTTGACCTGAGATAATACCCGAAACATGTCTACTGGAGAATAATTCGGTAACTCAGGGAGTACAAATTATGTAGGAATTACCTTCTCACCTTGTCCTTGAACCTTTTCAGCATTGGGTTTCACATCTTTTTCCTTCCCAACTTGATGAGTAGCTTCATCATCAATTTCGCCTTAGTGTCATTCTTGGCCCAAATTCTCATCTCTTTACCTTCCTTGGGTTTTGTCTCTTCTTTCTTGTTCTTTGTCTTTTTTCCTTTGTTTTCTATATTTCCTTCCTTGATAAACATTCTACCTAGGCTACCTTGATTACCACTCATAGTTATATTCCTTAGATGATATTCATTCCTTGCCTTAGAAGCCAATGAAATTGTGTACCTTTCAATTTCCTCATTTGAGGGTCTCCTCAAAGAAAAACTATCTGACTCAAGAGTATAGACCTTGTAGTCATTCTCTCCTTCATCTAAGAACACTTGTTGATGTCTACCTCTGAACATCCACATCACTCTTGTTAGGCTCATCATCTAAGGAGTATTCTTCACAACCCAGATCTGATTTATTCATGAGTACATTTGGCATTTCGTCCTGATCTTGAAGAGAGTCAAATCCTACTTGATTATCTTGAGATTCTTCTACTGACCTTGCCACAACATATTGTTGTGAGGAATGAGGCATTTGACACACTCCACACCAAGGAAAGTCTTCAGTAACATTTATGGAATGCTTCTGCAAAGGATCAAGTGTACCCTGGACATTCTTTTGATCATTTTTAAATGGCTTCCCCTTATGCCAGTTTGTATGATAGGGGTAGTCCTGCAACCTTGGGGGTCTTTCATTCCTTTAGAACTAGGGTTTTTCATTCTTTGATATCTTTTGCAATAAGCTAAGAACCTAATCTAACTTCTCATCATGAGCTACGATTTTACCAGCCTTGTCATTTGGAGCTCTAGGGTTTTTAGCAACTGTGTGGTCTTCTCTTCTTCCTACTTTACCAGAGGCTCTTATGTTATTTTCAATGTTGACTACCATCTTGTAGGTCTCTCTCAAATTCTAGGAATTCTTATCTCTGAGCAAATAACACATCTTACAGTCATAAGCATTACAATAAGTTACAAAACATGCACTCTCATTAGGTCGTAGATAAGCAGGGAATCTAATCATAGCTTTCTGAAATCTTGTATTGAATCTGGTTACCATCTCATTATGTCCTTTAGTGATGTTATTAAAATCATTCAACCTAAACCTAAGATCATTTTGATCCCCATATTGCTCTCTGAAAACTCCTTAGAAATACTCCTTTGACTCAATACTTACATCAGGTAACCCCCCATACCAATCCCTTGCATCCTTGGTCAAGGATTGCATAAAGTATTTCATGGAAACATCGTCATCCCATAGTTCAAAATCTTCCACAAAGCTTTGGAAGGCTTTTAAGTGATCTTCACCACTAAAAACATTATTAACAGTAAATTTAGGGAGATGCTTCCTTGCATTATCTGGGACGGGGTTTGGATAGCCTGGAATATTGTCAAAACACATTTTCCTATACCTATCATTTTGGGGTGGCCTCCTAGGATGTCTATCCCTATGAGTATCCCTTTGTTCATCATCCTTTTTATTTTTAGATTGATCCACATTCGTACCTCTTCCACTTCCATTATTACCACCACCCTTTTTCTTATCTTCTTCATCATCTTCAAAATAAGAGTTACTATTCTTGTTACCTCCTCTACCTCCACCACCCTAGTTGCCACCACCACCACCTCCAGGACTATGTCCTAATATTTTCTTGTGAGATCCACTATAATACTTCCCAGAGCTTGAAGACTCTAGGGTTGGTATAGATATTTTAAGGAAGGCAATATTTCTGGTCATTTCCGCATTAGTAGCTTCAATTTTAGCCTTCTTCAACTCTTCTTGCAACTTTTCATTTACCAATTGCAATTTCATGAGTTCAGGATTTGAGGGTGCAAAAGATAGGATGGGATCATCTTTGGGGTTATTCACAAGAGTTTTGGTAGATGAAGTGTGGGTATTTGTATTAGTATTGGTAGTGAATGTATTGAAATTATTCTTCTAAGTATGGTCCATGGGTTTCTTCCCATGATCTACAATAATGTTTTCTTGGGAGAATCAGTGGTTTTTGTAGTTGTAATAGTTGTTGTATAAGTGCTAGCAGTAGAGGTTCCCATCTGAACTATTACCTTAAGAATTTCATGGGTGATTTGGGATGCTATTTTAGCGGCACTCTCTTCAAAAGCTTTACGCCTAGTAGCATCCTCTCATTTTCTCAACTTTTTGTCTCCTAGCATCCCTCTCAAGCTGCTTGGCTCTAACCTTATCCTCCTTTTCCTTCAATTCCTGTAGTCTCTTGTTTTCTTCTTGCTTAGTAAGCCAATTTTCTTCTTCTTCCAAGGCTTTCATATCCTTGTCTATATCTTCCTCATTTTCTAAGAAGTCTCCATACTCACTTAGTGCAGGGGTATGAAAGGTTTGCTCAACTGGGTCTTCCTCAGAGGGAACAAGTTTTTCAATATTAGGAAGTTATCCCCTTGGGTTAAAGTTTCCTCCATTAAAAATAGATCCAAATCCAGGTGTTGGTGGTTCTAAGAATTTCCTATTACTATCCCAAAATCCACACCTATATTCCTCTCTAGAAATATCAAGCTCGTTATCAAACACTTGTTCAATAGGAAAAATTCACTGACCTTCCTTAGGTAAATTAATCCTCATTTTGATTCTCATTGGAATTCACACTATTTAATTCATTATTGAAAGTAGGAGATGCTTCAGCAAGAGACTCGACAGACTTACCCGATTCAGTAGTTTTCTTCTTCCATTAAGGTTGTTTATCCTTTACTGGCTTCAGTTCCAAGTTCTGCTCAGGATTTTTCTTTGCATAACTTCTAGTTTTCCTCATTGTGTCAATTTTTGTGTCAGAATCCTTCATCCCAAGGTCCCTTCAAGATATTTTCATTGTACTGGTATGAGAAACATTAGAGTCACCACACACAATGCTGGGAAATAGAAATTGATTATATCTTGACTTGTTATTTGTGACCTCAAAGAAAATTTTAAACATAACCCAACACAATATGACATAATTGACCAGAATTTGACACATGAATTGGATATGACATATATAGCTTCAAGATTTGAATCAGTAATTCTTCCAATGAAGAATAACAAAAAACTTGACTCTGATTGTACCAGATCTGGCATAAGAAATTTTTGTAGTTCCAACACTCAACATAGTTGTGTGCATTGTCAACCTTGTAGCCTATGGAATTGCTATCTATGAAGCTCCTCCTATAATCACATCTCATGAAAGGCTAGTCATTGTTCACTGAGTCACCACCTCCCTAAATCTGGTGTTAATGACCAAATGGCTAGTGCATGTAAACTAGGGTTGAACCCTGAACCAAAATTTTTCTCATCAAAATTTTCCTCAGACACCATAGCATTTAAGTCATTCCTAATTTCATCTAGAGCAATTATTGATGATAAGTTCATCCTAGAATCACCAACATCCCACTATATTTGACCAATCTTCTAGCTTCCATAAGATTCATTCGCTGAATTTCTTGAACAATCTCTTCTTCAGTCTTCTTTATGACCTCTTCTTGTTGTGAAGGATAATCTCCCTCTAGTGCCATTTGTATTCTATCATTTATTTCCCGAGCTTTCAACTCAGCAATGAATTCTCTGAATTCTATGGTTGTCACAAAAGAATCATCCTCTAGAAATTTGGCACAAGCTAGAACCCTTGCATCATTTTCTTGACTTTCATCATATTCCCAAGGTACTAGCATATCATCTGGAACAAAGAGTTCCATTACATCTCCAACATCAGGGTATGAAAACTCATGCTCTATTCTTTGCTCAATAGGCACTAATTCAACAGATGGTTATTGTACATCCCCCTCAACACCTTGTGTTTTAGCAACATTTTTAGAAGGAAACTCCATAATAGGAGTATCCTTAATGTCCATTGGTTGTTGTTGTACTTCTAATGTTGTGGGCTCCTCTGGTTGACTGCCAGTTTTTAGTAAATGATCTTTCAAAGAACTCTGAGCTAGTTGCTTTGCTTGTTGCACCTTCTCTCGAAAATTACCATCATTAAAATAACTAAGGATTAATTCCATCCTTTTAAATTTGTCAGTCATGTGCTTGTAAGGGCTTTCATAGTAGGAATTTCTTGGTAAAAGCCCTATGCTTGACCTCAAAAAATTTCATCCAAAATTTCTCTTTATCCTGGACAACAACTAATGTTGGCAAGTTTCTTATCACATCCTCCTTGAAGTAGAAAGCATGAGGTCCATATCTTGAAATTCCTCTTTTGATCTTTTTTCTATCAATGAGCCCTTCTGGGTCAAACTTTCTTGTAGGGGTTGTATCCATTCTCAGATTATGTATTATTATGCCAAACACCTCATATGCTTCCTTTGCAGTGAAAAATAATAGTCAAAAGAGAATGTTGTTGCAATAATAGAGGCCTTTATGGACAACCTAAAATTCTCTACATCACAATTATCCATTTGCCACATTATTTCAGTAAAATCCAGCCTATCAGAAACAAACCTAGGCAATAAATGTAACGCCATAGTAGTCCCATAACACCTGATGACTATGCAATTGTCATACAAATACCAATCTCCCCAATTGTACTCATAATTGGGTTCATCACCACATTCTCTTGGTCTCAACAATGCTTGAATTTTTTTAGAAGTTCTCTCAGCTGTCTTCATTCCCATTTGTAGTAGAATAGTATGATTTATGGCATTACAGAATCCAACATAGTTTGAATTTGGGCAATGCAACTCCCAGATGTATGTCCACATTTGGACATGAAATCTATGACTCTTTTCATCTACTTTTCTCAGTTTCATGCTTGACCAAAAACCTCCCTTCCCTAGTATAATATCATATGCATCAATAATGAATAATGTCTAAATGTCAATGGGTTTTTTCTTTCTTTCAACCTCATCAAGTCATAGTGCAATTGCTCAGTGACTTGGTTAGCATAGTCGAACCACTTGTGCTTGTTTTTATGTTGAATTCCCATGATCAAAAATAACAGGGGTGACGTTATCCTTCCATCACACTTCACTCCAAGCACCTAACACAACATAAAATATGTGTATCTGAAATAATCTGCAAATTCATCACGATCCAATGGTTCAACTTATTTGATTGCAAACATAGAACCCTTCTCTCATCTATGCTTTGTTGATTCACCTCTTTTGAACCCAAGCTTGTGTTCAACATATTCTTTCTGCAAATTTTCCATATTAATGTTTTCATTAGCATCAGGGTTCATTCTGAAAACCTCTATGACTTTACTTCTTTTTATTTCTAGAATACTTCTACCATCTTTATTTGTGATTTCCTTATTGACATCATCATATATGTCTGTGATTTGTGGCATTAAATCAACCTCCACAAAAATATTAGGGACAACCAATTTCCCCAAATCATAACCCCAGACATTTCGACCGCGGTGTGGAGCATCTCTTCTTTTGAAAATGTAAAAGAATAACTCCTCTCCAGACTCTCACATGACAATGTCACCAATTCCAATTGTAAGGTCCTTGAAATTGGTGGTTAATATTCCCCCCCCGGTGGCATTCTTACCACTTGCCTTGGCATCTTCCGGCTGGAACTTGTCCATGAAATAGACATAGTCCTTTGGTTGATCCTTTTTCTTCTCAGTTCCTTCAAATATATGGGGTGGGTAATGGGAGACTTTCTATTTTTTCCTCTTGGGTGTAGGTTTTGAGGATGATGAATCTCTAGGCTAACTCATCTTGACTTCCTTAGGGCATTCAGGTTTGAACTCAAACTAGGTTTTGGGATTGATACTCTATACTTGATAGCTTAAGCTTAAGTTCAAATACAATTCTAATCTTTTGCTTTTATCCCAATTAGAAAACTACACTCAGTCAAGAGAAGCCAAAAACCCTAATTCACCCTTGAAAATAACCCAGACATTTTGATAAAATATGCCATTTTTTGCAAAATAGAAAGAAAAACCAATGGGATTCGATGATGGTTTACCCAAGAAAAACATGTATGCAACCTTTCCTTTGCCTTGGCTCTGGTTGCTCTAACTCTTCTTCATCTCCTCAAATGTCAGAATGAGAGGAGAATGCAAATGCATGATGCAATATCAGATACCAAAACACACAAACTCAGGGTACTTCTAACCCAAACCTTATTAGAGAAGATCAAAATAACCAAGCAACTTTGTCCACTAAAATTTTCATCAATTTCACTTATCAACTTAATCAAAATCCTCAATTTCTCTTAGCCATTCCATAGGTTATCATTCACCCATTCCACAAATCAGTATTCTACACTTTTTTCAGACTCAAATTCATCACATAACCTGATTAAGAAAACAGAACCATTCATCACTTCATTATTCAATCAATTCTTTCAACATGTCCCAAATGGAAAATCAATCATGCAAACTTGCTCTTTAACATTCATCAGACCTTAGAACATCATTAACAACTCTATCTTGACTATTTCAAGGAAGAACATCTCTTGTAAACTGTAACTCAATCAATACATACAACATTCATCTAATTCTTCATTGAAGTAGCATAAATTTCACAAAGCACGAAAACAACAAAATGATCAAACCATGCTCCTAGACTTCTTTCAAACCCTTGTACACCTTCAATATCACCATTAGACAGATACAACCATATCTACTACACCATAATTCTATTCTTTATCAAATTAGCAGCTCATGTACCAAGGTTCAATATTCCAGTAGGCTTGTGAACCCTTAAAACGGGTGATATTTCTTGATCTACTTGGAACTTGCACAAACCAAATACAAATTGAGGAACCTATTTCCACCTATTTTAACATATTTCAAAATCTTTAGCTATTGTTTCAAAAAATATGGATGAATCAATATATTGATGCTGGAAATAGGCTTTAATTAGGCCTTATTTGCAAAGGAGGTCACCTTTAGACAGCTTTCCAGCCCTCAACACCCCCAAATAGTCCTAGAATAGGTTAAAAAACTTTGAATTTATCCACTTTAATGGATTGAAAGACTCATTTTGATATTGTATTATCAAACTCTTGGTTATAGGATTTAAGAGCACAAACAAGGGTTTTAACAAACTACCATCTACAAACCTCCAAATCACCTGCCACTATTGTAAACACATGTAAATAAGTCTACATGGACATAATAACCCTCTTCCATATAAAAAAAATGCTATTCCAACTGTTCCAAACTTGTAGGCACCATCATTCATATGGAAAACTTAGATTTTCCTCTTGGAGTAGTAGCAATCTTCATATCCATGCCTTCCCTATTATTTTTTAACACACATTCCACTCAGAACATATTAAATAAACAAAAAACCATCCATCCCACCATTCTACTAGCCTATAATGGTGGGATGGAGAATATTTTCCTTATAAGACTCTCAAAACCCCTTAACTAGGTTTATAGACCAGATTTGTCAAAATGGATTAAAACAGATCACTTAACTCAAATAAAACCCCTCAATTCAACTTATTTGAAGGTACATACATATATTTATGTAATCAAAGAAAAATTACACCCTCAAGTCTGTTGTACAGTCTATACAAGACTGGTAAATGGCAAAGAACTAAGAAAGTAACAAAACAAGGAACTTTATTGCAAAATTTGGATCAAGATTACAAAGTCTAATCTCCTCTTCGACTTTACAATGCCTTATAAAGAAATTTACATTAGTTTTTGCAACTATCCTTCCAGCTCCAACTAACTAACCAAATTCTCTACCAAGGTGACCCTTCACATTCCTTTGTATTTTGCATTTTACAAGTGTTTCCATTTTTGCAATTTGTGCAATAAAACCACATTATTTGAAATTTGATTTAACCAACCCCCTAATCACTTATTGGAACCTTCAAATACATCATTTATGACCTCCTGGACCTCTTTATAATTTTCTTACAATAGAAAGTTCAATTTTTTTTACAAATTTTCCAATTAAGGCATCTAAAGAGCAAGGTGCTCCTGCACCAATACAAACCCTTTTACATGAATTTGGCTAAGTACGTTAACCATTAATGGTGCAAGAAGGCTCACATGAGTGAAAAATTACTGCATCAGTTGGTCGTTCTCATTTGAATTCAAGCCATTAATTTTCTCATGTGAAAATTCCATCCAATGGCTCACATCATTCCATAATCTCCATGGGTCCCTACTGGTGGTTTGCTACATACTTCAATGATGAGCTAAGAAGCTGCCACGCGTACCTCTTCATATTCTATGAGCACTGCTCATCACATCTTCTAGTTCTACATTGGGACCTCATCAAGCGATGGATGAGAAGCTAGCAATGAGATATTAGCCATTGATCTTGATCGCGGGATGATCTTAGCCGGAGACCTAAATTCCATCACTCATCGCATCTTCACTTTTCATTGTGCAATCTCAACCCATGATACACCGAGCCTGCACGATGGGGAGAAACTCCACCCATTGGCAGTTGTGGGTTCCTTCTTGGAGAACATGAGACAACCGACGATAGTGATAAGGACAACAATGGGTTAAATACTTAACCGCATTGCTCATCGAGGGTTTCTTTCTAGCGGTTGCAATGTAACACGCGATTGGCGATTAACCTAATGTGGTAAGAAAGATAGTGCATCACTCATTACGGGATGGACATGGGAAATTCTAAAGGAACATGCGATGAGTGATGAACCACCAATGGTAAATTTAAGTAGTTCTAAAATGCTAGTGGGAAAAAGTTATTTTTAAAAGGGGACCTCCTAGGCTCGATAGGTGACCAAAGTGTTGGGGCTAGTTAAACAATGACGCTAAAGACCATAAGATACCACTTAATTAATTGGTTACCTGATACAACTAGTCAATGAGAGAACATAAGCCAAAGGATAACCAAGGGTTCCAATGTAGATAAAATCTTAAACCCTAGACCCTAATGGCAATAGGATATGAGCAATCAGAAATGTGACCATGAAATGTTATGGGACCATACAAAATTTAGGGTTCCACCAATGGCTCCAACTGGGGATGTATGCCCCCTGTGGGCATAGCAAGATCTCAGATCTCTGTTTAAGCAGACCAAGCACACAAGGACCAAAAACTAGGAGCTTGTCCAAAAAAGACAAGCAGATGCAACAGAAAGGAAACACATCAAACCTATACACAAAATTTACAAGACTATAAAATGTACATGGAAGGATAACCAATTTCAAGAGAAATAGGGTTTCAAGAACTTTCTATGTATTGGCAGTTCAAGAATTTCACTTGTTAAGGACTGCAAGAAATATGAGTCTTCCCCATGCATATCAATAATTAGGTAAGGGCCTAAGCACAAAGGATCAAACTTCCCATGTTTACCTTTATCCTACATCCTTGCATTCCACATTAAAACCATGCTTCCTAACTCGAACTTTCTTTCAATGGCCCTTTTTTCATATAGGTGCTTGACTTGTAGTTGCAGCTTCTCACTTCTTTTATGAGCTTCTCTTCTAGTTTCATCAAGCTCAATCAACTCATCCATCCTATGCTACATCTCATCACAAATATCACTATCATATTCTTGGAAAAATTTGTACATCTCTATCAAACTATTATGTGGTATTCTAGCCTCAACCCCATACACTAGATTGAAAGGGGATTTCCCAATGACCTTCTTCATAGCAGTCCTATCAGGCCATAATGCAAGTTGTAATTTTGAGTCCCAGGCCTTCTTATTCTTCTTAATCACCCGCTTGATAATCTTCATAAGGCTTTTATTGCTAGACTCAGCTGGCCCATTCCCTTGGGGGTGATATGGGTATGAATAGGATATGCTTCTTTTTTTCATATGGCTTCTAGTGTTGTCATTGATGGCAACTGAAGTCATTTCCATGGTCTGCAGATCTGTATCTAGTCATACCGACAGATAAAGTGGAATACTGTGTATTACCGGTAGAATACTTGAAGAACAGGGTATCCGGTCAGTCAGTTAATTTTTCTACTCAACTGGATCATTTTTTTGAGTTGTGGATCCCTGGGATTTCTTGTTAAGCATGTATGTTATCTTATTACTAAATTTTGTGGTGTTGCATTAGTCATTGTATGAGCTTGGAGGTCCGGTAGGATGTTTTATGTCTACCTACTCGTTGTAGCCGACTCAGTGAATGTGGCACGTTGTGGATGTGTAAAGTGAAATTATTTAAAATGTTTTTATGTTCAAATATTTAATTATGGCTCCCAACTATATCCTAGTTGACTTGTTTAGGTGTGCATCAAAATTGTCCATGAATTGGGCTTACAGTTGATAATATTCCCAAGTTTTATTAAGGTCGACCTATGGCAACTTGATTTCTAGATGTGGATATATTTAAGAGATTTGATATATCATTTGAGATAGGAGATAGGAAGTGTGGTGGTGTGTTGTGATCATCAGGAAAAGTGAGTAGGCGATTATGCACAGTTTCACTTATGCATTAAGATTTTTGCAATGCAATTCAAATGTGCAGAGCAGAGCAGAACTATTGAATCATTCAGAAGGACAGGAGATTATCTACAAAGCTTAATTGGAACTGTAATTAGGCATTATTGATGCTATTTCATCAGTTCATTCTTTTGGATCTATTCCAAATCATTGTAGGGCAGTGAGCCCATCTTTTTTGAGTAGTGAGCTCTAGGTAGTGAGCCTGAATGCAAGTGCATTCCCATTTTGTACTTTTCATTTTGGGTATACTCATATAATATTGTGGATTGGCCATCCACCATGGTTTTTCCCCTAACACGATTTCCACGTAAAAAATTTGGTGTTATGGTGTTGTGATTACTTTCTTTCTGACGATGCATGTTTCTTTTGTTGAATGATTAAGTTAAATGACATAATAGTTAAGTTGATTTTTTGCACAACACTGATTCACCCCCCGTCTCAGTGTTGCTTGTTTCCAACACTTATACCATGTTGGCTACAAAAATAAATAAATTCCTCAGACCTAAAACACATGGTGTTATCAAAAATAATTCTTTTAGGAACTCCAAACCTACTCAAAATATTGTTCATCAAAAAATCAATGACAACTTTACTAGTCGCTTTCCTAGTAGGAATGGTTTCAACCCATTTTGTGAAGCAGTCAGTTGCAACCAAAATCTAGGCATGTCCTCCACTAGAATTTTAAGACATTTCTCCAATAAAATCAATGCCCCATTGTTGAAAGTGGGCTTGTGCTGACATTGGCCTAAGTGGTAAGTTTCCTGAGAACTTTAATTTTCCAGTGAACTTTTGACAAGAATCACATTTCTTTACAAATCTGTGTGCATCTTTGAACATGGTTGGCCACCAAAAACCTTCTCTTAATATCTAATGGGTGGTGGTCTTGGTCATGTAGTGGCCTCCACAAGCTTCTTTATGCATTTCAATCAACAGATCTTCTGCTTGATCCCCATCTACACACCTAAGCAACAGACCTTTAGGGCTTCTCCACCACAGTTCACCATCAATAATAACATACTTGATTGCTTGCAACTTTAGAGTTCTTTTCTCATTGTGAGGCATACCTTTAGGGCACTGCATGGTCTGTAGATATTCAACAATTCTTTTGTACCACCCGCAAATATGCATGTCACATATGGGTGCAACATTTTCATGCTCAACTTGGTTTATTTGGTTAGCTTCCAAATTTGTCTCATCCATCAAATTGGATAGACCTTGACCTCTCACTAGCTTGGTAATCTAGATATTGATTTTGAACTCTTGAATCCTATTGATCCATCTGCACCAACAACCTATGGTCTCTTGTTGAGTAAATATATCTTTGACTACTGTTGTTGGGACATATGCTACAACTATAGCTCCAGTCAAATATGGTCTGAAGTTTTTAACAACTTTAACTAGAGCATATGACTGCTTCTCTATGGCATCATACTTTAACTCAGCCGATTGTAATGATTTGCTAAAGAAGGCAACATTTGTTCAAAACCTTCATCATTCTCCTAAAGTAAAACCCCTGCTGCAGTATGGAATGAAGCAAATGTGAATAGTTGAAAAGGATTTGAATAGTCAGGGGATTTAAGGATAGGTGCTTCCTTGATAGCATCCTTAATAGCTTGGAAAGCTCTTGCAGGTTCCTCTTTCCATGTTATTTTCTCACCTTTCTTTAGCATTTTAGAAATAGGTCTTATAGTTTCAAAAAAAATAGTAAAAAATCTATGTACATAGTTAATTTTTCCAAAGAAGGACTATATTCCCTTCACATTCTTGGACTGTGGGATCTTATCAATTGTTGATACACATTCAGGATCAATCCTAACGCCATCTTTTGACACAATGTGACCCAACAATTTCCCCTCTTTAACTCCAAATTGAAACTTCTTGGGATTCAAATAAATCCCATATTCCAGGGCTCTGATGAATATCTTTTCAACATGTGAGTAGTAATCTTCCTCCTTACTATGAGCCATCAGATCATCTTGATAAATGGCAATAAACAAATCTATGAAATCAGAAAAAGCCACATCCATGGCTCTCTGAAAAGGGGCACCAACATTAATCAAGCCAAACAACATCCTTACATATACATATGTCCCCCATGGCATTGTAAATGTAGTTTTAAATTGTTTTGATTCCTTCACCATGACTTGGTTATAACCTAAAAACCCATCCATCATTGAGAGCAACTCACATCCAATCACCTTCTGTAACATTGCCTCCATATTAGGCAGAGGGTAATTATCTTTCAGAGATGCCACATTCAAATTTCTAAAGTCTACACACAACCTCAGGTCGCCATTTTTCTTTCTAACTAGAACTAAATTTGAGACCCATGATGGGTGTTTGATGGGCTTTATAATCCCTACATCTCTTAGTTTGGTAAGCTCTTCTTGCATTTTGGGTTGTAGAGTAGGGTTGACTGGCCTCTATTTCTGCCTAAAAGTATTTGCATCAGGCTTCAACAGTATCTCATGTTGAAACAAATCCTCCCTATAAGCCTTCAAATCATCATATGACCATGCAAACACATGTTTGTATTTCCTCAACAAGGAAATTAACATACTCCTCACATGGGGTTTCATCTTCTTGCCTATATACACCTTTTTAGAAGAATTCTTTGTCCCTAAATTTATCTCCTCTAAATATTCCTTATGGGAAGATGCTTGCTTAACATTTGACTTGTCAAGGCCATCAAAGACCCTCTCTAGTGCGACTAGCAATTTGGGAATCTTATTTGTCTTTAACTAAATTATCTCATTCCAAAATAACATCTCTTTCACATCAACCTCAACCACAAATGAACCAAAGTCAATCTCTTGGCCTTCATATTGGTCAATGCAGTGCACGAATCTCAAAATTTCATTATCATCATCAAACACTTGCCAATTACAAATGTTGTCAAACACTACAAGCCTAGTCAATACTTTTATTCGTGAGACACCATCAAAAGTAACATCATATAATATGACAACAATATTAGCTAATTTAGATGGAACTTTATTGATTACCCTGATGATAGGCACTTCCCTTGAGTCCATGGAATAGCACTTCCCATATGTGTTATCAACCTTTAAGCCCATTTCTTCCATAATATTTACTGGTATTACATTTTTTGAGGCCCCTGAATCTATCATGCAATTTCTAAGCAACTTACCATCAATGGAATGGATTCACTTGGCTTGGATTGGCAATAATAGTGGTTCCCAAATATATCTCAGGATTTTCATTGATCACTGCTTTGGCCTCAACTTTCTTTTCTTTGCTTGTTCTTGCTTCAGGTTGATCAGCTATCACTTTATCCTTCCCACTAGCAACAATACTATTGATAAGAGAAACATTCTTATTCTTATGCTCATATATTCTCATCATTTCTAGGAATGGGACTGACTTTGACTTGAGATAATACCTGAAACATGTCTACTGGAGAATAATTTGGTAACTCAAGGAGTACAAATTCTATAAGAATTACCTTCTCACCTTGTCCTTGAACCTTTTCAGCAGTGGGTTTCACATCTTTGGCCTTCCCAGCTTCATGAGCAGCTTCACCATCACTTTTCACCTTAGTGCCTTTCTTGGCCCAAATTCTCATCTCTTTACCTTCCTTGGGTTTTGTCGCTTCTTTCTTGTTCTCTGTCTTTGTTCCTTTGTTTTTTGCATTTCCTTCCTTGATAAACATGCTACCTGAGCTACCTTGATTACCACTCACAGTTCTATTCCTTAGATAATATACATTCCTTGCCTTAGCAACCAATGCAATTATGTACCTTTCAATTTCTTCATTTGAGGGTCTCCTTAAAGAAACATTATTTGACTCGAGAGTATAGACCATGTAGGCATTCTCTCCTTCTTCATTTAAGAACACTTGTTGATGATAAGAGTTTACCTCCTTCCTTTGAACAAAACATCACTCCTATTAGGCTCATCATCTAAGGAGTATTCTTCACAAACAAGATCTGATTTAGTCATGAGTACGTTTGTCATTCTGTCCCGATCCTAAAGAGAGTCAGATCCTACTTGATTATCTTTAGATTCTTGTACTGACCTTGCCACATCATATTGTTGTGAGGAATGAGGCATTTGACACACTCCACACCAAGGCAAGTCTTTAGTAACATTTGTGGAATGCTTTTTCAAAGGATTAGGTGTACCCTGGATATTCTTTTGATTATTATTAATTAGCTTTCCATTATGCTAGTTTGCATGGTAGGGGTAGTCCTGCAACCTTGGGGGTCTTTCATTCTTTTGGAACTAGGGTTTTTCATTCTTTGCTACCTTTTGTAGTAATCTAAGAACCTGATCTAACTTCTCATCAAGAGTTGTGGTTTTACCAGCCTTGTTATTTAGAGCTCTAGGGTTTTTAGAAGTCTTTGGGTCTTCTCTTCTTCCTACTTTACCAGTCTCTTCTGTTATTTTCAATGTTGACTGTAATCTTGTAGGCCTCTCTCATATTCTATGGATTATTATTTAAGCAGATAACACATCTTATAGTCATAAGCATTACAATAAGTTGCCAAACATGAACTCTCATTAGGTCGTAGATAAGCAGGGACTCTAATCATAGCTTTCTGAAATCTTGTATTGAATTCAGTGACCATATCATTATGTCCTTTAGTGATGCTATTAAAATAATTCAACTTGAACCTAGGATTAGTTTGATCCCCATACTACCCTCTGAAAACTTTGTAGAAAGACTCCTTTGACTCAATACTTGCATCAGGTAACCCCCTGTACCAATCCCTTGGATCCTCGGTCAAGGATTGCATAAAGTATTTCATGACAACATCATCATCCCATAGTTCAAAGTCTTCCACAAAGCTTTGGAAGGCTTTCAAGTGATCTTCACCACTGAAAGCATTATTACCAATAAATTTAGGGAGATGCTTCCTTGCATTATCTGGGACAGGGTTTGGGTACCCTAGAATATTGTCAAAACACAATTGTCTATACCTATCACTTTGGGGTGGCCTCCTGGGATGTCTGTCCCTATGAGTATCCCTTTGTTCATCACCCTTTTTATTGTCAAATTTTGCATTTGTACCTCTTCCACTTCCATTATTACCACCACCCTTTTTCTTATCTTCTTCATCATCTTCAAAATAAGAGTTACTATTCTTGTTACCTCCTCCACCTCCACCACCCTAGTTGCCACCACCACCTCCACTAGGAATATGTCCTCTCACCCTTTTCTTGTGAGATCCACTATCATTCTTCCCAGAGTTTGAAGACTCTGGGGTTGGTATAGACATTTTAAGGAAGTTAATCTTTCTGGCCATTTTTGCATTAGTAGCTTCAATTTCAGTCTTTTTCAAGTCTTCCTACAACTTTTCATTTACCAATTTCAATTTCATGAGTTAGAGATTTAGGGGTGCAGCAAATGAGATGGGATCATCTTTGGGTTATTCACAGGAGTTTTGGTAGATGAAGTGTGGGTATTTGTATTAGTATTGGTAGTGAATGTATTGAAATTATTCTTCTAACTATGGTCCATGGGTTTCTTCCCATGATCTAAAAATTATTTTTTCTTGGGAGGTTTAGTGGTTTTAGTAGTTGTAACAATTGGTGTATAAGTGCTAGCAGTAGAGGTTCTGATCTGAACTATTAACTTACGAATTTCATGGGTGATTTGGGCTACTATTTTAGCAGCACTCTCTTCAAAAGCTTTATGCCTAGGAACATCTTTTCTCATTTTCTCAACTTTCTATCTCCTAGCATCCCTCTCAAGCTGCTTAGCTCTAACCCTATCGTTCTTTTCCTTCAATTCCTTTATTCTCTTCTTTTCTTCTTGCTCACCAAGCCAATTTTCTTCTTCTTCCAAGGCTTGCATATCCTTCTCTATTTCTTCCTTATTTTCTAAGAAGTCTCCATACTCACTTGGTGCAGGGGTATGAAAGGTTTTCTCAATTGGATCTTCCTCAGGGGGAACAAGTGTTTCGGTATTAGGAAGTTCTCCCCTTGGGTTAAAGTTTCCTCCATGAAAAAAAGATCTAAATCCAGGTGTTGGTGGTTTTGAGAATTTACTATTACTATCCCAAAATCCCCACCTATCTTCCTCTCTAGAAATATCAAGCCCATTATCAAACACTTGTTCAATAGGAAAACTTCCCTGACCTTCCTTAGGTATTTCATCCTCATTTGGATTCTCATTGGAATTCACACTATTTACTTCATTATTGAAAGTAGGAGATGCTTCAGCATGAGATTCGATAGAATTACCCAATTTAGTAGTTTTCTTCTTCCATAGAGGTTGTTTATCCCTTGCTAGCTCGAGTTCCAAATTCTGCTCAAGATTTTTCTTTGCATAACTTCTAGTTTTCATCATGGTGTCAATTGTTTTGTCAAAATCCTTCATCCCAGGGTCCCTTCAAGATCTTGTCATTGTACTAGTATGAGAAACTTCAGAGTTTCCACCCAAAATGGTAGGAAATAGAAATTGATTATATCTTGACTTGTTATTTGTGACCTAAGAAAAAATTCTAAACAAAACCTAACACAATATGAAAGAATTGACCAAAATTTGACACATGAACTAAATATGACATATATAGCCTCAATATTTGAACTAGTAATTCTTCCAATGAAGAATAACAAAACACTTGACTCTGACTATACCTGATTTGTACTAGAGAATTTGAATTTAGTTAGGTCCCCAACAAATTCACCAATTTGTTGGTTCATTTAAATACCAACCAGATCTTCAAGGAATCCTATGGATTTTCCAATTCCAATGATTAGCAACCTAAAAGGGTTTGGCCAAAAAATGAGAGAAAGCAATTAAGCTTTCCTCCTACATTTTGGGTTCTACAAGACCCGGGAGGGTGATCCCACAATGCACTTATAACATTCCTTCACAAGATTTTCATATACATTGCATATTAAGTAGATGCATTCTCATATTTATGACTCGACAAGTGATAATTAGCAAGAAAGTGGAAAATTCCTTACACCTTTATAACTCGGAATAGAGAATGGGAAATTTGAACAAGAACTAAAAAATCCATCATCATTATGAGTATGATTTTAATTAAATGAATTGTTCTTTAATATGATCCATTTGATCAGATATGTATGCATTCGCTTAATACATAGAATAGTACATTATCCGAAGGTGACAAGGTAAAATTCACAACAAACTATAATATAATAACAATAGCATTTGACATTTATTGACTATTATGGATTTTCATTACAAATTCATAACTCAGATGTTGCAGACATAACGTACTTAAAGATCCTATGACTTAACACACAAACCAGTGACTGCATTAAAGTGTTTTAATCAACTACTTGAATTGAAGTAGAAATGCAAACACACATCCAACCATGTGAATTGGAGAGCAATGAGACAATTCTTAACCATTTAATTGTTGATTCATGAACAAATACATAGGAGATAATCTACTTGAAATTTTCCATTATAAATTTTCAAATGCTATAATTGTTGGAAAATATTTAAGTTGATTGTGAATACAGACTCATAACCTAAGACTCAATGAGAAATTCTATATCCATTGTATTCTTATTACACTTCATGAAAATATTAGCTAAGACTACCTGAGATCAACCAAAAAATTCAAATACGCCCGCACAATAGCCTTGAATTCCCTTTTATAAGATTAAGGGAGTAGTAAAGCTTAGGGCTATTGGCTAGTCACATTATATTTCAATTTTTATTTCGAAGTATTTCATTTCATTTAGACCCCTAGGCAGTTAGATTTACACTTTAAGAAATGGGGAGGGAAATACAAAAAGACAAAAAACTTGCAGAAGCCTATTGAACTTGTATCCTCATTGTTAGAGGATTCCACGTCATCACATCATTCAACAAAGAGCATGAAACATGAAATCTAAAGAAAGCATAAAGCGAAGAGAAATACTTGGTTGGATTACCACGCGCATTTTAAAATTGAGAGGATATAGTTTTTTTAAAATAGTTTATTTCATAGGCCAGACTTGTATTATACTCAACCATTTTCTATATCCTCTCACCATCCTTATGGCTTATGCAACATATTTTTTCAACCAATTCTTGTACTCATCCTTTGTGGGGCAATTGGTATCCAATAGTTTCTGCACCTTTGTGTTATATGCATTATATCTTGCATCAATTGTCACTTGGGCCTCCATCACCAAGGTGTACATGCCTATTTCAATGTTGATGAAGTTTTTAATCAAGGCATTGAGTACTAACAAGCCCAACTTGTCATCAACATACACCATCTGGGGACATATCGCTCTCTAATCTTTGAATAGGGCTCTCCATGAGGCATACTCTATTATTTCTCCATCCTAAATAATGATTTTGGGTACACCTAGTTCTTCCATATCCCTAAAAGCTTGCATTTTACCTTGTAGTTGCCCACCAATTCTTTCATGGAAACCCATGAATTCACCAATGGTTTCAATTCCTTTGATTATGTCAGGAAGGTATGTTGGAGCTTCAAAGTCTCCCTTTGCATTTGTTTGAATTTCCTTTAGACTGTTCAATCTGCTGCTCCACATATTCCAGGTGCTCATGAAAACTTCTTCAGGCATGTTGAAACTTTCCATACACTACATGGATACCTTTATATGTTAACCATGTGGTTTCTGCCTTAAGAGAAATTTTGGACCATCTGTCACTTAGGATACCTTCAGCCATGTCCTTAGTAATATTTCTCATGCCTTCGTGAAGGTTGTTCTTCTTAGACTTAGTTGCTTGGAGCTCCTTTTTTAATGCATCAATCCTCAATTTCAAGGTATCCTTATCTTGTTGTGAAGCTATATGGAGAAGTAAGCGAGGTCATCTGACTTACCTTGACCACAATGGCCTTCACTTTATTTTACTCTTCAACTAATTTGTTGTGTTTCTCCAACAATTTCATATATCTAGCCTGAGGAATTTTCACAGTGTCAAGACTCAACATAGCCATGTGCATTGTCAACCTTGCAACATATGGAGTTGTCATCTCTGAAGCTCTTCCTATGATCAAATCTCTTGAAAGGCCAGTCATTGTTCTACTAATTCTACACCTCCATGAATCTAGTGTTAATGACCAAATGGCTAGTGCATGTAAATTGGGGTTGAACCCTGAACCAAAACTTTTCTCATCAAAATTTTCCTCAAACACAATAGCATTTGGGTCATTCCTGATTGCATCTAGAGCAATAATTGATGATAAGTTCCATCCTGGCATCACCAACACTATCTTTGACCAATCTTCTAGCTTCCATAGGATTCATTTGCTCAATTTCTTGAACAATCTCTTCTTCAATATTCTTTTTGACCTCTTCCTGTTGTGAAGGATCAACTCCCTCCAGTGTTATTTGTATTCTATCATTTATTTCTTGAGCTTCTAGATCAATAATTAATTATTTGAATTCTTCAGTTGTCACAAAAGAATCATCCTCTAGGAATTTGGCACAAGGTAGAAACATTGCATCATTGTCCTAACTTTCATCATATTCCCAAGGTACCAACATATCATCTAGAACAAATGGTTCAATTACATCTCCAACATCAGGGTATGAAAACTCATTCTCTATTCTTTGCTCAATAGGCACTGATTCAATAGACAGTTGTTGTACATCCCCCTCAACACCGTGTGTTTCAGCAACATTTCCATAGGGAAACTCCATAACAGGAGTATCCTCAATTTCCATTGGCTACTATTTCACTTCTAATGTTGTGGGCTCCTCTGGTTGACCACCAATTTTTAGTAAATTATCTTGCAAAGCACTCTGAGCTAGCTGCTCTGCTTGTTGCACCTTCTCTAGAAAAGTACCATCATTAAAATCACTAAGGATTAATTCCATTCATTTAAATTTGTCAGTGATGTGCTTGTAAGGGCTTTCATAGTAGGAATTTCTTTGTAAAAGCCCTATGCTCAACTTCAACAATTTTCATCCAAATTTTCTCTTTCTCCTAGACAATAGCTAATGTTGGAAAGTTTCTTATCAAATCCTCCTTGAAGTAGAAAGAATAAGGTCCATATCCTGAAATTCCTCTTTTGATCTTTTCTCTATCAATGAGCCCTTCTGGATCAAACTTTCTAGTAGGAGGTGTATCCATTGTCAATTATTTATCAGTATGTCAAACACCTCATATGCTTGCTTTGCAGTGACAACAAAATAATCAAAAGAGAAAGTTGTTGCAATAATAGAGGCCTTTATGGACAACCTAAAATTCTTAGCATCACAATTATCCATTGGCCACATTATTTCAGTAAAATCCAACCTATTAGAAACAAAATTAGGCCATAGATGTGGTGCCACAGTAGTCCCATAACACCTGATGACTGTGCAATTGTCATACAAATACCAGTCTCCCCAATTGCACTCATAATTGGGGTCATCACCACATTCTCTTGGTCTCAAAAATGCTTGAATTGTTTTATAAATTCTTTCAGTTGGCTTCAATCCCATTTGTACCAGAATAGTATGCTTTATGGCATTGTAGAATCCAATATAGTTTGAATTTGGGCAATGCAAGTCCCAGATGTATGTCCACATTTGGATAGGAAATCTATGACCCTTTTCATCCACTTGTCTCAATTTCATGGCTTGACAAAAAACCTCCCTTCCCTGGTATAATATCATATGCATCAGTAATTTATAATGTCTAAATGTTAATGGTGTTTTTCTTTCTTTCAACCTCATCAAGTCATAGTGCAATTGCTCAGTGACTCAGTTAGCATAGTCGAACCACTTGTGCTTTTTTTTATGTTGAATGTACATGATCAAAACTAATAGGGGTGACATTATCCTTCCACCACACTTCACTCCAAGCACCTGACACTACATAAAATATGTGTATCTGAAATAATCTTCAAATTCTTCACAATCCAATGGTTCAAATCCTTTGATTGCAAACATAGAACCCTTCTCTCGTCTATGCTTTGGTAATTCACCTCTTCTGAACCCAACCCTGTGTTCAACATATTCTTTCTGCAACTTTTCCATGTTAATCTTTTCATTAGCATCAAGATTCATTCTAAAAACCTCTATGACTTTACTTCCTTTTATTTCTAGAATACTTCTACCATATGTGTTTGTTATTACCCTATTGACATCATCATATCTGTCTACGAGTTGGAGCATTAAATTAACCTCCACAAAAATATTAGGGACAACCAATTTCCCAAATCATAACCCAAACATTTGGATCGAGGTGTGGAGCATCTCTTCTTTTGTAAGTGTACAAGAATAACTCCCATCCATACTCTAGCACGACAATGTCACCAATTCCAGCTACAAGGTCCTTTAAATTGGTGGTTAGTATTCCTTCCCTGATGGCATTCTTGCCACTTGACTTGGCATTTTCTGGTTGGAACTTGTTCATGAAATGGGCGTAGTCCTTTGGTTGACCCTTTTTCTTCTCAGTTCCTTTAGATATTTTGGGTGGGTCATGGGAGACATTCTATTTTTTCCTCTTGGGTGTGGGTTTTGAGGATGACGACTCTCCAGGCTGACTCCTCTTGACTTTCTTAGGGATTTCAATTTTGAACTCAAACTAGGTTTTGGGATTGATACTCTATACTTCACAGCTTAAGCTTAAATTTGAATACAATTCTTCCCTTTTTCTTTTATCCCAATTAGAAAACTACACTCAATCAAGATAAGCCAAGAACCCTAATTCACGCTTGAAAATAACCCAAACATTTTGATCCAATATGCCATTTTTTGCAAAATAACAAGAAAAACTAGTGGGATTCAATGACAGCTTACCCAAGAAAAACACATCTACAACCTTTCCTTTTCCTTAGCTCTGGTCTCTCCAAACTCTTATTTAGCTCCTCAAATGTCAAAATGAGAGGAGAATGCAAATACAGACCCTTTTACATGAATTTGGCTGAGTACGTTCACCATTAATGGCACAAGAAGGCTCGCATGAGTGAACAATTACTCCATCAGTTGGTTGTTCTCATTTGAATTTGAGCCATTGATTTTCTCATGTGAAAATTCCATCCAATGGCTCACATCATTCCATAATCTCCATGGGGCCCTACCAGTGGTTTGGTACATACTTTGATGATGAGTTAAAAAGATTCCATGCATACCTCTTCATATTCTATGAGTATCACTCATCCCTTCTTCTAGTTCTACATTGGGACCTCATCAAGCAATGGCTGAGAATCCAATGATGAGATATTAGCCATTGATCTTGATCACGGGAGGATCTTAGCTGGAAACTTAAATTACATCGCTCATCACATCTTCACTTTTCATTGTGCAATCTCAACCCATGATACACGAAGCCCATGGGATGGGGAGAAACTCCACCCATCAGATGTGGTGGGTTCCTTCTTGGAGAACATGAGACAACTGGCAATAGTGATAAGGCTAACGATGGGTTAAATATTTAACTACATTGTTCATCAGGGGTTTCTTTCTAGCGGTAGAAATGTAACATGTGATGGGTGATGAACCTAACACGGTAATAAAGATAATGCATCACTCATCACGGGATGGACATGGGCAAGTCTGAAGGAACATGCGATGAGCGATGAACCACCAAAGGTAAACTTAAGTAGTGCTAAAATGCATGTGGGAAAAAGTTGTTTTTAAAAGGGGACCTCTTGGCTCGACGGGTGACCAAAGTGTTGGGGCCGGTTAAAAAATGACGCTAAAGCCCATAAGATGCCACTTAATTAACTAGTTACCTGATGCAACCAGTCAACGAGAGAACATAAGCCAAAGGATAACCAAGGGTGTCAATGTAGATAAAATCTTAAACCCTAGACCCTAATGGCAACATGATATGAGCAATCAAAAATGTGACCATGAAATGTTATGGGACCATAAAAAAATTTAGGGTTCCACATGTTTGAAGGTTTTTTGGCTGTAGTGGGAGCTTTTACTATTAAGTTATCACAGATTTGTAAAAGAGGTGTGTTTTATCTTCTTGGTTTAGAGATTATGGTTTTCTTGACCTTTTGGGAGTTGTGTCGTTAACAATAGATTCTTTGTTTGTGTTGAGGCCATGAATGATCTTCATTTAGGAGATGGTTATAATGATGTCATGGATAGCTTGGTTACATGTTTCAGTGGTAGCTTTTGACAATGATGGTTTGATGTTTATCTTGTTGCCATGTATAGCTCAATATCATAGTTCAGTGGGAGCTTTAGTAGGATATGTTTATCTTCATGTGATTTGAAGAGGTTTTAACATCTTATTTTATGGAGGACCCTTAGATTCTTTGGTAAAGATGTTATTGTTCTTCCTTTGGAGAGGATGTAGTTATTTTTGGTTTTGAGTATTAATCATTTGCTTGGAGCTTCATGATTATGCAAGTTGCATTTGAATTTGGCATGGATTGATTGGTGGGTGCTCATGGATACTAGAGAAACTTGGGTTAGGCTAGATATTTCTTATGTTAATAGATATGTGTTGGAATGGTTACTTGTTATAAAAAAAAATCAATAGTAAAGACCGAGAAGCCTACACCTAGAAATGGATGTGAGTCCATCATAGACCTGATGAGAAGGTTGTCTTTATTGAAAGCCTATATTCCTTGGTGTTGTATGCACAAGACAATCTTGTATCCCACTCTTGGTCTACTCAACAGGTAAAATGATCTAAGAGGTGTTTCCCACCTAATTATTAGATGCATTATTTATATGTATCTTGTCTTATCTTATGCATTAGTCTGGAAATTTGAGTTCTGAGGGATTGTTGAGAAGTAGATGCATGATTTTATGTATTTCCATTGTTCTCCTTGCAATATTGAACTTGAGTTATTTCTAAGGATTTGGGTAGGAGAGGTACGATAGATAGTTAGTGGCTTTGGGCATATTCCCTTTTGTTGTGGGAATGTTTGGCTAAGTTTGATCTACTTTTTGTGAGAGGTTTACATCTAAGTTCTGCCATGTTTCATTATAAGTTGAATGGTTAGATGTCAATATCCTTTCAATTTGGGAGTGTTGAAGGAGATCTTACTTTACACAGTTTGGCACATATTAGTGTGGTATAAGAACATGGTTTGATTTGTAGGTTCTCTCTTTGTGGGAATATTTTCTTCTTCTAGTTGAAGGTTCTTATGGTATGAGAGATGTATTTTTCATATCATTGTAAGCTTCTTTGACACTATGATAGAGGAGTTAGCCACATCCTCTATGTGAAGTGATATAGGAGGACTTGTTAATGTTGTGATCTTGTTTTCAGATTTGACATTACCTTTGCAATGGAAGTTCCAGAAGGTATATGTGTTCTGTATGAGAGGGGAACCTCTCTTGGACTAGTTACACTTTACTACAGTGAGTTACTTCAAAGTTTTTTTATCACATGTCTATGTGTGTTGTTACCTTGGAGTCTTATTTTGCAGGATGGTAAATATACAAGGACTTGTTTTCAGACTTGGGTTGGTATGTTGATAGCATGAAGTTCTACCTATGATAGTTTTGGATGAGCTAGCAACTTGCTATGGTTGCTATTCCAATTTGGTATGAGTGTGGCAGTCACTCAGAATCTTTTGTTATCATTTGAATTTGATGCTTGTGTTCATGTATAGATTGGTGCAGGTTTCAATGACAGAAGAAATGGTTACAAAGACTTGGGAAAGGTATTGGTTCTTGGTGCAGGAAGGCCATTGGACTTTAGTCCTGTACTTGATTTATAATAATGATTCCTTGTTTAGAATAATTGCAATGTATAATGTCAAGTGGGAGAATGTTGGGAATATGATGCCATTTAATTGCAATCCTAAACATATTTCATGTATCTCCTAAGTCCTTGGAAAGTGTTTCCCAACACTAGGATTAGAAAGAGATTAAATTCAAATGAAATGAACATGTAAATTGACATTTGTAATTATTCCTAATTGATAGGAACATGTGGGGGTGTCCAAGAAGAGCTCCTACAAAATAGGAGCACATGGGGTGCCCACATGGAAGGTGGGACCCACCTTGTTTTAGTTAACTATTTGGAGGATTGATAACACTTCTATAATGCATGTTTTGTTCCTACAAAGTAGGGATTGATATTTACAATGTGTGGAGTGGCACTATCAATTCAATATCAGTTCAATATCAGTTTAGTTCAGTTCAATTATGGTCTAGTTATCTTCAGTTGCATGTAGTTAGTTTGAGTTGCATGTAGTTGACTGCAGTTGACTTGAGTTGCATGAATAATGACTTCAGTTGCATGAAAGATAACAGGTGGATACTTTCAGTTAAGTGGGGATGATCAATCATGCATAATGTTTGCTTGAATTGGTGGAGAGATATGTTTCAATTAACTAAGATTGACTTGGGACCCACCTTGGGCACCCAAGTTGGCATCTTTCAGTTAACACCTTTTGCATGAGAAGATATTTACAAGGCTCAATTAAGTGGGGTCCATTCTTGGGCACCAACTTTGAGGTGATGCTTGCAAGATATTTTCTCAACCAATGATCAGTTAAGTGTTCAATTTGGGGCACGTAAATTGAGGAAGGCTTCGGTTTGACTTCAAGTTAAAGTGTGGAACTCTACTTGCTCAATCTAGGTGTAGATATTTGTGAGGAGATTTATGCTCTTTTTTTTATCAACTCTTTGGAGTTTACAATGCTCATAATTTTTTATTAATTGCAACAAGTTCAAGAGAGTTTCAGGAGAGTTTGTTGTAGGTTAGCAGGTTGAGCTTGTGCATGTGCGAGGGTTTCAAGCATGGAATAGGATGTGTAGATTCATGCTTGGTCACATAGAATGCATGGATAGATTATGCTTCCAAGTGTAATGAGAGTTTATTTGCAAGTTGTAAAGAAGGGTTGTTGAAGGCAAGGAAGAATATCAATCAAGGATTGATATAGTATTATTGTAATATTGTTCTAAGGTTAAATAATACAAGCACTATTGATTATGGTGGTGGAGTTTTTTCCCAACAGGGTTTCTCCACATATATGTTATGTCACTTCTATATTCTTGTCTCATTCTTCTACAATCTTTTGTCTCTTTCTACAATCGGTAAAATGAATCTAAACAAATTAATCATACACAAAGAATTGTGGCAAAGAACACTTAATTAAATCTATAGTTTCATAGTTTTACAAGTTTTAAGCTACAATATTTCACCTTCATTTTCCAACACAAAATTCCTTCCTTAAGGTATCTTTGTAGAATTTGATCAACAATGAAGAATATTGTGTATCCAGATTCAATGATATTGAGTTGTTAGACGAAATACATTTGAGTGCTCAAAACCATCTCCAAGAATACCAAACTAGTCTCAAACATAGTTACAATAAGAGAATCAAGAACAAAATCTTCCAAGTGGGTGACTTAGTCCTAAAGGAAAATCAAAAGATTCAGCTAAATCCAGAGGGAAAAGGAAAATTTGAAACAAATTGGTTAAGACCCTTTGTGATCACTGTAAACTATGTCTTTGATGCATATCAATTGGAAATCCCTAAAGGAGAACCTTTGGTGGAACCTCTTAACAACAACCATCTTAAAAATTTATACACCTAGCTTATCAAAATATCTTAGCAAAAAAAAAATTTAAAAAGGAAAAAAAGAGAAAAAAGATAAAAGAGAAAAATATCAAAAAATATTAAAGAGAAATAAATCATCCTTTAAACCACTTTTGTGGCACTTCTAGGATAGGTATTGTGGTGAAAACCTGGAAAACAAGCATCATGTTTGAATAAGCTCCACCACATCATCTATCAAGGCTCGCATCCATCCCATCCATCCATTATCATAATCAGGTAAAAGTACAAAGTTTTGTCACACTTTCAGCCAACTTATCAACACGCGTGAATTTAATATTTCTAACTAAAAATCAATTTTGGTCGAATATATGATCTTGTAAGATTCATTCTAGCTAAGTTAGATATGTCCACAACTTTTCCAACTAAAATTGTTGGCTAAATGAATATATAGCACCACTTTGAGGCCAATTTACCAAAAAAATAGATTTATTTAAAAAATTGGCATATCAACAACTTCTACTCATGTAAATAATATTTTTTTGAAAATTCAAAATTTCCCTTTTGTAGATCCATAAGTGTAGTTTTCAAATATATATATATTAATAATTTAATAATTATTTATATTTTCCTTTTTATTTTTACTAAAAGTAGGTTATCAACACAAAATATTAGGTTGATTACCATGTCAAGGAAAAATAGTAAAACTTATTAAAAGAATTTGAAAAAATATGACGTGCTAGATAAAAGAATCTATAACAAGATGGTATATTTTTTTATATTTTGGATAAATAGATAATATGAAAGTTGACATCAAACAGAAACAACTATGTTTTAATACGTGCACATTTTAATATTTATTTTAAAATATATATTTATCAAAATTGGAAAAATATATATCCATGCACTAAAGTTTTAAGTTATAAATACACACAAAATAATGAAGGAAAAAAATTAAATTTACTATATAAAGATTGGCATCTCATGTAACTTCATTTTTCAACATTTTTTCAACAACTAAATTATAGTGTCAATTTGTAAAAAACTATATTCATATAAAAAAGAATTTATAAAATATACTAAAAATAAATATTTTATTAGTTTACATCATTTCAAAATTCAAAACATATATGTCACTTTTTAGTTATTCAAATTTAAAAGTTGGATCAGTGTTGGTCATTTCCTTTCAAAAGTGTGACACAACTTTGTACTTTTACCCAAATTTCATGCTTTCATTCATTTCATTCCATCCATTACCATAATAAACATGTGTCAACCCATGGCTTGATCACTTGTTAAGTGTCTAACCTTGTTGCACTATCACCATCCTCTATCTATATCATCCCATTTATCCATAACAAATGTAATCTTATACCTAACTAGGGGCATCCTCCTAAACCTAGTAGATAGATTGGATCCATGTTCATATCTCAAGTCATTTATAATCTTGACAAATTAAAAACATCTAAAAAAATCCTTAAAAAAAAAAAACATTTGAATAATCCTCAAAAATCAAAAACATCCAAATCATGCTTGAAAATCCAAAAACATTCATAAAATGGTTAAAAAACATCAAAAACATTATTAGCCATCCAAGTATGAGTTGATATACCAGTCCAATAATCAAACTATGTATCCTTTGCATGTGTCACATAGGCAAAGCTATCATTGATTATCCCCCAATGCATTAGGTCATTCCCCTTAGGTCCCCCTCTTGTCTAGGTTTAAATATCTTCAAAATACCAAAAAAAATCAAAATAACTATCAAAATATCAAAAACAACCTCAAATAATCTCAAAAGCACAAAAACATTCAAAAAATCTGAAAATACCAATTTTATCATTGCATATCCTTAATAAAATATCCATCCATAATAAAATTATTAACACCCTCATCCTTTGGCAAATCAATCAAACCAAACATAGTAGCTATCAAAATATAGAACATTCAAGAAAAGAATCAAGAAAACTTGATCAATATCCAACTAAAACAATTCCTAAATATCAATTACCTTATTTATTGACATCATCATCATCAACATCAACATCCTAGTATTTTCCTTATGGATATATAGTTCCTACAATAGGCATCATCAACAAATAACATCCCTAAACTACAAACATCTTTGGCAAGTGATATGGTAGCTTTGTTTGTCTATTTTGATCTTTTCTTCAGATTTATCTTTTGATCATTGGTTTTGTATGGCGTGTTTGTTGGATATTCTTGTAATATGACCATGGAAAATACTTTCCTTGTGTGTGTAGGGATAGTCTTGAGTAATACAATGGCTAGTGCATATTAGGTTCTTCATACCTTTTGTGTATTAGTCTTCTTGCTTCGATGAATTTATTCTCTCACATTATTTAGCAAGGTTTTCATATGTCAAGTATGAATAGGAATACTCCTCTTATTTCCAGAGTTAAAATCCACTCAATAGATACAAAGCTGCCTTGGATCTTCATACCTCGGTGCATCATGTTTATTTGCTACATTAACAAGAATTGCTAATCATTATTTTCTCCCTAAAAAGCAAAAGCATACTCATCACATTTTTCACATATCATCAAATATCAAATCACTATCATTCATAATAAATAGATTTCCAACAATTATATCTGTATCACATGCACCCTACATCCACAAACTCATTATATATGCATCCATTCATCGCATATCATACATCATGCATATCATTCAAATATTATAAAAGCACAAAAATAATCATATCTACATATCATCCACATCATGGCCTCACATCTTGCATCATAAATCAATAGCATCATCATAGTCACATAATCATAAATGCATCCATATCATAATCATATATAATCATAAACATCATGCCCAAAATAAATCAACATCATGCACATCATTGACCACATCAAAATCATCTCATCTCATATATCATAAAAAAATAGAAATGTCTAGATACATCATGACCTGTCATATGTGTGATACCATCAATACATCATAAATATACATAGTTATGAGGGTCAAAAGGCCAATGAATGTATATACATAAATAAAAAGAGTCTATCTACATCGTATAAAAGGTACATCAAATTATATACATCAATAATCAAGAGATCAATGTATATCAAATCTATATATATCCCTAGGATCCTCTCTATCAGGAGGAGGTTTCTCATCATGCGACAAAGATCTATGGGTATGCTTGTTGTTTGTTGGAGATCTGTCTAGTCATAGAATAGGTCCTGAAGGATCTCGTGAGGGTCTGCTAACTAAATCACCCCCTAACATGCTAGCCTCTCCTCCTATAGTACCACTCTTGGACCCAAATCTTGGTCATCTCTATGCTCATGGAATGACTACCTCATAAAAGGTATGGTAGTATGTCATCTCCTCTATCAGGTGCTCGCACTCTCTCATATACCGATCCATGCTAGTTCCCTGTTGTACATGCATCATTTTCTACATGTTCTTGGTCCCTCTCTATAGTTACTACAACTAATCTAGCATCTCTATCATGCTATGGATTAGGAAGAGGTGTTACCTATCCATGATGTCGATCCTTCCTCCCTTGATCATCCTATCTCTTTTTATCTTGATGTTTATCAATTTGGGCTACCTACAGATGCTTAGCCTATGCCCTCTATCTCTGTCAAACCTATCAGCCACCTACTACTGCAGCCCTCCTCCATCAAGCCCCAATGGCTCCTAGTGCTCCAACTCTCATAGCTAATATAAACTTGACTGGATGTCTTTGTGCCCACCATGCATCATAATTATGAGAGATCCCTAGTGTTGGCATATTGTTGTCATTGATTTCAAAATGGGATATCATGAAAGGAAGATTGTTGGCATGATGATAGAGGATGATTATGAGATATCTGGACCTAGTTTTGGAAGTGTGTAGGTAGTTGTATATGCAAAGGAGCACATTTTGCAAATATTTCATAGTTGAAAAAATGTTGTCACCTTTTTGCAACAATGGCTTCCAAGTATTTAAATGAGAATCTATTGCCAAATTCAACATGGGTTTTCTGAGAGCTTCTTAGAAACATGAATTGCAGGTCCAAAGGTTGAAGGATGAGCTTAGAAATGGTTTGTTTGTGCTCTCAGAAAAGTTTAGGGTTTATCAATTAAACCCTAGGTCTAACAATCATGGCTCTTAATTGGAATATTTATTTTCATGTTGATTATTTATCCCAGGTAGTAGGTCACCTTTGAACTCATTCAATGATTGACCCTCCTTCCTAGAGCCTTGGGTTCAACTAGTGGAGAGTCACTTTGGTGAAATGACTCATAGGTACATTGAAGTGACATTGAAAATTCAAAGAGATGGTGTTTTAAGTCTCTTCGACATAGCGATGAAGTTTGATCCATGGTGGAGATCAAACGGTGCCCACTAGCCCACTGAGTTTTTGGTGGGTCTCGACTAAGTCCTACAGGATAATGGGGAACGATAGAGATTGAATGAAGTTGATCAAATGGTGAGATTACCTCATTAGGGGAAGGTGATGTCACGCTAATAGGTGGCAACAAATGATTGCATTAGCAATGAACTTGATCAACGATTGTGTTTGAACTGGTGATGATCGAATGAAGGCACTTCATCGAGGAGACATGAATATTAGCGAGACAAATAATTAGTCCCTTTGACATGGAAATGCAAGATTAATGGTGTTGATTCAACTATGATGATCAGATAGTGGTCGAAGCTACAAGATATATTGAAGAGACTTCAACATATCAGAATGAGTAATTTTAAGTCCCTTTGACACTCCGAAGGCACCAGAAAGAGTTAATGGATGGTGACATGTGATGACAAATGGTGGAGGATGATTGCTTGGTATAACAATTCACATCATTGTTGTGAATTGCATGGCAATGATGTGGATGAAAAATGGCGACAACCTTCCAACCCACTGAGAATCAATGTGTTTGTTGTCAAAGCTCGTGGGACAGCAGGCTTTGGATGTGTGTCTTGGTGGACCCCACGTATGGCAAGCGGTGAATGAAAGAGATTAATGGTGCCAGTTGAATAAGATCAATGACATAAGTTTAAAGGAGATTAAATCTGATGGTGATGTTTTAAATATGTCGATATGAAGGGAGAGCCAGAGGATCATGGTGAGAAGTAACAGATCAATGAACCAAATTCAAAGATGAAGATTCTCAATGGTTAAGTCTATGTAAATGAGGGTTTTGACTAGTAATCGACATAGAAGACAGATTTAATTGGTCCAACTAAACCAATGAAAAATATGAATGAAGATTTGATTTGTAGGTCAGCAGCATAGATTTCCATGTCAAGAAAAATCAAGATCTAATCAGATAAATGGAGGAATAAATTAAATGCATATTTGATCCTAGGGTTTTGTAGATTTATATTCTTAGCAAATTCTCTATATCTAAATTTAATGTTGGTTTGGCTCAATGCAGAGGTTATGTGACGAAGAAGCCCTAATAGAGATTAATAATGTGGATGAGAATCTCGAGGAAATGACTATTGGTCGGTGAAGGATATACAAAGTATGATATCAGTTTTTGACTAAGTGTGGAAGCATGTGGAACTGTGATGTGAGAAGGGAGTTTTAGAAGACATAGTGCATATGTTAAGTGAGAAGAGAGTTTTAGAAGACATAGTACATATGTTATAGAGAGTATCAAGAGATTCTTGAGGTGGACAAAGAATGCACTAATTGAGAAGAGGAAAAGTAGAGCAAAAGAAGAGGGAGCAGAACATTGTGTACTTACAAATAGGTTGCAACATAGAATTGTAATCAATTTGTAATACTATGAATTGTAAGTCTGATTGGTGGGTACCATCAGTTATCTAAGTAGGTTCTCAGATTAGGGAGTGGGTGCTACCTTGGAGTGGGTGCTCCTAAAACTAGGTGATTGGTGTCTCCTTAGGGTTGGCGTCCTTAAAGTATTGTAATAGAATATTGTATTGTGAGGTTGGATTAGGATGGTAGCTCATAGTAGCATTTCCCACCGTGGTTCTTACAAATCTTGGGTTTTCCATGTAAATATTGTGTTATGTGATGCTTGTGTATGTGCATGTTCATGTATTTGCATGTTGAGTCTCAATCTTCACATTAAGGGTTTAAAGAATTAATCTGCATAATGTTTTTAAGAGTTAAAATTTTAAGATTGACTAATTCACCCCCCTCTTACAGATTGTTGTGTTCCAACAATTGGTATTAGAGAAAGGCTCCCTAAGTGAAGCTTAATCATCTTGGGTACATTCTAGCAGAGTGAACACTATGAACTATCAGGAAGGTTCTTCCACAAACATAGTACCTCTATACGATGGAACAAATTATGCTTTTCGGTGCCATGAAATGGAGGAATATTTGGGATCTATACAATTTGATGTTTGGATGTATGTAAAGAACAACTATGTTCCTCCTCCCACTCCTCCCACTGATGTTGTTGGGAAGAAGGACTATGAGAACAATGAAAGAGTAAGGGATGCCATTACTTGTAGTTTGTCTAGATCTCTGTGTGGAAAGACTATGCATTATAAGACTACATATGATGTTTGGAATAAATCGTAAAACATAAATGAAGGAGATGACAAGGTAAAGCTGGAAAAGCTACAAGTGCTAAGAGCTAGATTTGAAGGCCTGAAGATGACTAAACAGGAGAAGATTGTAGACTATCTTCTAAGAGTTGAAGATGTAAACTCTATTAGAGGATACAGAGAAGAAGTGAAAGAAAATGTCATTGTACAAAAAGTTCTAAGGTCAATGACAAAAAATATGATCCCAAGATCTCCACAATAGAGGAGGGAAGAGAAATAGAAAAACTCACTCTTGATGAGTTGCATGGTATATTCACTACATATGAAATGAGGATGGGAGATGCACATCCATCCAGGAAGGAAGTTGCTTTCAAGGTTGCCAACAAGGAGAAGGATGTATCTCCTAAGAAAGACAAGGTTGAGACTACCACATCCAGGAATGATAAGACTGATGAAGAAGAGGCAAATTTTATCGGGAGACTTAGAAGAGGGTTTGGAAAGTAAAAAGGTAAGTTGGCCTTTAAATGCTTTGAACATGGAAAAGTGGGTCATTTTGTTGCTAAATATCCAAACAACAAAAAGGAAACTTTGAGCAAGAAATGGATGGTAAAATTAAGAAAACCTAAGTTATTGTAAGAGAAGAAGTCTTCAGAACAAAAAGAAAAGTCTATACATCTAGGATGACAATGATGTATCAGATGATTGTAATAGCTCATATGATGAGAAATATTTTTCCTTTATTGTAAAATAAATATAATCCCTTTTCATGGAAAAATAGTTTGAGGGACAAAAGGATGGAAAGGTTGAAAATATTGGTGAAGAAGGTGAAGAAGAAAGAGAGGTTAACCTTGAAGGAGAACTCATCTATGCCCTAGATGAGATAGATGATCTTAGAGATGAGATTGAGAATTTGAAAAGAGAAAATAAGCACCAAAAGAAGCTTGCACAAAAAGATTCAAACAAATTAAGCAAGGATCTTGAGGAATCTACTCAAAATGTGGTAGATTTGAAGCTACAACTTGAAGAAGAAAAAATAATAGAAGATGTGCTTAATTCCAAGTTGCAATCAGAGGTTAACCAGTGCATGAAGCTTGAGGAATAAATTGTGGCTCTAAGAAAAGATTTAGAAAAGGAAAAGGAGGAAATAGAGAAAGGACTCAAGCTGAAAGGCGGCTCAAAAATTCTTGATGAATTGTTAAGCAACCAAAAGCCCTCTAATAAAGAAAAATATAGACTAGGGCTTAAGAAAGGTAAGAGCACATTCATAGACACTTCTAAAAAATAATATGAAAGAATTAGGGCAGAAGAAAAGTATAAATTTGTCAATGAAAGTGATTGCAAGGGGAGTGAACTCAAAGAGAAAATTGCAAACGTTAATAAAAAATGTGAAGAAAAGAAGCTACTGACAAGAAGGACAACCAGTTAGTTCTTGACCAACAGAAGAAGAAGCAAAACATAACAAGAATAGATGTTGATGGATTTACAAGGGTGCATGATCCAAGGAGGCCAATACAAAGAAGACCACCTCATCCAACTCAAGGAAGCACAATGACCAGGTATTCATCATACTTATATGGTTATTGATATGCTTGTAATCAATTTGGTCATAGGGATAGAGAGTGTAGAGTACCCCCTAAAAGGAGTACAAACTTTGTAATAAAAAATTATTTTCTCCTTTGATGGATATGAATATAATTTGTTACAACTGCAATGATTTTGGTCATGTAGCTAGAAACTATAGAAAAAAAAATATAAGACCAAATTTTCAATCTGAGAAGAATAAAATTATACCTCCCAAATTGGAAAAGGAAACTAAGGTTTTTGAGAAAGAGGAGGAGAAAATTGAAAAGAATTCTAAGAAGGTGTGGAAGGAGAAAGAGTAGAGTTCCACTCAATCTATGATTTCCCAAACAACATTGCATGCTAAAAAGAAAAATTTATGGGTAATACATAGTGGTTGATCCAAGCATATGACTGGATACAAAAGAAAGTTCATTAAACTCAAGAAATTCAATGGTGGATCTGTGAGTTTGGGTGACAATACAACATTTTAGATATGTGGGAAAGGCATATTGAGTCTAGATGGAAAAAATACCACAAAAGATGTCTTGTATGTTGAGGGACTAAAGCACAACCTGTTAAGTGTGAGTCAAATGTGTGACAATGGGTATAAGGTCACATTTGAATCAGAAGGATGAAAAATAAGAATAAATGGGAAAACAATTGCATAAGGATTACGAATTGATATAAATCTTCACAATATTTATGAAGTAAAAGGTTAGAGTTGTTTGATAGGGAAAGATGATGAAAGCTAGTTGTGGCATAGAAGATTAGGGCATGTAAATTTTGATAATTTTTTGAAAGTAAGCTCAAGGGGTCTGGTAAGACACATGCATAAAATAAACAAGCCTACAAATTTTATATGCAAAGAATGCCAACAAGGAAAACAAACAAAGGCCAATTTTCCAACCAATGAATACTCAACAACTAAGCATTTATAGTTGGTCCATACTGATTTATGTGGACCTACAAGGACAAGAGGACTGAAAGGAGAAAGATACTTCATGTTTCTAATAGATGACTACAAAATAATGACATGGTTAACCTTTCTAAATGACAAGCCACACGCATTTGAAAGATTCAAAATATTCAAGAAAATGGTTGAAAAGAAGATAGGTAGGAGGATCAAATGCTTAAGATTAGATAGAGGAGGAGAATTCACATCAAGTGAATTTGTTGAATACTGTGAGGCATATGGAATCAAAAGAAAATACTTTGCACCAAGAAATCCACAATGGAATTAAGTTGAAGATAGAAAGAACATAGTAGTGAACGACATGGCCAGAACAATGTTAAATGAGGCCAAGTTAGTAGATATGTTTTGGAGGGAGGAAATTCATACTGTAGTTTATATTTTGAACAAAGTTCAAGTAAGAGCCCACAGTGACAACACACCCTATGAACTATGGTATGGTAGAACAACCTCTATGAAATATTTTAAAATATTTGGAAACAAGTGATATATTAAAAGAGAAGATGAAAACATGGGAAGTTTTGAGCCAAGGAGTGATGAAGGAATATTTATAGGATATTCCACCCAAAGAAAGACCTACAAATTCAATAACAAAAGGCTGAACAAGATGGTAGAAAGAATAAATGTCAAGATTGATGAGAGCATAAATCATATCAAATTAGATACACAAGAAATTGAAGATGATTCAAAAATTGAAGAGAACACTACTAATAATGAACAAGAATCTGAAAAAGTTAAGAAGGCACCTGGAAAGTATGGGTAGAAGGATCACCCAATAGATCAGATGATTAGGGGAAAAAATGGAGTTTAGACTAGGAGAAGACTTACAAAGAGTAAGGAAAAAGTAATTTTTTCTCTCCTATATCAGATTGAGCCAAAAAGCTTCATTGAAGACAACAAGGATGAGAGTTGGATAAAAGCCATGGATGAGGAGCTAAATCAGATTGAGAAGAAAAAATATGGGAATTGGTTCCGAGACCCTCAAGCAAAAATGTCATTGGCACTAAATGAGTGTTTAGAAACAAGTTCAATGAAGACAGAGTTGTGGTAAGGAATAAGGAAAGGTTGGTGTGCAAAGGGTATGCACAAGTTGAAGGAATTGAATTTGAAGAAGCATTTGCACCAATAGCTATATTAGAAGCAATAAGAATGTTTCATGCATTTTTAGTTTATAAAGGATTTAAAGTGTATCAAATGGATGTTAAATATGTATTTCTGAATGGAAACTTTGAAGATGAAGTCTACATTGAACAACTAGAATGTTTTCAACTATCAAAAGATGATTATGTATGTAGGTTGAGGAAAGCTTTGTATGCTCTAAAGCAAGCACCTAGAGCATGGTATTCTAGATTAGACCAGTATCTTCAGCAACAAGGATTCAAAAAGAGATGTGCAAACAATAATTTGTATTTCAAATCTAGAGGTGAGCACATGATTATTGTTGTTGTGTATGTGGATGACAACATATTTGGTGGTAGAAATGATAAAATGTGTAAAATATTTGCTATGAATATATAAGATGAATTTGAGATGTCAATGTTAGGAGAGTTGTCATTTTTTCCTTGGTTTACAAATAACACAAACAAGAAATGGGATATTTATATCTCAAACTAAGTATGCTAAGGAAATTCTCAAGAAGTTTGGTATGGAGGATAGCAAACCAGTTAGTACCCCCATGATAACTAATTATAAGTTGAACAAATTAGATGAATCACCAGATGCAAATTAGACTATGTACAGGTCAATGATTAGAAGCTTACTATACCTAACTACATCTATTGGAAACCATGTCTCAACTTGTTGGCTTGTTTCTCTCCTCACTGCTTGGTGTTTTGATCCCTTGTCGGCCACAATGTGCTCCATCGGTGGGACTTTCTTAGCTGTCTTCAAAACAGCCCAATAATCCTTCAAGGTTTCACCTAGCTCTTCATCAGCAAGACATTGCATGGTTAGTGAGACCTCACCTAATGTCTCCCGGTCCAATATTTTGTGGTGTGTGGTGGTTTTCCTTATCAGCAGGAGTTGGCTCTATTGACAAGACCTTGTTCATTGTCTCCTCATAGACCGATATCTCTTGTTATGGCATCGTGTCTACTTTGTCAGCGAGAGTAGCTCACTTCAGTGGGAGTTTCTAAGATGTTTGTTTGAAACTCTGAAACTCCAATGGAGTTGCTTGTCGGCAAGAGGTTGTACTGTCACTGAGACATTAGACAATGTCTCCTCGAAATCCCAATGGCTTCGTATCAGAGAAACCTAGATGCTTTACCAAGACAAGTTGTGAAATGTCTCTTCGACATGCCGATAGAAGACTTGAACATTCTTGTCGATGTGACTTTGGGTGTTCATCGTGACTTTGGGCAATGTCTCTTTGACGAGCCGATAATTTGATAGCTTATGAAGGTAAAAAAAAAAGTGGGGTCCACATGGTGGTAAGACCTACATCGATGAGACACTTTTGTATCAGTGGGAAAATATGAAATCTCTCATCAATGAGTCGATAGACTTGGAACGGTAAAGTGGAAGTCGGTGAGACTCAAACAGATCGGCGAGAGGTTTGTGGTTGTCTCATCGATGGCCCAATATGGTAACTACCGAGTGATGGTTTGTCTGCTGTTACGAATGGGAACTAAATTGGTATGTTTCTAGCATGTGTCTGGTGATGCAGATTGATTGGAATTTTCTTAGAAGAAAAAATTATATAATGTGTAATGCATTGTAATAGTTTTTTGAGTTGAGTTGTGAGTTTGATGAGAGAGAACGAGATTGATCAGGAATTATAATGTTGCCTGTATTGAGAGTGTAAATTGACATTTCTAGAAGCAATAGTCTATAACTCTGTATGTGAACTTCGTTTACTATAATACAAAGAGACTTTGCTTGGTGTGTGGGTTTTTCTCCCGAAAGGTTTTTCCCACGTTAAAACTGGTTTCCATTCTATGGCTGTGTTAAATTTTTTCTGATATGTTATTATGCTAATGTGCATATTTAATGAATTGTAATTTGAAATTGAACCATATTTCTACATTCTTTTCTTAGAATTAGCATTAGGAAAGTTTTTCCACACCTCCTCTTTCCTTACAACATCAAGACTGAATATAATGCAAGTAGTGTGTATGGTAGCAAGGTTTCAAGCTACACCAAAAGAGTCTCATGTCAATGTAGTGAAGAGAATTTTTAGATATATTAAAAGCACTATTGACTATGGTTTGTGGTACCCCAAAAGAAAATATTTCACTTTGGTATCATATACAGATGATAGAAAAATAACTAGTGGTGGAGCATTCTTTTTGGGAAACAAGTTGGTATCCTAGATGAGCAAGAAGAAAGAATCAATCACTCTTTCCACAACAGAAGTAGAGTATGTAGCAGCAACAACAAGATGTTGTACTCAAGTCCTATGGATGAAGCAGACACTTAAGGACATTAAGGTAGAGTATATATTGAACCTATCTCCATTCCTTGCGATAACTCAAGTGCAATAAACATCTCAAAGAATCCAGTGATGCACTCTAGAACAAAGCACATATCCATAAGGTATCACTTCACTAGAGAGAAGGTTGCAGACAAAGAGGTCAGCATGGAATATGTTCTCACAAAAGAACAAGTGGCTGAAATTTTCACCAAGTCTCTTCCAAAGGATCAATTTGAATATCTGAGGCAAAAGTTGGGAACTAATTTCTCCCACATCATATCACTAAATATTAGTGATAGGGCATGAATCTAGGGGAGCTTAATTGATCCTCATTAAGCTTCTAACAACTTGATGGTTGTAGATTCAAGGATCCCCACTTTCTCTTTGAATTGTTTGTCAAAGGGGGAGTATTTTTTTAGGAAGGGTGTGCCCTTTTCCATTGATGTCCAAGGGGGAGAAAGTTGTTCAAATGCTCAGGAAATTGAGCAAGGGGGAGAAAGTAAAGATGAAATTGGTACAAAGCATGGACTACAATATCTTTAATTGGTACAAGGCTTCTTAGCAACTAGTACAGAGAATGAATTGGTATCAAATTCAAATGATATAGGCTGAGTGAGCATTTAGTTTTTCTATCAATGATAAAGGGGGAGATTGTTGGAATATTGTTTTCATTGATTTCAAAAGGGGATATCATGCAAGGAAGATTGTTGGCATGATGACAAAGGATGATTATGAGAGATGCGGATCTAGTTTTGCAAGTGTGTGAGTAGTTGTATATGTAAAGAGGCACATTTTGCAAATGTTGCATAGTTGACAAAATGTTGTCACCTTTTTGCAACAATGGATTTCATGCATTTAAATGAGAGTTTATTGTTAGATTTGAAATGGGTTTTCTGAGAGCTTCTCATAAACATAAATTATAGTGTAGAGGTTGAAGGATGAGCTCAAAAATGGCTTGTTTGTGCTATCAAACAACTTTAGGGTTTATTAGTTAAACCCTAGGTCTAACAATCATGGCGCTTAATCGAAATGTCTATTTTGATGTTGACTATTTATCGTAGGTAGCAGGTTTCGTAATTTATAACTTATTCCTTTAAACTCATTCAGTGACCGATCCTCCTTCCTAGCACCTCAGGTTCAACTGATGGAGAGTCTCTGTAATGACTCATAGGTACACCAAAGTTACATTGTAAATTCAAAGAGATTGTGTTTTAAGTCTCCTTGACATAGCAATAAAGCTTGATCCATGATGGAGATCAAACCTTGGAGATCAAACGGTGCCTGCCAACCCATTGAGTTTTTGGTGGGTCCCGACTAAGTCCCGTGAGACAATGTGGAACGATAGATATTGAATTACGTTGATCAAACAATGAGATTACCTCATTGGGGAAAGGTGATGGCACGTTGACAAATGGCAACAAATGATTACATCAACGATGAACTGATCAATGGTTGTGTTTGAACTAGTGATGATCGAATGAAGGAACCTCATCGAGGAGACATATGAATATCAATGAGACAAAATTGGTCCGTTCAACATGATGATGAAAGATTAATGGTTTCAATTCAACTATGATGATCAGATGGTGATCAAAGCTGCAAGATATATTGAAGAGACTCCAACATGTCAGAGTGAGTAATTTTAAGTCCTTTCGACATTCTAAAGAAACGAGATGAAGTTAGTGGATGGTGATGTGTGATGATAGATGGTGAAGGATGATTGATTAGTATAACAATTTACATCATTGTTGTGAATTGTTTGGAAATGATGTGGACAACAAATAGTGACAACCTGCCAGCCCGCTAAGAATCAGTGGGCTCATTGTTAGAGCTCGCAAGACAGTGAGCTTTGGACGCGTGTCTTGGTCAACCCTACATATGGCAAGCGGTGAATGAAGGAGATTAATGATGTGAGTTAAATAAGATCAACAACATAGATTTAAAATAGATTAAATTTGACAGTGATGTTTTAAAGATGTCGAGATGAACGGAGATCCAAAGGATTATGGCATGAAGTAATAGATCAATGACCCAGATTCAAAGATGAATATTCTCAATGGTTAAGTCCGTGTAAATGAAGGTTTTGATTGGTAATCGACATAGAAGAAAAATTTAATTGGTCCAAATACACTAGTAACAAATATGAATGAAGATTTGATTTGCAAGTTGGCGGCATAGATCGCCACGTCGAGAAAAATCAAGATCAAATTGAATCAACGTAGGAATAAATTAAATGCATAGCTAATCCTAGGGTTTCATAGATTGCTATTCTTAGAAAATTATTTGTATCTAGATTTAATGTGGGTGTGGCTTGATGCATAGTTTGTGTGAAAAAGAAGATACCAAGTAAACCCTAACAAAGATTAAGTATGTGGATGAGAATCTCAAGGAAATGATTACTAGTTGGTGAAGGATATACAAAGTATGATATAATTTTTTGACTAAGTTTGGGAGCATGTGGAACTATGATGTGAGAAGAGAGTTGTAGAAGACATAGTGTATATGTTGCAAGGAGCATCAAGAGCTTCTTGAGGCGGACAGAGAATTCACTAATTGAGAAGAGAAAAAGTAGAATAGAAGAAAAGGGGGCAAAACATTATGTATTTGCAAATAGGTTGCAACATAGAATGTAATCAAATTGTAATACTCTAAATTGTAATTCTGGTTGGTGGGTTCCATAAGATATCTGAGTTGGTGCTTAGATTAGGGAGTGGGTGCTTCTAAAACCAAGGGATTGGTGTCTCCTTAGGGTTGGTGCCCTTAAAGCATTGTAACAAAATATTGTATTGTGAGGTTGGATTAGGATAGTATCTCCTAGCAACATTTTGCATTGTTATTTTTCCCAATCTTGGGTTTTTCATGTACATCTTGTGTTATGTGATGTGCTTGTATGTGCATGTTCATGTATTTTCATGTTGAGTCTCAATCTGCACATTAAGCATTTAAATAATTAATCTACACAAAGTGTTTAAGAGTTAAAATTTTAAGATCTACGGATTCACCCCCCCCTCTTAGTAGATTGTTGTGTTCCAACACCTAGATCATCCAACCCACCTGACCATCCCCATGCTAGGGGATCCATCGATGAAAACTCTACTAAATTTGTGCATGAAGAAGTTATAGGGCCCCATATTGGTACCTCTCTGGTGGTGTGTACATAGCGAGCATGATAATTACCGTTGAATACAATATGTCTCTCACCAAATTGTCTTTGGACCCTACCCAGGAGATACCTATCAATAATGTGCTTTGTCCTCCCGATAAGCTATCAATTCTACTTGTAAAATGTCATATGGAGATGATAATCTCTCCATACCTTGCACCTCATCCACGGGCACCATATAAATTGAGTCATGTCATCAAAAAACCCTTGCCAATAGTGTAGTCACCCTAGCTACCTATATGTGAGAAAATCATAATATTTGTAAGAGTAGGGGTTTCCATCCGCCCTCTCTCTAATCCCCTATGGTTGAGTGGTTACAATCCTCTCCCACGCCCAGACGTGTAACAAGGTCACATATGCTAAAATACTGGCAATGTATCAGTAGCAAACCAAATGCATATCATGATATAAATGAGCTAGAACATAGGGCCCTCATGCATATGTAGTACACTGTAACATCATGTCCTCGATAACCACTCCCCATCCCATAAGAAAATGGTGAGATCACCTATTAGGCATCAATGGCCCCATGATCAATCCAACAAGAATGATAGTAATCTCATGAACCTCTCCAATGTATGGTTGTAAATCAATCTGCCCATTTTCGACTCTCAGTTGATCCTCTCTTCGCAGTTTCTCCATCACTGTTGCTCCTCTATCTACATCGTACTCCACTAGAGCATCATGAATGAGAATCCTAAGGATGTGTCATACATCCTCAAGGATAATTGTGCACTCTCTTGTAGGTAGATGGAAGGTAGTTGTATTTGGCCCCCACCACTCCACCAACATAGTCATCATAGCTATATGGGCTTTGATCCTAGGAATATAATGATGAGACTAGCTTCAAAAATCCCTTCAAAGCAGAAGTGATCATCAGATGCTAAATGTCTATCCTACCTAGGGGTCTTGGTATGCATTCTTGGGCATGATGTTCCCCCTCCATGTTATGTGCAAAGCCTTTTCCTTTGCCTTAGAAATATCGCATGCCAAAATAATTTAGAATCTCATTGAGGATAAACTCACAATAGTTTTTTTCTCAAGAAATATTGTGGGACCTCATTATTGTTGCATGGGGATGGTAAAAAGTCATCCACCACTTATCCCAAAAAAATTACTTATTCCTTGGTCTTGGTGTCGATGAATAGGAAATCTCTTACAATTTTAGAGCAAGGGTATGTTGGTTCTTCGATCAATAAACAATGCACACATACCAAAAAAAATTCTCATTTACTTATTTATGCAATAATTTTATAGAGTATATTTTTGTGCATTCTCCTTATGATTGGACCTCATGTTTATTTAGTCACTACTAGAATATATATGAGAAAAGATAGATTCCAATGATGATGTGAGGGCTCTACGATGTGAAGTAGGTATATTATGAGTTTTCAATATATCAACCAATGTTTGAAGTTAATTTTTTTGGTTTCAATTTAAACTAATAAATTTGATTTTATATCATGAGAAGGTCTAGGAATAGATGGAGTTTCAAGAGGCTTAGTTTACACTTTATCTTTGGGAGGAATTCCCTCCACATAGTTTGGTGAATTAGTGTTTGGGGGTATTGAGTATTTCCAATTCATGAAATGAAAAAATGAATCAAAATAAATGGAAATAAATTTCACTCATTTAAATCATTAAAAACATAAAAACCTTACCTCCTCAACCTTGTGCATGTAATGGAAACATTGTGATGTCTTGCATCATACTTTTTCTCACTCATTTTAGGGCTTGGAAAAAATGGGGTTGGGCTCAAATGATCTTGGATTCTATTTTTTTCAATTTTAAAATAGACATAACACAAGTGTATTATAATGTGCTCATGTTTTCCTTTTCATAGACCAAAAATTGGTTGTGGTCACTTCTTGGTCCTCCATATTTATGCACATGCCTGTAAGAATCAAGGTAAAGATTGTACACGTGTTATGGTTTATAGAATTACTAAATTTGGTCATTTATTTTTCATATCTATAAAATTTAAGGTACCTCAAGTGGTTGATTTAATTTTTAGAGAGGTTTTTCAATTACATGGGTTGTCTAAAAACATAGCAAGTGATAGAGATAGTAGGTTCCTCAACTTTTTTTGGTAAGAACTATTTCATTTAACAAGAATTGAATTGTATCCAAGTATTAGTTATCACCCATTGACTGACAAACAAACATAAATATTCAACAAATAGATTTAGGGCTATTTAAGAAATTATGGAACAAGGCATGAAATAACCTAGATGAAATAATTTTATTTGGGGGAAAATGTTACAACATTATATATCATATGTTCATTGGGATGATGCTTTTCAATGCCATGTGTATGGCTATGATTTTTTATCCCTTTTGGATTTGGTCATCACAAATAACAGATTACCTAGGGAAAGAAATATAGTGAAGCAAAGTCAAGAAATTTTGGAATCACTCAAAGAGAACCTACAAACAACATTGAACTAGAAAAAGATATATGTTGGTCAACATCAAACTAAAAGATTATTTAAAGTAGGATATATGGTCTTAGTAAGACTAAAATCTTTGAGATAGTCTTTCATGAAGAAGAGTGGAGCAAAGAAATTAAAACCAAGGTTCCATGGCCCTTATAGAATCAAGTGATGAATTGGAGAGGTTGCGTATGAACTAAAATTTCCAAATAATAGTAAGATTCATAACACATTTCATTTCTCTTATTTGAAAAGAGAATTAGGAAATCAAATAATTTCTTCAATAGAGCTACCCCTACTAGATAATGAAGGGAAATTGATTATAATTCCTAAGGCTATTATAAATTCTAGAGAAAGAAAGCTAAGGGACAAACATTGATACAACATTTTCTAATGGAAAGATATTCCCGAAGAGGATGTTATATGGGAGTGTGCAAAAATTATTTAGCATCCTAATTTATGACTGCTTTAAGGAAAAGAAATCTTGGGAAGGGAAAACTATAATTTACCCTCCTCAAAATTAAACCAAGATTAACCCAATTTCATCATACATTTCCTCTGGGCCTTGGGAACTTGGCATTAAGGGAATGGGATTTGATTATAACTACAACTCTCTCCAAATCAAGACCCACAATAGATAGTACTAGAGAGTGTTGGGTGGTGATAGATGTGAACGAGTTCCTCTAAAGTTAATGTGGCAACCTAATCTATGATTTGAATTTACTTAGTGTTGACGGTTGATGTTATAATTCTATGATGATTACCTTGTAAGGCGCTAAAGTATATTCCTATGATTTCCTTAACTAATATGGGTCCTCAATACAAGCATTAGTAATATAATAAAATTATATTATATTATATTTTTAACAATATCAACCAAGGGGCATTTGAAGAGTTATGACTATTGGGGGAAGACTCTATTTAAGAAAGGACAAGTGAGGAGAAAGAAGCATATTAAGAAGAAATTTTATTAACTATCTAATTTCTACTCTCTATGGAACATAAAACTTTGGCTCAATTAACCTTAGGATGAAAACCCTCTAGGTTTAGAACTGGAGGATGAAAACCCACAATTATTTAGGGTAATTTCACATAGAGATCACCACTAAATATAATTAATCTAATTTTTAGATTTAAATTAAATATTTAGCCATTAAATTTAGTATTCTCGCCTACCTAGGACACCTTCACCACATTTCTATAGAAAAATATATTTTTATGGGAACAAATTAGATTCTAGGGTTTGTTGTTTCTTCTTTGCATAATTTCTATAATTTTTATAAATATTCATATCAAAGGAAAATTGAAATAATATCAAGGATTTCTAGCATAATTTTAAATTATAAAAATGTATTATAGATTTTTGTTTTAACCCTTATAGTTAAAAAATTAATATCAATCATTTTGAGTAGAAATAAACTATAATTGTAGTAAATATTACCAATAAATAAGGGTTTGCATTGCAGATTTCTATTTGTATTTCTTTGTAAGGTCATGATTAATTTCAGCTAGGATTGGTAAATTTGTACAAAACAAGAAAAAAAATAAAGGGGATATTACAATATACCCTTTGATACTAGGCATTCCAACTTATAAGGGATTCTAAGAAAAAAATTCCATTACCTTGGCTTTATTTTGTACTTGTCAAAATAATTTGAAAGTAATATAAAGTTAATAAAATCTAACTTTAATTGTATACAATCCACTACATTCACTTCTTCAAATGCAAAGGCCATATGCATCCATCTATTGTGGGCATGGAAAAAGTAAAGTATGTATTTTAAAAGCATGAATCAAACAAGAAGAATACCTCTTCCGAGTAGAATACCAAATGAATAATCTCTCCTTGAGAGGCAAGGATGCACCAATAATATTTTTTCACACCAAAGCAATCCCAATCGCAAGCTATTCTAACTCCAAGAAAATCTAGGTACCCATTCTTTCAATAAATAGAAAAATATTTTTCAAAAAAATAGAGGTTTTGCAATAACCAAAATGAAAAGGTTCCTAAAAGATCCTTTTTTCCCTTTTATTCTCCCTTTTCTCTTTTCTCTAATTTTATATTTTAAAAATATTTTAAAAATATTTTTTTTACCATTATAGATATTTTACTCCAATATATTCTTTAAATAACAGACATACTTTAGAAAAAAGTAAAATTTCTAATTAGACTAAATTAAAATATTTTTCCAAAAGACAACACTTTCAATTTTATCAAATTGGCTACATCATGAATCCAAAACAAACTTTTTTATTTTTAAATGCATTTCAATGTATTCCAATATGTAAATGCATAGTACTATTTCACATTGACAATTAAATATTTAACTTTCGTACTAACATAAAGCAATATTCTAAACTTTTTATAACAAGAAAATGTGGAAATCAATTAAATGTAAAAGGAAACTAGAAACATAATAAATACATGTAATGAAAGCACACATATTATTGGTTTATTCACAACAAATGGATTTAGAATTGACTTCAATTTAGATCTTGATTTCTAGATATCACAAAATATATTTTATAGCTCAAGTAGAGTGGAATAGGGTGTAATTCCCCAAGACTAATATCCAAGACATTAGCCAAGCAATTTTTTTAAAACAACACAAGATTGACTCCAATGTTTAAGATATGGCATTGACTTGTTGCATTGCACTCTAAAGTACTCACAAGTGTCATGCCAAGCACAATGACACACATTACATCAACACATTAGAGGATATCACCATTTCTCCATGAAAGGAGGCACACATATAAATGATAGACTAACAAGGATAAATCCATACTCATAAGGTACTAGGCACAATGCAAAGGTATTACAACCATACAGATCATTAACAATAAACACCTCTTAGACATAGAGGTTGAATTAATCAATTAAAATATAGGATGCTAAGATTGTTATAATAACCACATCAATGATAAAGATATAAAGATAGTAGTGAAAGATAACATTGTGATGATTTAGTCATAGAAAGCATAGCATGTGCATCCTAAAATATATACAACATAATTTTAATGGCAGTCATGACATATGTGCATAAGGGTTCTCACACTTTCAATGCATATAAACAACATATAATAAAATGCCTCAAGTCCTCACAAAGAGCTTGTCACATAATCATACATGCATCTTAGTGCCAAAAAACCAACAATCAACATGCAAAGGAACACCATCTCTAAAACATGCAAGTAGTCAAAACATGGCATAAAATGCACACAATATCTCATTTAGAAAATATCTCAATCAATGCATATAATCAAAGGTGACATACATGCCAGTCTCTTCATACAGGAGTATGAATGACTCAAAGCAAGCCAACATATCTTAACAAAATGACAATCACATTAGCGGTTCCAAGCAAAAGTAAACATAAGAACAAAATACAAACACCAAAGGCATTATATGGGGAGATACACAACATGTATATTTGTACAAACCAAACTATCTCAAATAATCACTATTGGAGTTAAAACCCATGTCTACATACTCAATGAAACATCAAGTATACTTACTCCATACAAGATAGCCAAAGCAAAATAAGAGCACCCAATGTGATATAATAAAGCTAAATTAACATCAATAATTACATCAACTAAAAATCATTCTAAAATTATACATGATTCAAGCATAAATATAGATATCATTAATCAATAATAAACATGATACTAAATTAGAAAGCATAATAAATCACATATAATCACAATATGTGCATCCATAATACACAATCAAATAGAAAATACCAATGCAAAACAACATCAACAAAATACATCAATAACAATACAAAAATATCATAAAAAAACATAATATCCAAAACAAATATATATACAAACAATCATGGAAAACTTATACACCTAAAGCCTTACACCGACTTGAAATCATAAATATATGAACTTTATGTTGGAAATGAGGTGTCTCAACCTTGCTAATTTCGTAGATTTGATTTATTTTTATTTTCCTACAGTTGTTATGTGAATTGTCAGTGCTTTGAAAATAGAAATATTAGTTGTCAAAAGATGCTCATGTGATAGAATATCATGGAAGGGTTAATTTTAGAGATATTATGACAAATTTTATGACATATTTGAGGGTCAAAATCAGGGAGAATATTGTGGACGTGAGAACCTAATTTTAGATCAAAATATTGCATGTTTGGGAAATACACCTCATGAGAGGTTTTGCACATGGTTTTGTAAACCACAAATAGTTTATTGTATTGTTGGAGGTCTATAAATTGAAGGCTTGAGGAGTAGTTTGTGTGTTGAGTTTGCAGGAACTATTATGTTGTCGAATTGCTACCAGAATTCTTCTAGAGTTGTTTACTGGTGATACTCCTATAAAAGACTTGCTCTACAAGTGTATGTAATCTTGTTGTTGGATTTGAAATACATTGAGCAGGTTTTGGAGTGTGGGGCTTTTCACCCGAAAGGGTTTTCCCCACGTATATCTGGTGTTTGTGTTAATTGTTTATTTTTTGTTGAATGTGTTTCTAGATTTTTTGTAACTGTTAGATCAGTTTTAAAGTTTTGCATAATATCTCTTCTAAAGATTGGCATAGGAAATTGTATCTACTACTCTAATTTCCTTACAAGTGGTATCAAAGCTTGATCACCTTTGGTTTTAGTTGTGGGTTGTTCGGTTTTCTGAGCTAATCATAGTTTGAGTGGGAGCTTGTGTAGAGGATATTTTGTGATCTTGTTTCAAATATCTTTTCTGAATGGGGAGCACATCTGGGAGGATTGAGGTAGAGAAGTTTTTTGGTATGAACTTTGAAATGTGGAAGTTGAAGATGGAAGATCTGTGATTGATCAGGATCTATGGGATGCAGTGGATGAAATGTCCAAAGACCTACGGATCCAAATTTGGCTGCAAAATATGATGTAATGGATAGAAAAGCTAAAGATCTCATTAGACTATGTCTTGTAGATTCAATCTTGATAAACGTCCATGAAGAAACCACTTCGAAGAATCTTTGGAAGAAGTTGGGTGAGATATACCAAGCTAAATCTCTAGTAAATAAGATTTTCTTTTGGAAGAAGTTGTATTCCTTGAGAATTGAAGGTGGACGAATTTCTGAGCATCTGGAAACATTCAATATGTTGGTGACTCAATTGACCTCAATTGGGGTTAAGATGGACAAAGAAGAAAGGTGTCGAACTTTTCTATGTTCGCTACCAGACTCATGGGACAACCTAGTCATGACCATTGGGAGCACTTTTGTCATCTTGAAGATGGAGGACGTTGTTGGTTCTCTACTCTCTAAAGAGATGAGAAGGAAGGTCTATCTAAATTTCAAAGAGGCTTTGAGTGTTCAAGGAAGACAAAAAGAATGAGGAAAAGATGAGAAGTAGTGTCGCCATTCCATGTCGAAAAACAAGGGGAGATCAAAATCTCTTGGTAAGTCTAAGGCAATATGTTGGAATTGTAGAAAACTCAGACACTTTCGAAAAGACTGTAAAGAAGAGAAGAAAAAAAAGAAGAAGAAGCAAGATTCTGATTCTTAGTTTGAAAAGGAAGATGGAGATGCCTTTATTGCAGCCTTGGCCACTCGTGCAAGTGATAATGTATGGTTGATAGACTTAGGTGAATATTTTCACATGACTCCTAACAAAAATTGGTTTAGTAAGTATGAAAACTATGATGGTGGTAAGGTGTATTTGGGTGATGATTCTTTCCTTGATATTGTTGGTCGTGGTAGTATTCATGTGAAGTTTACTGATGGTAGAGTTAGACAATTTGATGGTGTCTTGTATATCATAGGACTAGCAAGAAATTTATCATCTGTTAGCAAGCTAATAGATGCGGGTGTGCATGTACAGTTTTCTAAAGTAGGTGTAAAAATGGTGAGAGGTGTTATGGTGATAGCAAGAGGAAGCAGATTGGGTACATTGTACTAGCTCGATGCATGCACAGTTGAATGCAATAGCACTTCTGATAAGATTAAGCCAAAAACTACTTCGCTTAAAAAATACATGGTTGCCACTTATGCAGATGGTCGTGGCTTTTAGGTACTCAAGGGTGCTTTGTCTACCAAATCAAAGTTTCCTATAGAGAAGACCATTTATGGCACCAAAGGCTTGGCCACATCAGAGAGAAGGGTTTAAAAGCCCTGAAAAATAAGAACCTTGTTGAGGGGTTGAATGATTGCAACTAGAGTTTGATTTCTGTGAACATTGTTTATGGCAAACAGAATCGTGTTCAATTTTACTCATCTTCTCATAAGTCTTCATGTATCTTGGATCTGATTCATTCTTATGTATTTGGTCCTATTGATGTTTCTTCTATTAGTAAATTAGTTTATTATGTTACTTTTATTGATGATTTCAGTAGGAGGACATGGGTGTATTTTTTAAAGAGTAAATTTGAAGTTTTTAGTCATTTTAAGGAGTTCAAGGCTATGGTAGAAACTCAAACTGGAAAGAAAATTAAATGTTTGAGAACTAACAATGGCGGTGAGTATTATTCTGTAGACTTTAACAGATTTTGTATAGATTGGAGGATTAAAAGACAAAAGACAACTCCATATTCTCTGCAGCAGAATGGAGTTGCATAAAGAATGAACATAACGTTGATGGAGAAGGCTAGGAGCATGTTGAGTGGAGCTGGTCTAGAACAAAAGTTTTGGGCTAAAGTTGTTGCCACTGCTTGTTATTTGATAAATAGATCTCCTACATCAGCGCTTGTTGATAAAATGCCAATGGAGGTGTGGTTGGGAAAAAAGCCTTCACTTAGACGTCTGAGAGTTTTTGGTTGTGAGGCATATGCACAAGTGCCTAAGGAGAAGAGAACAAAATTGGATTCTAAAGCTGTTAAATGTATCTTCATTGGCTACAACTATGGTGTGAAAGGATACAAGCTTTGGGACCATGTTGCACAAAAGGTAATTTATTCCAGAAGTGTTATTTTTAGAGAGACTAAATCTTCTCCTATTAATTTTCAACCAGAACAACAAAAAGAAATTGAATAGAAAAAGGATGTGGTTCAAATTCCTTCTATGCCTGAGGAAGTTGAATCGATACCCCAAAATAGACAAGAAGTTGAGGAGAGCTCATCAAGCTCTGGATCTTTAGAAGAGTAAGAAGTGGAAGAACCTCCACCTCAGCTTGTTGGACAAGGTCTACAAGGCAAAGGCAACCACCTCAAACGTATGGGTATTCACCTGATGATTGAAAATGTATATTTATTTTAAGTACTAACATTGATGAACCGAGATCTGTGCAAGAGGCTTTAGGAAATAATGATGTAGAGTCTTGGAAAATAGCCATGGATGAAGAGATGTCGACTCTTAAAAGGAATGATACATGGGACCTTGTACCATTGCCTAAAGGTCAGAAACCTATTGGATGTAAATGGGTGTTTAAGAAAAAGATTGGTTTAGATGGAAATATTGAAGAGTATAAGGCACGGTTGGTTGTGAAGGGATACTCTCAGGTTGAGGGTATTGATTATGGTGAGATTTTTTCTCCTGTTGCTAAAATGACATCCATTCAGTTTTTATTATATATTGCAATAGCTTATGATCTAGAGGTGGAACAAATGGATGTGAAAATTGTGTTCCTTCATGGTGATTTGGAGGAAGAAATTTATGACACAACAGAGCACTATGTGGTAAAAGGTAATAGCAAGTTGGTTTGTAAGTTACAAAAATCTCTATATGGCCTTAAACAAAGTCCTAGGATGTGGTACCAAAAGTTCGATACATATGTGTTGAGTTTGAGATTTGTGTGGTCTAAATCTAATCACTATGTATATTTTAAATCTGATGGTGATTATTTCTTGGTAATTGCTTTATATGTTGTTGACATGTTTGTTGGGAAAGGAAAAGTTTTGATTACAAAATTGAAATCTCAACTCTGTGAAATTTGAAATAAAAAATATTGGTGCAACAAAACACATACTTGGGATGAAGATTAGAAGAGATCGTGAGAACAGAAAGCTATGGCTTGGCCAGAGTAAGTATGTTTGTTCTATTTTGCAAAGGTTCAACATGTAGAATTGTAAACCACTTTGTGTTATTGATACATTGGGAATGAAACTCTTTATTTCACAATGACCTACATCCCCATCAGAGAAGACATGAGCAGAGTGTCTTACTAGAGTGCAATTGGAAGCTTAATGTATGCTATGGTCTATACAAGACTAGACATTGCCCAAGCAGTGGGAGTTCTTTGTCGTTTTATGTCTAATCCTAGAAGAGTGCATTGGGATGCAGTTAAGAGGGTTTCATATATTTGTGGGTAAACAGAGTACTCTATATGTTTTCATGGTATGAGAGATCAACATTCCCTGATTATTCATGGTTTTATGGATTTTGATTGGGCTAGTGATGTCGATAGCAAAAGTTCCACCAGTGCATATGTGTTTACTCTTAATGGTCGTGCAATCAATTGGATGAGCAAGTGACAGGCTATGGTTGCTTTGTCCACTACTAAGGCAGAGTACATGGCAACTACTCATTCCTATAAAGAAGCCATTTGGCTAAAGCGTTTGTGTTCAAATATTGGATTGAAACAGGGTGTGGTTACACTTTATTGTGACAATCAGAGTGCAATCTGCCTTGCGAGGAACCCAATTTTTCATGCCAGGACCAAACACATTGATGTTTGGTATCACTTCATGAGAGATATGGTCGAGGATGGTAGGGTGAAGCTAGAAAAGGTAGAGATAGTGGCAAATGTTGTAAATGCATTAACTAAGCCCATGAGCATAGCGAAACTTAGGTGGTGTTCTAAGTCTATGGGCCTTTTGGCCTCTAACAGTTGATCCATGATGGTATGTTTCCCTTGGCTCTTGTAAGGTATTCGACAAGTGGGAGAATGTTGGAAATGAGGTGTCTCAACCTTGCTATTTTTGTAGATTTGATTTATTTTTATTTTCCTATAGCTATTACACATTGTCGGTGCTTTGAAAATAGAAATATTAGTTGTCAAAAGATGCCCATGTGATAGCATATCATGGAAGGGTTAATTTTAGAGATATTATGACAAATTTTATGACATCTTTGAGAGTAAAAAATCAGGGAAAATATTGTGGACGTGAGAGCCTAATTTTAGACCGAAATCTTGCATTTTTGGGCAATACACCTTATGAGAGGTTTTGCCCATGGTTTTATAAACCATAGATGGTTTCTTGTATTACTGGAGGTCTATAAATTGAAGGCTTGAGGAGTAGCTTGTATGTTGAATTTGTAGGAACTGTTATGCTGTCAAATTGCTGCTAAAATTCTTTCAGAGTTGTTTACTGGTGATACTCCTATAAAAGACTTGCTTTTCAAGTGTATGTAATCTTGTTGTTGGATTTGAAATGTACATTGAGCAGGTTTTGGAGTGTGGGGTTTTTCATCCGAAAGGGTTTTCCCCACGTATATCTAGTGTTTGTGTTAATTGTTTATTTTATGTTGAATGTGTTTCTAGATTTTATGTAACTGTTAGATCAGTTTTAAAGTTTTGCATAATATCTCTTCTCAAGATTGACATAAGAAATTGTATCCACTACTCTAATTTCCTTTATCTTCTTATCAAGATATATATATTAATTGCAAATTTAATAACTTTTGCAAAATTCACCAACGTTACATATATTTAGCACTTCTTTAACTACAAATAATCACCTCTTTTAATAATTAAAAGAGATCTGTTTCTTTTTAATTTCCCGCTTCAGTGGGTAGCACAGTTGAAGGGAAATTACAAGTCTTTTTGAAGCAATAAACTGTCTTTTCACTCTCTCTTGGGCTTAAGAACGATGAGGTGCAAAAAAATGCTTCCAAGCTATGAAAATTACAATACAGTTCTACTACAAGATGAAATATGGTTATGGTAAGCTTGGCTCCCTGAATCCTTGGATCTCTCCCACACATAAATTTGAATGCCCAAGATTCTCATAGGACAAATAAAGAAGCTGCTACGAAGAAAAGCATGATCAAAACAGAGAGATTGTGTGGGCGCAGAGCTGGTGGGGTGGCATTTGGGAGCCATGGATATGTATCTGGTGGTGGCAACACACACTCATCTCCATTGAAATATAATCTGCGAGGGAATGCCCATCCCTGCTTCAATGTGAAAGTCTCTTTGTCCTTCCGAAGCAGGACTTCTGATTGCACACTGCCCATCGCTCCAGCCTGCATTAGCATGTCATTGTAGAACTTTTCTCCCCAAAACATTGCAGTATCATCTGCACCAAGCTTAAACACATTAGATATTCGCTACGGCTTCAGGCAAATTCACTGCCAGTAATTCACCTCCAACAATTCATCGTCATGACAATTCATCTCTAGGAAAATTCACCACTAGTAATTTCTTAATCGTATATGCGATAAATTGCTGGTGATGAATTTTCCATGACAACAAATTGTTAGAGATGAATTGTTAATGGTGAATTGCTGACTGGCTACTTACTTTCCTGCATATATAACCTTGGTTTCACTGAAAACAACATTAAAAAGAAAAAATGCTTACTGATAGAGGCATAAGGAGTCAATGGCTTATAGTTGAAACTGAACACCTGGGTGACATTATTGAAGTTTGGATGCTGAGCAACCAATGTCCAATCGGTGTAGTTCATTTTGTAGTTGAAATTGGTGATGGTGATTTTCACTCGCCAGTACGCTTTGTAATTCAGCTTGACATGCCAGTGTACTCTGATTGGGCACATGTGGCGTGTACATTGTAAAAGAGGCACCAAACTCTTGGTGGGGGAATTTATCCCTGGGTTCCTCAACATGGGCGAATCACTCCTGCAAAACAGATTTCATCACAGATTGTTAATTGGGTAGTTTGGATGACCAAATCACTGTTTAAGCTTTACCCACATGGATTCCCAGATGCAATACAGTTAATAGACGTACTCAATACAGCCAGGCTGAGTAAGGTTTTTCCGGCAGGTGCAAGCACAATTAGGGCATGGCGTTATGGTGTCGTTATAGAATGACGAGAATGAAACACAGCAAGTTGGATTCTTCTGAGCCAGAAATTGAGAATAAGTGCATGTTACGTTCCATGTCACTGCAGAACGGTTAAAAGTTGAACATTTTAGTGGGCAGAAGAAACCAAATTCAGTATGAATGTAAAATCTAGACATTATGTATGATTTAACTTACTCAGAGCTTGTGTGGTTCGTCGGCGATCTGTTGAGAAAAACAAGCTGGCCGGAACTTTCTTGGCAGGGCCACAAGTGAAACCTGGTCCGGGTGCCATGAGAGTGAAATTCTTTGGCAATTTCACAGTTTTGTTGGTGTTTCCTGAATTACCAACACTGATTTGGAAAGACGCGATGGAGTTGGGAGGATCCTGAGCCCATGATGCCAACGCCCCTGCTTTGCAACAATTAACAAACTGCTGATTGTAGGGCACCCCCGGTAGCAGATCCACGACAGTTGGAGTTTTCTTGCAACAGTGGGGAATATTTGCTTTCCATTTAGAGCAATCACCTTGCTCTGTTGTTTGAGCACCCACCATGGACCAGATCACCTCTTTTTTCGCCCATGCCCACGCCAATGTCCATCCTGGGGGGCTCGGCACATGTCTGTACTGCTGAAAATTGTGCATCGTCACCGCCACCTATGCACATCAAAAGACACAAATTTCAAATGGCAATGAAATATTAGTTTAAACATCGCATTCTAAGCTTTAATTTGTTTAGGTGACTCATCTGAAATCACATTAATAGATAGATTCTAAGAAAGACGCTGGTGTGATTTCAGATGAACCACTTAAGCAAATCAATTTATTGGACTGTGAAAACTTCAAGCAATTTTTTTGAGATTTTATATCATATACAAAATCATTTTATTACCTGATACAAAACACGAGTCTATATTGATACCTCTTTGAAAGAAAAATATATGTGAATAAGAAAAATATTCCAAGAAGAGAAGTATATCACTTACAACATAGCCATCTGCAGTCCAGGACACAATATCCCATTTGATTGTTATATTACCAGTTGGATCTAGTGGATCATATGCATCTACACATGCAACCCACATCATTATGTAAAGAGTCTGCAAAATTTGCAACAGCATATAACTAAAAATAGGATTTTGGAATTGGATCACTCACCAGCTGGTCGAAAGACAATAACCAGGATTGAAAAGGCCAAGAAAAAGCATGCATTCCTCGCCATTGACATTCTGGAATTCTGAAACCGTGATAACTGTAATGAATTCAGAATTCAAATCGGAAAGGCAGAGTTGGGTAACTCAGCATTGCATTTGCATTTTGGTTCAGGATGCTTCAGTTTTAATGATAAAAGGAAATACTTGTTGGTTGATGGGGACAAGTTGTGTCTAGAGGAATCTGCAATCCCACCTACAGTTTGTTGAGTAGAATGTGTCAAGCAATTAGTTGAAATGGAATTTGGTGGGATGCCCAAAGACGAAGCAAAATGGAGATGATTAACAATCGTGCAGGTTGTCTGATGTGACGTGGGATGGTCAGCTGTCACTCTACATGCACAGACCTGAAGGCTGGCTGGGCCCATTGCTTTACATTCAAGAGTTTATATATTGATGAACTTGTGGGCTTACAGATCCGCATATTGAAAATGAAAATATGATTTGGCTGGTGGAGAGCAACTCCCCAATTCAACCGGTTGAGGAGGACAGCCTAACATTTGCTTAGCAAAATGGAAATGCCTTGACAAAGCAGCCAAGAGGTCCACATCCATCACGCAACTAACAAGGTATTTGTGTTAAATCTACTCTATTAGCTTTTCATTTGGAGTACTTCCTACTCCATCAACTACAATATTAGGCGTATACATGATTTGAAAAGCTTTTTATTTTCTACTCCTCCTAATTATAATATGGCATTGCAATGAAATTTTACCTCTTTAAAAAAAGGATTAAAAAAAAGGTTTATTAAAATATTAGAAATAGATCATATTTTACAATTTTCAAATTTTCAAATGATGAGAGCTATTACTAAGTTAAAAGGAGGGGAAATTCAAGAAAGTTTTCCACTGTCCTAAATTCAATAGAAGTCAAAATAATTCAAGTTATCATATAAATTGAAAGAGTGAAATCTCTTATTCCTTTGTAACTAGAAAAGCTAAGAGGATTTATCAAAAGGTGGCAACCCTAATTTAGAGACATGCCAATAATGATAATCCTCTGAAGCCCACTTGGCAAGGCAATTTGCTACAACAGTTTATTCCCTAGGAATACGAGCAAAAGAGATAGCCTCAAAATTCAAAGAGAGATAGGGGATCTATTCTACTAAAGAAACAATCTTCCAATAGGACTCTTGAGAACTCTTTTTTATTTAGAAGAGAAACCAAGATCAACAAATTAGATTCACAAATAACCATCTTCCAGCCCAACTCATAAACTTTCTCAAGAGCCACTAGAATCCCTTGGGCTTCCACCAAAACTTTAACTCTTAGTCACTCACTTTTTACCATAATAAGACATGCTTCAACCAAACACCACATTCAAACCACTTCAATTTTATTAACAATTGATTTAAAGTTAAGAATCACCAAAATTTTAATGCTTGTTCTAATTATAATACTTTAAAATTGATAAAATCTATTAAAATTTTAGATTGTGTCGTTGGCTTTTCCTCTTATGCTAGGAAAAGTGCTTAAAAGTTTGGTATTTCAGTATGACTGTTTTAGAACATTTATTTTCCCATTAGGTTCTTATTGGTCATCACTACATTTGCATGTTCTTTTATCTTTCAATACAAACTTGTATTACTATACATTTAAAAAATAATAATTATAGAACATTGTATAAATGCCCTGGCAATGGCATTGATGGTTGTGAAGATGTTTTCGATGTTGCAACTACAATGGATTTTAAGTCTCGAGATCCAAATATTTGATGTTGTACGAGCTCTTTCACTCTTTGGGCTAATCAAAATTTTAGATTTTCTCTTTCATAGATCATCCTTCTTCATTGTTATTATTTCTATTTTAATTGTGAGAGTTTGTGATGCAGTCATGGATGGAGGGTCCAAAAAGGATGGTCCAACCATGTAGCCTAGAGTTCAACTCAGCGGAAATAACACAAGAAATTATCAACATGAATTATCATTGATTTAATAACCAACGTCTTACATGCATCACATGCCATAGGTGTGGACTGATTAAGTGATCATAGACTTGCTACATGGCATTACAAGATATTACAATTGGCACAATGCCTTATTACAGCCTAACAACTGGGAAAACTTGAACTAACTATTAGAACTTTTAAACTACCAAAATTGACTTCCAATGGATTACAAAATGATCTTAAATATGAGTCTCTAGCTTCAATTATGATCTATGTTGGCCTTAAGGGCTTACAAACCCCAATGCAAGATCAAGCATGTGGGTCAGCTGTAGAATATGAGAAGATAACCCATTGGGAGGTGAAAATGTGTTGTGGATCTCCAAGAAAGTTCCCCCGGCCCTAAAATGTCTTGAATGATGTTCCATTAAGCTACACACACTCCGAAAATGGTTCGCACAACAAGCCTGAACCAAATAGGCCCAGAATGCTCTGGTAGAGAATTGATAGTGAACTTCTAAGATCGAGAACTTTATGTAAACAAATGCAAATCCCCTAAAAATTTGGATATGTTGAAGATGGTCTCGTGTAGAATCTATATCTTGCTCCATGAGATGATAAATGGTAATGCAAAAAAATGCAAAAAAAATTGTTGAATCAGTTACAAACTTAACTATAAGAAAAGAAATGTGTTTGGTTGATGCAGGATTGCTTTACAACCAAGGATGCTCCTACATTAGACACTCAGGGTTGGAAAGAAAGTAAATCCCTCACTTTCCTAGGGCTAGAGGAAAACCAAATTTTTCCACCTCAACCTAAGAAATCCATGATGAATCCTCCACTAGTATGCCTTTCCACTTCACCAAGTACTCCTTGTACTACTTATTCCTAGTGCTCCTTCCATTTCTGGTGTCCAATATTTGCTCAATCTACTCTAGTGGTTGAGGTGGTAACTACTTCTCCAATCCAACTTCTTTGTTACTCCCACTTGGTTGTCCTTCATGATACGCATAGATGTCTACAACATTGAAAATAAGTGATATACCAAGTGCCTTTGGTAACTCCAATTCATATGCATTTTCTAAATCAAACTTCCTAAGAATCTTACATGGTCTGAACTTGCTCATCTTCAGCTTATTGTATGTTCCTATTGGAAACCTTTCCTTCTTGAGAAATACCATAACTTCATCTCCAACAACAATTCCTTATGTCTCCTCTTCACATTTTTCTACTCCCGGTGCTTATTGTTCATGTCCTCCAAGTGTTTTTGGACCTGACAATGCACCATCCCCATGAATCCTACAAATTATTTGGCTTATGCACTCCTCTTATTCTCCACACTGATGTCTTTGAGTTCTGCAACTCCTCTGGGATGTATTCCTATCACGATCTCAAATGGTGTCTTCCCTATGCTCGGATTTATTGAATTATTGTATGCAAACTCTGCTTGTGGTAGAACTATGTCCCAACACGTCTTACCTTATCTCCAACCAAACATCTTAATAAGTTACCCAAACTCTTGTTTACTACATCTACTTGTGGTTGATATGTTGAACTAAACTTCGGGTTTGTTTTCATCTTTTTCTATAATGTCCACCAAAATCATCCAATGAACTTGGTGTCCCTATCTGAAACTATACTCTTTGGTAGTCCATGCAATCTCACAATCTCCTTGAAAAATAAGTCAGCAATATGCACGACATCATTAGTCTTCTTGCAAGGAGTTAAATGTGTCATCTTAGAAAATTTTCCCACTACCACCATTATAGAATCATATCCTCTATATGTTCGTGGTAATCCTAGTATGAAATCCATGCTTATATCTTCCCAAGGTCTCTTTGGTATTGTCAAAGGTTTATACAATCCAATATTCAGACTACTCCCTTTTGCTAATTGACAAATTCTATAATTTTTAACATACTTCCTGACATCCTTATATATTTGTGGCCAGAAATACAATTCACTCACCAAAGCTATTGTCTTATCTACCCCAAAATTTCATGCTAGTCCTCCACTATGTTTCTCCTTAATCAAATTCTCCCTCATTGAACTCCTTGGAATACACAACTGATTTCCTTTAAATAACATATCTTCTTGAATGAAATAATCCAACCATTGACATATTTGTCACTAATGGTTCCTTACATGCCTTCCATGCTTCAGCATAATCTGGATCATCCTCATACATGTGTTTTAGTTCTTCAAAACCCAATACTTCTATCTTCATTTCTATCAACAAATTCCTTCTCCTGCTTAATGCATTTGCAACTTTATATGACTTACCACTCATATGCTTCAACACAAATGTATAACTCTACAGGAACTCAACCCACCTCATATGTCTTTGGTTCAACTTACCCTAACTATTTAAATACTACAAGGCTTGATGGTCAGTGTACAACACAAACTCCTTAGGAAACAAATAATGTCTCCACTTCTTCAAGGCTTGAACTATGGCATAGAAATCCTAATCATAAACTAAATATCTCTTTAGATGGCATCATTCAACTTCTCACTGAAATAAGCTATTGGTCTCCCTTCTTGAATCAACACTACTCCTATTGCATTTCCATTGGCATCATAATCAACTTGAAATATTTTATCAAAATCAGTTAATGCTAACACTGGTTGCTCTGTCATCTTTTGCTTTAGCATTTCAAAACTTCTTTGTGCTCTATATGTCCACTTAAAGTCATTCCTAGCTCCTCTCATTTTTTTTATCATGGGTGTGCAAATGCTACTAAAGCTCTTGATGAATTTCTTGTAGAAACTTGCTAGTCCATGAAATGATCTTACCTCTCCAATGTTCACTGGTATAGGCCACTAAACAATTAATCTAACCTTCTAAGGGTCCATCTTTAATCCTTCAACAAAAATGACAAACCCCAAATACACCAACTCCATTTTCATAAAGCTACACTTCTTGATGTTTATCAACAACTTCTCCTCCCTTAGCCTCTATAATACTTGTCTGATGTGCCACAAATGTTCTTCGCTAGTCTTATTGAAGATTAGAATATCATCCAAATAAACAATAACAAACTTACCCAAGAATTGTTTCAATACCTCGTTCATCATCCTCATGAAAGTACAAGGTACATTGGTCAATCCAAAAGGCATCACCAACCACTCATACAACCCTTCATTAATTTTAAATGCAGTCTTCCATTCATCTCCTTCTCAGATTTTGATTTGATGGTATCCACTTTTCAAGTCAATCTTTGTGAAATAATTTTCCCCACTCAAACAACCCATAATGTCATCCATCCTTGGCATTGGGAATCTATACTTGATTGTGATCCTATTGATTTATGTTGATTTTGTACACATCCTCCACTCTCCATCTTTATTTGGTGACAATACATTAGGTACCGCACATGGGCTTAAGCTCTCTTTGATCAACCCCTTCTTCAACAATTCTTGTATTTGTCAGTTTCTACCATATTTTTTGCAGGTGCCATTTTGTGTGTTGCTTTGTTAGAAAAACTTGCTCCAATAATTAGATCTATATGATGACTGATGCTCCGTACCAGTGGTAACCCATCTGGTATATTTTCTGATATGATATCCTGATATTTTGTCAATAGTTATGCTACTCTGTTTGTGGTGAATCTCCTCCCTTTGTGGTCAAATTATTTTCCTCCTAATTACTGCACTTCTTTGGAATCAATGCAAAACACATGTTATCATGCCTCAATCCTTCCAGAAACTTCCTTTTATCTACCAAACATATTCTAGAAGTGCCACAAACTTCACTTTTATCCTCTTTTCCTAAAGGTATCAATATATGTCTCTTTCCATTTGAAGTCACAGTATAGGTATTCTTCCTCCCATAATGAATTTCTTTCCCTCAATATTTCCATGGTCTTCCTAACAATAAATGGCATGCATCCATAGGCATAACATCACACAACATTTCATCACTATATGACTTATATGAAATTTCACCCAACACTACTCACTTACCAACATCTTGTGCTCATCTTGAATCCATGCTATCTTGTAGGGATTTGGATGTTTCAATCTCTTCAAATTCAACTTGGTTTCCATCTCTTCTGAAACTACATTATCGATACTACCACTATCAATGATAAATTTACATACTTACCTTCAGATTTACATCTTGTCCTGAATAAATTATTCCTTTACAATGGTCCCTCGGTCACTTCTTCATGCATCAAGGCTCTCCTCATTACTAATGACTTTCCCTTCTTTGGTTTCTCAACTGAACTAGGGGATCCAACTGATTCTTCATCCACATAAGCTATTCTTCCAGTGTTCGTAGTCCTCTTGTTGGTACTTTCTAGATAACATTCAAATTCTCTATGTCCTTCGCCTCCACACTTGAAATAATTTCCTCTAAATGGCCTCCTCTCAGATCTTCCTTCATCTCTCTTATATCCATCATTGTGGTAGAAATTATGACCTCCTTTGTCACTATGAAAGAAATTTCTATTATCTTCCTCTATGGTATGAATTAGTGTCCTCTTCACTATGGTAGGGTTTTCCATCCTTGTTTTTCTCCACATATGGTCTTCTCTCTCTGGATTATGATCCGCCTCTCTAGGATCTTCCTCTTGCACTTCTCAATTTTTTTTCAAACTTCTTGTTCAACTTTTCCTCTACCTTTAGCGCAAATTGGTATGCTTCTTCAACTGTTATCATCTTCACCAAGCTCAACTCTTCTTGGATGTTTTCTCTCAGTCCATTGATGTACCACACAACCTTCTCCTTGCTTCACTATGTCCAACCCTGATGATCATCTTGTAAAATTCTTTAGTATACTCATTCACAAAATTCTCCTTTTGCCTCAAATTTTGCAATCTCTTCAACAATTCAAGCTCATAATCAATAGGCGTAAATTGATTCAAATTTGTCACCATTCTATCCCACTTTGTGATTTTCTCCTTTCCCCTCCTATTCCCATCCAATTGAACTTCTTTCCACCATATAGCAGCATGTCCTTTTAACTTAGTTTTTGCAAATCTCACCCTCTCCAGATCTTCAATTTCTTCATACTCAAAGTATTCCTCCATATCATTGATCCAATCAATCAATTCCTCAGGGTTTAAATTTCTTGTGTAATTTTGAATTTTAATTCTAGGTCTCTTACAAATCTTGTCCAAATAGCTTTTAACATCTTTACCTAATTTGAATCTTCTTCTTCTTTTAGGTTCTCTTCATTTTGATTTGCAACATGATCTAATTCATCATCACTTTTAACCTCATGTCTAGGGTTTAGACCTCTTCTACAAAATCCAACCAGACTCTCATTGCCCCTCATTATCTCCAGCATTTCATACATTCATCTAGTAACATTTTCCATAACATGTTCTCTCCTTAGTGGCATCTCTTCCCCTTGGATCCAGTGCAACTACCTCAATTCAATGATCTGGCTACAAGGTCTCAACTGCCTCATAGTTGGCACTCAGTTGAAAACAGTTGTAAGTTGCCTCAATTCGGCAATCTGTTCACCAAATGGAATTCTTTCTCTCCCAAAGGACTTGGAAACTCATTGATACAGTTACAGATGGAGGTTCCAGACAAGACAGTCCAACCATGTAGCCTAGAGTTCAATACAACAAAAATAACACAAGAAATTCTCAGCAACATGAATTGTCATTGATTTGATAACCAACAATCTTACATGCATCACATGTCATAGGTACAGACTGACTAAGGGCTCATAGGCCTACCACATGGCATTACAAGATATTACAATTGGCACAATGCCTTATTACAGCCCAACAACTAGGAAAATTTGAACTAACTATCAGAAATTTTGAACTACCAAAATTGACTTCCAATGGATTACAAAATGATCTTAAATATGAGTAGAGCTAGCTTCGATTATGATCCACATTGGCCTTAAGGGCTTACAAACCCAAATGAAAGATCAAGCATGTGGTTCAACCTTAGAATATGAGAAGATAACCCATCGAGAGATGAAAATATGTTGTGAATCTCCAAGAAAGTTCCCCTGGCCCTAAAATTCCTTGAATGATGTTTCATTAAGCTACACGCATTTTATAAATAGTCCACACAGCAAGCCTAAACCAAGTAGGCCTAGAATTCTCCAGTAAAGAATTGATAGTGAACTTCTGAGAGTGAGAACTTTTTGTAAACGAATACAAATCACCTGAAATTTGGATATGTTGAAGATGGTTATCTCGTGTAGAATCTATATCCTACTTCATGAGCTGAGAAATGGTAATGCGGTAAAATACGGAAGAAACTGTTGAAACAATTATAGACTAAACTATAAGAAAAGAATTTTTTTTGGTTGATGCAAGATTTATTTACAACCAGGGATTCCAATGCATTAGTTTAGGTTTGTTGTGGCAGAATGAGTGATGTAATCCAAGAAGGGCCACCTTCAACAAGTAGCCAATCCAAGCAATCTCTTACACAATAAGAATTTATTTTCAAATTATTGCAATACCATGCTCAAAAAGATTGATAATATTTAATATAGAAACACCAACTTATAGAGATAACTCCAATCTCAACTCAGTCTAAGATCAAAATTGAGATATTTTTTTGAAACATTATTGCAAAACCAATAGCTTCCATAGTTTTATTCAACCAACATATTTAACACATGTTCAACCCTACAAAGGCATACTACAAACTTCATGTAGATGACATTTAGTTCATACTACTGTAACTCTAAACTACAAACTACACCAAAAGTATATATTTTTTACCCAAATTATAGACATTAGATTTGAAAAAAATTAGAGATATTCCACAATTAGTTTGGAAATAATTGGCAATGGACTATGACTAACCCTCGACTCCTCTCTTTATTCATATTTTAGTGATTTTTAAAAATAAACCTCACAACCAATGTTTCTTCCCTACACTATTTTTCTCTTTTTAAAGCCCACTATCTCCTATCCAAAAACTCCAAAAAAAAAGGTCTCCCTACCTATCTAGCTTTTCCACACAAAAGAAATATGAAAAAGCTACAACTCAAAATTATGAACTAAAAAAGTAAACACCCTCCAAATTATAATCTTAGTACTCATCAGAAATGAAATGTTCAAAATTATAACTAACAATTGTTACTAAAGAATCATCTCTGCATCTAATGAATAGTGGGATCCATTACAAATTTGGGAACCGGTGAAGATAAATAAAATCTAGCATCAGACATATCAAGTAGGAGAAAATGTTTCATGAGTTAGAGAATATGAACATTTTATAAAATATGGGACTATGAGTCCATACTTGGCAATCTCATATGCACTCATCCAAGTTGCCCCTTTTGTTGTTTAGTTCTTTCATCATATTAGATATTCCCTATATTTTTCCCTTGTCTTCTTAGCCACACAAATATTTATCACAATATTAATTTCTTCTAGTTCTTTTTCTCAATTTTGTTGTATCAAATGTTGTTTCATTTATGAATCTAAAATTTACTACTTGTTTATCTTGTATAATAATGATATAAATTAGTAACATTAAATATTAAAGGAAGATTTACTCCTTTAGAGAGTTCAATCTCATAGGAATTATATGAAGAAAAAATAATACCAAGTACATGGTACTATTTTTCTCCATTTTAGTTTGTTATAGGTTCCTTGAGGAAACCTCTCTTTTTTTAAATGTGTGAAAACTAAGTCCCCAATCTAAAAGTCTTGCTCTCTCTCCTTTTAATATCAGCAAGTTCCTTGTATTTTATGGTATTCTTCTCCAAGTTTTTCTTTATTTCATTATGCAACTCCTATAGCTCTACACTTTTCCTTCCAAAATTAGTAGTACCTCTGAACTCATCTACCCCTCTTGGACTATAACCATAAATAATTTAAAAGCTAAATCTTACCTCTACTTCTATTGACTAAGCTATTATAAGAAAATTTAGCTTGTGCCAAATTATGTCCCACTAATTTTGTTTACTCCTTAAGTATCTCAACAAATTTCTAAGACTCTTATTAACAACCTTTGTTTTTCCATCAATTTATGGGTGATAGGATGAACCAAATCCCAAATTTGTTTCTGAATTTCAAAATGATCAATAAACTTCATAGCACTATTTGAGCCAATACATTTTTACAAACCATGCAATCTAACAACCTTAAAAAATAATGCAGTAGCAATATGTGTAGCATCAAATTGGACTTCTTTCATAGAATAAAATGTGTCATTTTTGAAAATATATCTGCTAGTCATAACAAAAATAAATTCATTACCTTGTTATGTCCTCAACAATCTAAGAACAAAATATATTACTCACCTCTTCACATGGTCTCTCAAGTGTTGGAAATGGATGATATAAACTAGTATTTTGACTTGTCCCCTTTGCATCCACTAAAATTTGACAACTTTGCACTATGCTCCTCACATCCATACTCATCCTTGGCTAATAGTAGCCTTTATTCAATGATGCCAATGTCTTATCTACTCCAAAATTCCCACCAAGACCTCCACTATGTTTCTCTCGAATTAAGTTCTCTCTCATTGATCCCTGGGGCATACATAACAACTTTCCCTTAAACATTAATTCCTATTGGATAAAATGTTCTATCAAAGGTGTCCTATCCTTTTCAATTGGATTCTTAAACACAAGCCATGCTTCTTTAAAATTTAAGTATTCATCATACATTTCCTTCATTACATTAAATAATATTACATTTTTTGTCATCTCATGTTCAACAATAAACATCTCCTACATAATGCATTAGCTACCCTTGGATCTACCAGTCCTATGTTTCAAAACTAATGAATAACTTTGAAGAAACTCAACCCACTTTATATTCTTTTGACTTAACTTACCTTGATTGTTTATGACTTGCAATACATGATTCAATATGTGTACAAAAACATTCCATGGGTAGCACATAGTGCCTTCAATTCTTGAGTGCTTGAACAATAACATAAAGCTTGTGGCCATAAACTAAATATCTTCTTTTAGTTTCATTTAATTTCTTGTTGAAATAAGTTATGGTTCATCCCTCTTCACTTCTAGAACCCCTCTTATTAGTGTACCACTTGCATCACAATCTACTTGGAACAATTTATTGAAGTTTGAATATGCTAATACTAGTTCTTTTATCACTTTCTCCTTCAAAATTTGAAACAAAAATCTTTGTTGCAACTGTCTACTTAAATTATTTCCCACCACCCTTCATTGTCTCCATGAAAGGTGTACAAATACCACTATTTTTTTTAATAAACTTCCTATAAAAACTTGCTAGTCCATGGAAACTGCTTGCCTCAAACATACTTTTAGCTAATGTCCAATTCACAACAGCCTTAACTTTTTTTGGGTCCACTCGTAAACCATCTTGTGAAATAACAAACCCCAAATAAACTAATTCTCTTTTCATAAAACTATACATTTTTCATATTAACGAGCAACTTCTCCTCTTTTAATCTTTGTAAAATTTCCCTTGAATGCATTAAACATTTTTCCTTCGTTCTACTAAAAATTAGAACATCATCTAAATATGTAATAAAAAAATAACCAAGGAACATTTTCAATGCCTCATTCATTAATCTCATGAATATACTTGGTGCATTTGTCAAGCCAAATGGCATGACTAGTCACTCATACAATCCATCCTTCATCTTGAATGCAATTTTCCATCCATCTCTTTCCATAATCCTTATTTGGTGATATCCACTCTTCAAATCAATTTTTGTGAAGAATGTGAATCCACTTAAATAATTCATTAAATCATTCATTTGAGGTAACAAAAATATATACTTTATTGTATCTTGTTGATGGCCCTTGAATCAATGAGCATATGACATGTTCCCCATCATTTTTAGGTGTTAAAACTATCGGTATATAACTATATAGGAGAGAATTTTCACCCCTTATGCAAATTACCCTTTTACACTTCCTCACCTTAGAAAATCAAATCCGAAGGCGAAATTCCACATCAGCCTGTTGCCTTCGTTCCACTTGGAATTTATCTTTTGCATTGGTAGAAGAATAACTGTCAGGGACTCCCACGCGGCACGCAAACTTCCATGTGGCACGCTTACGTCCCTAATGGATTCATGTGTATGAAGTTGGAAAAGGCATTACACTTCCCATTGGTGTCAGTTTGTAATGCCCCTCTTTGACCAACCGACCCAAATATGGTCATTTTTCTCATCCCACTTTCAAAAGCACTCTTCCTTCATGCATTTCATCTTCTAAGCATTCAACTTGATCTCTACACACTCTCTTTTAGCATTCTCCTAGCATCCATCACTCTCAAGCAGCACTTTAGCACTCCATAGCAGCAACAACAATACTCCATCAACTCAATAGAGCAAGTGTGGAACAAACCATTGCAGCAGGGGCTTGAGTCTTCTTTTTCTCCTCCATTAGCTTGTGAGCTCTTGCTGGAGGTGGTGGATGTGCATTTGGAGCTAGCTGGCGAGCAGGCTCTTTTGTGAGATCATCTTTGTCACAATAGCTATAATATATCTATTTTATCATATTTGTTTGTACTTCTCTTACCTTATAGTTCTATTTTGTTCCCTTAGAAACCATTAACTAGAATGTCAGCTTGTTTTTTGGCAGTTCCCACTATATTTTCATTCCTCTAGTCGTATGGACACCAACGCACCTAAGAGATGCCAGCGTGTCGCATTGTCGTCCCGAAACCGTGCTTTCATCCTCAAGTAGAGAGCTACCTAAGGTACAGTGTTGAACTTGAAAATTGGCTCGCCTAGCCCCAAAATTGATTTCAAGTCTGCAAACTGATTGAAGGACCTTATAGTCCTCATCATTCTCATCCCTCATTTCAAGACATTCCTTTAGAGTGAGGTAAGTTAGGGAAACCTTCCGCTCTTGGCTCTCCATGACCTGGGGCCTTGAACATGGTTGGTCCCCCTCTCTTACATTTTTGGTGAACCCAACGTGAACCATTTTGGTTTCATTTTGTGATACCGAAAGCTCCTTTCCTCGTATTCTATGATTGTTGTAGGTGTGAGTGTTGTGAGGTTTTCTCATTACAACCCAACCTGCAACCCCTAGTAAGCGTAGTTGGAAGGTTCTAAAAGTGTTGTGTAATGAAACCCCAATTGGGTCACTGTCCTACCTTGCAAACTTTGGAGGGTCCCGAGAGAGTGTCATTCATTACACATGATGGCCTCTTTCTTGCATCAACTTATCCCCTCTATGCAGCCTGTGAGTAGTGGTACTAGTATAACCTTCACTTCACAAGACCTACTGATGGGTTTTAATAGGGAACCATGTCCTCTCTACATCCCTATGTAAATCAACAGAAACATCGTAGCAGGTGTTCTCCTTGATCTGACGTCTCAAGTAAACATCATAATTGAGGAGATCATGTTAATCAACTTTTTGCACAAAGATGGGTACGATGCACCCGTAAGCACCATTCACACGCATGATGGACTTTTTGTTCCCCCTTTGAGTAGTATTGTCTTGTCAATTTTGGTTGGACCTAAATCCATGAAGCTTTTGTTCGACATAATCCCTAGGTTTGAACTCTTTAGAGTGAAGCTGGGTATCCCTTGGTTAGTAGCTATGAATGTGGTGCCTTTGGTTGTGCATAAATGTTTAAAATTTATCCACGAGGGTTCCATGCATGTGATTCATGACACCGGTTATAAACCACCAGTTGCTCGTGGTAGCTACTCCTTGGATTACTCTTGGCCTACACCTATTGGTCCTCTCCCACCTAAGATGAACCTCCTATACCGAACATATCAAAATTATAAGAAAGGGTGTCTAAGGAAAAAAGTGAGATACCCTCCATCACCTTATGTTGTTTCACATAAGGCTTGCCTAAAATTTGATAGTATGTCGCTAAGGCACATAGAAGGGAAGAAGAGAAGCGGTCTCGAGATCCTCTTTCTTCCTCAACGCTTCCTCTTGCCCCATTGTGGTGTCATCAGATTTTGTTCCGCATTTGCAAGAGAATCCTATGGTGCCTGCTTGGCGAAAGCCCAAGCGTCCCGGGTTTGAGCTTCCTTTTTTTCCCACGGAGCCTAGGCCCGTTCGGTATAGCAGGACAAAAGGTCCTCGCAAGGAGTCCTCCATGTCTCAACCTCCACGGCCTCCTACCACTCTTGCTCCCAAAGTAGTAAATGGGAAGAGGCCCGCTGCCGAGGCACTTGAGTCGACTCCCCCTGTTGCTTCCCAACTTGTTCCTCCTACTCCCATTTAGGAGTATATTCCTCTATTGGAAACGGTTGTAGTGGAAATTCTCATGGCCGAGTAGGAGCCTTTTGTTCCTTCGCAGTCTCCAGCCTTTGGTTCAAGGAGTCACATAAACCACCTTGCGCCCAAGTGCAAGTGTCGACGAAAGGCTCTCATGGCTGAGCAAGCTTCCTTATAGAGGAAGGAAGAGGAGACGACCACCCCTATATCAGGGCCTCATGTCGTGTCCTCCTCTCTCCTCCCCTCTACTTCTGTTCAATCTAGATTTGTATCACTTATGGCTTCTGCTATGAGTACAAATGTGTCTGACCCTAAAAGGGTGCAAGTGTTCATTGCTCCTTCAGTGGAGCCACCTCTGTTGATGTCCCTTCTAGTTGTCTTGCCTTTCCCGAAACCCATAGATACGACAAACACTTTGGTGGTATCTACTGCGGTTTTCTCTTCCTCCTCTTCCTCTGCACCTCTTGCTTTGTCTATGGGGAGTTCACATCCCCCGATGGAGTAGAAGGTAGAGAGTGGTCCCTCCAGTAACAGAGGACACAAGAAGAGTCCACCTTCCCCGAAGGGGGCTCCCGTGCTGACTTGTTTTGTCCTAGTGACAGAACCAATCCCAACTTCCCTTGAGTTCGTCATTGCTCCCAAATCATTTGGTGAGCCTAGTGGTGAATCTCGGGTGCAACCTTCTCCGTCTGTTGAGGTAAAACATGGCACTCCTGTGAAGTGCATATTTAACTCTTTGGATGAAGTTCTGCAAAATCATTGACCTTAGCTCCACAAGAGCTTAGTGGAGAGGACCTTGCGGGGCCCTCTTCCTTGGCCCTTCTTGCGAGAGCGGCGAACATTCCACCACTGCAGGCTCGTCCTCCTTCCCTCTATGATGATCTAGAGTGGGAAGCAAATGACCTCTTGGTTGATCAATGTTAGGGGGAGGCCCCTTCTTTATCTTTTTATTAGATGTGTGTGTGTTGTGATGTGTTCCCCCGTGATCGTACTATGTGTACCTAGATGACCCTTTTCACCCTTGTCGGTGCTTGGATACAACTGTGGTTTTTGTGTCGTAAACCTTCTTCTATTTGTATCATCATTCTTCCATGTTTGTGATTGATTTTCGATAAATTGGGGTCAATGCAAAGTGTTGGGGGAATTTAGGCTTCCCTTCCATGTTGACCCAATTTTTTTATTTTTACTTTGTCTTCTCATGCATTCTTCACATGGTCTAATATAGTAGGAGGTTGATGACAGTTCATTTTATATACTATTACTATACTTATATATATTTATGAGCAGTTCTGACCCCGAAATATCAAGCTACCCTTATGCCCTTTGTTCGTGATGCTTTCTTTTAGCTTTTCCTTTATTGTTCTCTCTTCTTTGCTTGAGTTGTCCCTCTCATGTGTGACAATGCCACTTCTATAGCACTTTGATTTTCAAAAAACACATTCTTCACTAACGAATCTTTTCTCGAGAATCTTCTCAAACTTATTTTCAAGAATCACGTTCTCAACATGAAACCCTAACAGAACACATTTCCTTCATCATGGGTTCATAAAGAAAGAGCTTAAGAACCTTCCTCTGAGGTGGGAGCAATTTCAATCTTCCCCTTGCATGGGGACATCTTCTTCCTTTCGAATTCCTTGATGAAGTGAATATCTTTCAAAAGGATTCCTTGATGATGAATCAATTTGAGAAAGAAACATCTCTTTTGTACTTACGAATAGCGTGTCCCTAGAGTAGACCCCTTCTTTACACCGGGTTCCCAAGAGACCCCTTTGAAAGTCTTCCAACTTTTTGGCAGTCTGCGCAATTTTCTGCTTACTTGCCTGCATGGCCGCTTTCTGACATGTTCTATCTACGAGTAAACATGTTGCTTTATGGGTGCACCTATGAAGCTACTTTCTGACTCTGCAGAGTCCCCTTTCTTTAGGTTTCCTCCATGTGAGAGATTTTGGGGGATACCTCCCTGCATGTCTGTGGGTCTATAGGGTGCTTCTTCTGAGCTTCCTCCATGCAAGAGATCTTGGGGGTGGCTCCCCTATAGGTCTATAAGTCTATAGGGTGCTTTCTTTGGGTTTCCTCCACATGAGAGATCTTGGAGAATACCTCCCTGCATGTTTTCGGGTCTGTAGGGAGCTTTCCTTGGTATCCTTCATGCGAGAGATCTTTAAGGACACCCTTCCTGCAGGTCTGCGGGTTTGTGTGACACTTTCTTGGCTTCTTCCATGTGAGAGATCTTGGGGAACGCTTCCTTGCAGGTCTGTGGGTCTGTAAAGTGCTTTTCTAGGTATCCTTCATGTGAGAGATCTTGGAGGACACCTTCCTTGTAGGTCTACGGGCCTATGAAGCACTTACTTCTTGGGGCTTCCTTCATGTGAGAGATCTTGGGGGCTGCCTCCTTGCAGGTATGCTGGCCTATAAGATGCTTTCATTCTACAACTTCATAGTTGTGTGGGCTATGAAGTCCTTTACTTGTCCTGCACTCTCGATTTCGCCAGATCATGGTTTTCTCCCTCGACAATTCAAGTATACATTTCTAACCTTACTAATTCTTCAATCTACTTTACCGAAGCACTCATCAGTATTTGTTCTTGCTAAAGTGGGGGAAAAATGTATAAGAGTGAATTTGCACCCCTTATGCAAATTCCCCTTTTACACTTCCTCACCTTAGAAAATCAAATCCAAAGACGAAATTCCACATCAGCCCACCGCCTTCCTTCCACTTGTCATTTGTCTTTTGCGTCTGTAGAAGAATAATTTTTGGGGACTCCCGCACAATGCACAGATGTCTGTGTGGTGTGCTTACGTCCCTAAAAAAATCCTGCATCTAAAGTTGGCAGAGGCATTAAACTTCCCATTGGGGTTGGTTTGTAACGCCCCTCTTCGACCAACCAACCCAAATATGGATGTTTTTCTCATCCCACCTTCAAAAACACTCTTCCTTCATGAATTTCATCTTCTAAGCATTCAACTTGATCTCTACACACTCTCTTTTAGCATTCTCAAGCATTCTCCTAGCATCCATCACTCTCAAGCAGCACTTTGGCACTCCATAGCAGCAACAACAACACTCCATCAACTCTGTAGAGCAAGTGTGGAACAAACCATTGTAGTAGGGGCTTGAGTCTTCTTTTTCTCCTCCATTAGCTTGTGAGCTCTTGATGGAGGTGGTGGACGTGCATTTGGAGCTAGCTGGTGAACAGGATCTTTTGTGAGATCATCTTTGTCACCCTAGCTATAATATATCTACTTTATCATATTTGTTTGTATTTCTCTTACCTTATAGTTTTGTTTTGTTCCCTTAGAAACCATTAGCTAAGTTGTCAGCTTGTTTTTTGGCAGTTCCCACTATATTTTCGGTCCTCTAGTCGCACGGACGCCAGTGCACCTGAGAGACGCTAGCGCGCCATGCTGTCGTCTCGGAACCATGCTTTCATCCTTGGGCAGAGAGCTACCTGAGGTATAGTGTTGAACCCAAAAACCAGCTCGCCTAGCCCTAAAATTGATTTTGGGTCTGCAGAGTGATTAAAGGACCTTATAGTCCTCGTCATTCTCATCCCTCATTTCAAGACATTCATTTAGAGTGAGGTAAGTTAGGGCAGCCTTCCGGTCTTGGCTCTCCATCACCTGGGCCCTTGAATGTGGTTGGTCCCCCTCTCTTACAAGAACATAGGCTCAAGGCTTCTCTTATTAAACCCTTATCCAATAGCTCTTGTACTTGTCTATTTACCTCCTAATTCTCCATAAGTGTCATCTTATAAGTTTTTTATTCAATAAACTAGCTCTCAGTATCAAATCCATGCGAAGACTAATGCTTCTCATAGGTGGCAACCCATCCAACAACTCTTTCATCATTATATCAACATATTCATCTAACATCTCCTTCATTTCCAATGGAATTTCTTGTTCCTTTGATGTTGGCCTAACTTCTACAAGCTTAGGAATGAAACCATAGCATGCCCTCTCCTTCTTCATTTCTCTCAAAAATTATTTTTTAAAATTATACACTTTTGGACTATTGTCCACTTCCTCTTTTGCATCCTTCAATGGACTCAAAGTGTACTCTTTCCCATCCTTCACTATTATGTAATTGTTTTTCCTACCATCATGCTTAGCACTCATGTCATATTGCCACAGTCTTCCTAATACAACATGGCATGCCTACATGGCATTACATGAAACATAACCTTATATTTATAATTACTAATTTTAATTTTAATGTCCTTTTGTAGCCATGAGACCTTGTATAGACTTGGGCGCTTCATCTTCATTAATTTGTGATTCTTCACCATTTCTTGTGATACCAAGTTATTGGTGCTACTACTATCCACAATCACCTTGTAGCATTTTCTACTTATTTTACACATAGTTTGAAACAAATTCCTTTTGTGTATTGGTTCTTGCCTCTTATTTTTTTATTTTAACAACACTCTTTTCAACATTAATGACTCCCCTTGGTCAGGATCCTCTATATGTTTTGGTGAGGCCACACTCTTATCATCAACTTGTACTACATGGTTTCTTTCTCCATTAGCCCTCCACTATTCTATTATATTTGAGGACATTTAAGTGCCCTATGACTAGCCTTGCCACATTGGTAACATGTACTTGCAAATCCTCTTCTACCTCTTCCTCTTGAAGAACTCCTTTTTCTCTTGTAGATCCTAGGTATAATTGTCGTTCTATGTTGTACTTGATTTCTTTCTTTTGTTTGCTATCATCTTCCATCACTAGATTGTCCTCTACCCCTTATAATCTTCCTCTTCCTATAGAGTTGTTTTATTATTTTTGTGACAACTTCTCCTCTACCTTCAATGCACATTGCTTCCTCTATGCTTCTAAAGTTCAACAAACTAATTTCATCTTGGATATTGATATGCAATTCATTCACATACCTTGCTACCTTTTCTAGGTTATATTTTATGTGTCCAATATTTGTAGTGAGTTTGTAGAAGTCCTCAATGTACTCCACATCTTTCCTTTGTCTAAAGTTTTGTGATTTTTTGAATAAACTCAACTAATAATCTGAAGGTAAGAATTTGACATTCAGTTTATGCACCATTTTTTCCCAACTTTTATATGTTCTTCCCATTTTCTTTGCCTTTCAGTATATGCATAGTCCGACCTTAAAGACACACGGCCTTTTAACCTTGTGCAAAAAAGCTTCACTTTCTTGAAATCCTCCATTGATCATACTCAAAGTACCTTTCCATCTTTATCATCCATTCTAGATGAGTTCTTCGCCATTCAATCTTCCATTACAATAAGGTGCATCTAGTTTGGGTGTACACCCAATCTTTGTCATGGCTTTGAGAAATTCAATCTTAGCATCCATCGTTTCTTGATTATTTCCTTGAGCTTCTTGAGTTAGATTTTCTCCTTCATCACTCACATCTTCAAGGTAAACTCCTCTTCTTTGGGTTGTCTCTATTGCAACTAATATTGCCAAGGTCTCTCTCATCCCTTGTGTTAAATCTGCAATTCTAGATGCTTTAGCTCTCACACAGCATCTACCAACACCCCACCTAACGTCCATTAGTATCAAATGTCTTCCTCAACACTAGTAGAAATTTCATACACTCAACTCAAGAAAGGACCTACTCTGATATCAAAATGATGCAATCCAAGAATGGGTACCTTTAGTAGGTAGCCAGTCCAAACATCCTCTCACATGTAAGAATTTATTTTCAGATTATTGCAACAAGAGGCTCAAAAAATTTGATAATATTTAATTCAGAAACACCATCTTTCACAAATAGCTCCAATCTCATCTTAACCTAAACTCAAAATTAAGAAAAAATAAATTAAAATGTTATTACAAAACCAAGAACTTTCAAAATAGATTTGGACCAAAATCTTCAACACATATTCAACCCTACAGAGACATACTACAGACTTCATATAGGCGACATTTTAGACGAACTGCATACTACTGTAACTCTAGACTACAAACCAAGCACTCAAGCATCTCTTCATCAGGCATCCAATAGCGGAAAATTGTTCTGCAGCTAATTAGTCTATTGCAAATTGGTTTTGCCTCCATTTTGAAATATCGTTTGTGCATATTATAAAAACAGGGGGACTGGAAAATAGATAAACGTTAGAGGTCTATTTTTTCGTTGGATTTTAGTAATCCTAAGTCAGGACATTTATGTCTGACATATACCTCATTATTCACCAAAATCTCTTGGATCTTTGGTCTACATTCTTTTGGGGGTTCTATTTTTAATGACCAGATTTGGAATTTAAACAGCAGTTTAATGTTTTGGGGGAAATTTATTATGGTATATGGATTTGAAATGGCAGAGATAAACAGCAGGAAAGAGAAGAAATCAGTTAGGAGAGTAGAGAAGAAGAATTTTCTGAGAAGAACAGAGACAACAGCAGCAGCAGAGTGTAGAAGAGAAAGTAGCAGCAGCTATAGGAAACAATTTACACAGCAGTTCTAGATAGTGAGTTTACACAGTAAGATATTTTTGATAGTTTATGGTTTCTAATGTGTTTCAGATACTAACAAAATTTTTAAGGTTGGGCTCTTGGTCACTGTCAAATGAATAGGCCTTACAACAAAGATTTCAAAATCTAGAGAAATCCAAATCTGTCTCCTCTCATTCTTTGTCCATTGATCAATTTCACCATGCTCACTGCCCATTGTATTCCACTTGTACAAAAGGAAATTTCTGCTCACAACATGAAGTCATGGGAGTTTAAGGTTTATGTGTTGTTTTCAGGATTTTGCATGTTCAAAACCTTAAATTGCAAGTGTATATTTTCCTACAAAATGTTGCGCCAGGTCATCTAACATTTGTACATTTAAATCATAATTTAATAGGGGCATATTTTTTCTTTCCTGCCTACAGTTCTCCTTTATGACTATTGGGCACCCCTAGAGCCAATAAAAAAATAAATAAGCACAACAATTATATCCACATACAAATTCACTTAAAGTTGTTCTTTCTTAAGAATAACTCATCTGAATTGTCAGATGAAGCAGGACCATATAATGTTTCCCTCATTTTCCTTGCATACAAACCAATCATCAATTTTCCTTGCATAGTGGGACTCTAGCTGCTTTACAACTCTTGTTTTAAAAGTAAGTTTGATTGTGCAAAAACATACATTGTTGACATTTAGATTTTACCTTGGGAAAACTTCGAGATAGAGCAAAACTAGATGGTAGTAGCCAATAGCTTGGTACCAATATTTGATTATATTAATTATAAATTAAAAAATAGTTATAAGCAATTGAAAAAAAATGTCTATTTTATAGTTTGCATACATTCTTAAGTTTAGATTTTATATATTACAAAATATAGTTCATTAGTAGTTTGTATATATACTACATGTAATTTTAATTCAATTTATTATTATTTGATTTTTTAATAATAGATAAATTTTCACTTATAAGATACACAAGTTGGAGCTTTGTATATTTGTGTTATGTATGATTTGAAAGGAAGTAGGGTATGTAAAAATTCTTTTTACATAAATCTGAGGGGAGTTTGTGTACATTTCAATCTTTTAACATTATAGAAAGCACAAACATAGTTTAACAAAAAATAAACAATAAATATCATAATGTAGGTGTACATGGGGAAAACCTTTTTGGGAGAAAAATCTCACACTCCAAAGTAGCTCAATGTATTATTTAGTAAATCGTGATTACAATACACTTGCAAGGTAAGCCTTTACAAAAGTACCACTAACTAGAAATCTGGAGAAGTTCTTACAACTTAAACAGTATCTACAAAACTCTACACTCAACCTCCATCTCAAGCACCTAATAAATAGGAGACACAAAATCTAAAACTATCAAATGGTAATTAGAAACCCATGAGCTAAAACCACCCAAAAGTAGCGTCCAAATTATCCCCCAATAAAAGATGTCTTACAATGTATCATAGGTTGGTCAATATAGGTGTAACTCCCATTTACATCTCTTTTATGTGTCCAACAATTTTTTACATTTCCTATGCAAACTTCTAGGGGCCATAACTTTTGATCTAGTGGGATGATTGAGCCCTTTTAAAAATAAAATAAAATACTCGAAGATATCTATGCAACAAGCACCCTGTAGACAATGGCGAGCAACAAGATACTTTTATTTTGGCCAAAAACTAAGCTTACAGCCTAGGAATTGGGTTTTCCTATTTTATACTTGAAAATCGCATCTTTTATAATATTATCATTAGGAGCAAGGTTGAGACACTTTTCCCAACATTCTCCTAGTTGTTGAACATATTGCAAGAGAAAAGGGAGTATCAACACCATTTATGTAATTGCTAATGTCCAAGAGACCCAGAGACTCGTAGCACCACCTGAATTTTCATGTGCTCACCGACTTTGTCAATACATCTACAACATTCTTCAAACTATCAATTTTTTTAGCATCACCCTCCCATTCTCTAATATATCTCAAACAAAATGGTATTGGATATCAATATGATTCATCCTTGCATGAAAGGTTGGGTTCATTTCCAAACATATGACACTTTGACTATCATAATAGACCATAATGGCTTCTACCCCAAGTCCAACATCTGAACACAATATCTTAAGCCAAATGGCTTTGTTATAAGCATGAGTTGCTACCATGTACTATGCTTTTGTACTAGACAAAGCAACCACATTCTATCACTTACTCATCCAACTAATTGCATCACAAAACAAAGCGAAAACATAACCATTGGTAGATCTTCTACTATCAATATCTCTAAGCCAACCTGAATCCAAAAATCCATGAATACAAACAAAATGTCTATATCCTATAAGATTACCATGATAGCATAAGAAATTCCCAAAGACACCTTGCACATACCTGGAAACCCTCTTCATTGCATCTCAGTGTACTCATCCTTGAGATTAACCATAAATCAGCTAAGGACTCACACTATACTTGGGAAATGTTTGGTCTTGTATAGACCATAGCATACATCAAACCTTTTTCCATTACCAAAAAATAACACTATCAAATATAAAATACAATAATTAGAATACGATCACCATCTACCTTATAATAGATGCAATGATATAATTTGGATCTAAGAGTTTGTTACTTTCTACATTTCACAAAAAATAAAGTTGTTGAAAGGAAGAATAAAAGAATTGTTGATATAGTAAGGATTATGATGAAAAATGTTATAGATCTTATAAATAGGAATTCTATAAAATTAGTTAAAGGAATGGCTCCCAAACAAGCATGGTTAGAGTTAAGCTAAAATTTAATCATTTAAGGGCCTCTGGATGTGTTTCTTATGGACACATACCAAAAGAGAAAATATATAATTTAGATGATAAAGGTTTAAAATACACTTTCGTTGGGTATTGATCAAAAAATAAAGTTGTAGACATGTAAAAATGACCTAACACTTATCACACAACCTGAATGACATTTTCTCATCATTGACATCATTATCACCTAATATCATTGCATTTTTTATTCATTTACATCAAAAACCCTAATTTCTTCTATTAATTAAATAATCTTTAAATTATTTAATTAATTCACTATTTTATCATTTTTGACTAATTAAATAAATTTCATTTATTTAATGAAGTACTAATCTATCTTTATTCCTCTTGATTAATTAAATAACATCAATTATTTAATTATGTCGCTAATTCACCCTATTCCCCTAAATCAATTAAATTATTGCCACTTAATAGTTTAATTAAATCACTTTCCCCTAAACATGAATTATTGAATAAATCATTCGAACATCATTCAAAAAGGTCAAAAGAAACAAATGCAACTTTGTTTGTAAAATTCAAACATGATTTGCACGTTCAACTCAAAAAGGCTAAATTATTTAATTCAATTAATTAATTACCCTCACCCACTTTTATGATTGAGCAAATTATGACCATCGATTGCTCACTCTGATTGGTTGATTGATCCATCTATTTCCTAGCCAATTCATTTGTTCTTCAATCCCACTAAAGGCTCAACCTGATTTCCTCAATTCCACAGATTAGGCAATCTATTTCCTCTGATTAATCAATCAATATCCTTAATTGATTTGATCACAGAAGCTAACTAAGAAATCTAATTCCTCTCAACATCTTTCAACCATTGATCAAGATATTCTACTACGCAATCCTGATCGTTCATCTCAAAACATAAAATCTATATAACAATCTTCTTCATCCTAAAAAATGATCGAAGAATTGACATATTTTGCACAATGAAGTAATGTCAAATTGACAATCGATTTCACACAAGTTTTTACACACATCTTCAATTAGCATCAACACACATTTGGAGCTCTTACAACGCATAAATGGAGGCTTCACATTGATACAATGATCCAACATCATTACGAATATACTTCGACATGAGATGGGTAACAATATGGTTGTTTGAATTCTTTTGTTTTTTCTTTGTCTATATTATCTTAGTTCATTGAATTCAGAAATCTTGTATTGTTCATTTCGTGAGTAATGGGTATGAATCTTAATCTTTGTTTGAATTAAATCTTGTTTAATTCTTTCACATTGATTTCCTTATGCTTATCTATTTCCCCCTTACACATTCTAGCACACCCAATGGGACCTCGGTCCTTGACACTAACCTTTTTATGAGTTTTAATTGAGCAGTTGCAGGTTTTAGAACGTAGATGCATTTTCCAGAAATGCACTTAAAAAAATTTCACACAAAAGCTACAAGAGTTTCATGCAGTCGCTCCTTCGTTTCTATTGCTTTTGATTTTTCTAACCACATTTGTTTCAGAAACAGGGTCGCTCTTGATTTTTCTAACCACTTTTGTTTTAGAAACAAGGGTTGCCTTTGACTTTTCTAACCGTAGTTGCACATGATAGGGGTGCTTTTGACATTTTGGACCGCTTTTGACAATAAGGACCGCATTTGCTAAAAATAACAGGACCACTTTTGATTACAAGTTATGCTTTTTCTCTATGTACTTTTTAGTTTAAATCTACAAGTACTTTTATTCATTTCTGACACTAACAGGTGCTTGTTTTGGATGTTTTGTGTTTGCTAACTTTGTTTGTACAACTCTTGTAGGGATATAGTACACTTTACATCAAAAATAACTAATGATTTTATTGTAGAGAAGGCGAACAGTCCAAGACCAATATTTCAAAAAGCTTTCATAGTGAATCGTAGATTTTTGGTTCCTCTAGATCTTCTCTAACTCTTCTAGGGTTTTTCACCTAAAGGGAGAGAGGTAGGGAAAAAAATGCTAAGGGTTCATTCAAATTATGTTATGCGGAATGTTTTCTAAGTTAAATGAAGTAAACTAAATGCAATTGAGTGATCTATATGAAGGAATATGAATGCAAAACTAAGATTTAAACTATGCTAGAAAACACACTACAGTATGATATGCAAACAATAAACTAAATGAAGAAATAATGCAGAACAAAAAGAAATGAGATGAAATAGAGTGCACCTGGGAAATGTTTGATGATTTTGGAATGTTGTGGATGCTGACTGAAATCACTGAAATTTCACAGTGGGACTCATTCACCCAGGGTGGCGAATTAGTCCTCCTATTGGTGAAAAAGTGTCAGGATCTGGAATCTGACAAAATACAAATTTCTAGTCCTAAGGTGGGACTCATTCGCCACTGGTGGCGAATCAGTCCTCTCCCAAAATTTTGAAAAATCAGGAGACAACTCTACAACACCAGATCTAGAAATCTTTGATTGTCGAGTTTCCAAAGTCAATTCTGCAGGAAACAAACAGAAAACCTTCTCCAAGCTTGAAATATGAATGAATTGACTTGAAGCACCTAGTTGACTTTTTTACCAATCTTCAACACCAAAAATCTTGTTAAATCTGCATACCTAGGTCTGCAAACACACATGCAATAGGGGAGAAATGGTTGAGGGTTAGCAAATAGGGGTTTTCCTTGGTCAAACCCCACTTTTGGTAATAAAACCCTTAATGAAACAATGAAATGAAAGAGAATGATAAACTAATAACATGCAATAGCTATCAACTTACCAAACCCTTGATAATGCAAATCTAAAGTAGTATCAATGGATGCTCCAAAGTGCTTGAATATTGCTTGATAAGATGTTGTAAGATGCTTGAATGCTTAAGATTGCTTGAATATGATGTATGAATATTGGAGGATGTAAAATGAGGTGAAAATCACTTATTTATACACACTTTTTCCTTAGTTAACCTTTCATACCTCATCACAGGCCGACATCAAGTGTTTTTGAATAAAAACCCAAAAGGAAATTTTAAAAATTTTGAATTTGGAGCCAAGGGGGACTCATTCACCACCCATGGAAAATGGGTCCCACCTAGGACCTGAAAAATGGGTGTTAGGAATTAAGTTGTATTTAATGTTGTTTGTCGGGCTTACATTCAAAAATGCACTTAATTAAAGCATATGAGGGCATAAAGGGACCAAATAAAGCATGAGAAAGGGATAAATAGTGAAGTTGTGCCTAGAAAAGTGTGAAATCTTGTTACAAGACTTTACAACACTTCAAAATAGGACTTGTTTAGTGATGAAAAGGTGATTTTTAGGTGAATTGTAATAAATAGAGTCTAGAAGAATGTAGAAATGTCTTACAACACCTTCACAAGATGTCATTATTTGAATTTTAGTACCTAAATATGCATGTTCAAGCCATGTTGCAACATAAAATCAGAGCGAAATAGATCAAACACCATGAAACAAGACCTAAAAGGCCATCAAAATGACAAGGGGCCATTTTTTTACGGCACACATAGTTTAAGAGAATTTTTTGATTTGGTGCTATAAAAATGAACCCCACAACTTGCACACTTTCAATTTGGTGCTTAAAAAAGAACTTTTCAAAATATTTCTTGTTTAAGGAGATTTTTCGATTTGGTGCTATAAAAATGAACCCCACAACTTGCACGCTTTTGATTTGGTGCTTTAAAAAGAACTTTTCAAAAGCTTTCTAGTTTAGGGAAATTTTTTTGATTTGGTGCTTTTAAACAATTGAACCCCACAACTTGCACACTTTCGATTTGGTGTTCTAAAAAGAAATTTCAGAAGATTTTGTAGATTAGAAAAACACTTTATTTTGGTGCTCATAAAATAGAATGCTTTCTTTTGACCAACGCTTTTGTTATGTTGACAAAATGAATGATTTTATTTTGTTGACCGCATTAAGAAAAGGTTGTTAGAAACACTTAAGAATTGGTTCATAAAACTAGACAAATACATTTTTTATTTGCATATTTCTATCTACTTGTTTAAAATCTAGAACACTTCAAAATTTTGTACACATAAAAAAACAAATTGCTATCTTGTTCACACTTCATTCATTTTTTTGGATAGCGCCGCTCAAGGGGCTTAAAAAGAATATTGCAATGAATTGTATGCGGTGTCTTTTGTGTTTGGAAAACCAAGTGCCTATCCTCTCCCCCCACATCTTTTGGAAATCTTGGGTGATGAAAAGCATTTTGAGTTTCACACTTGTTTCATTTTCAAAGCATTACCTTTAGACGGCCAGCCTTTGAGACACATCCTGCGTTGGAGAACTCAAAGGCGACTCAAAGCAGTTTTTAACTTAGGCCACTATATAAATGGTTAAGGCTAAATGCCAAACAATTCGATCTTACTTTCTTGCTAGTTCCATTCACGAAAGGGGAGGTACCATTTTGTATATAGGGCCCTAAGTAAGTTGGTTAAAGTCTTAAGTGGCTTGCTAGACGCTAGCAAAGCGTTGGATCCCTTGAGCATGACTAAGAACCAATGTAGTAGAGGCCACCATCTTAGCCAAAATATTCTTTGAAAGTGGTGCATCAGAATTTACTTCTAAGAAGTTACTTACCAAGTTCGATTTATGGTTGAGATTAAAACAATCTCCATAAGTTGCATGTAAAATCATCCCTTCAGGCCATGAGGTAAGCCCACCTAAAAGAACATGCCTATCTCTAGGTTGTAAATTATCTTCACGAACTTTCCAAAATTCTCAGTTACTTTGGACATCAAACACTTTGCTTGATTTAAAATGAACACATCAAAACAAGCATTGAACATGGTTATCAAACATCAAACCCTTTGGACTTAGTGTGAATACCTTTGAAAATAGCCCTATATTTGCACTCTTTAAAAAATATCTTAAACAAATATATCTAAAGCTTTCTAAATATGTAGGCTTACATTTCAAGTCACATTAAGAATAAAGTCAGCATTGGGAACTATGGCTTTAGTATTTAGACTTTCACAAACTTTGAGATTTTGTGGAAAGAAATTTGCTTAAGCTATAGACATTTAGGATCAAATAGTTTTGATTGTTGTGTTGTATTATCACTTGCCAAACTTCTCAAAACAAATCAGATCAAAATAAGACATCAAATCTACAAATTTATCCAAACTACTTCCAACACAGAAACTAGAAAAAAAAACCTACATAGAAACCACTATTGTTGTTGTTTATGTCGTTGTTGACCTTAAGAATACCATAGTTGATCCAAAACAGGTCGCTTTTGCTCTCTGGTTTTTTACAGTGACTGAAAAACTTGCCGCTTTTGAAAATCAGAACTTAGTTGATCCTAGAATGAAACCATAGTTGATCTTATAATATTATCATAGTTGACCTATTGTTTTAGCTATAGTTGATGAAAATTTGGACGCTTTTGCTCAAAACCACCGTGTTTTCCTACACTGTTTACCAAATAAAAAAACTTTAAACAAAAGCTGCTTTTGAGAAATCTTACCACAGTTTTCCTCAAGACTTGGCCACTATTGACATAAATCTGGCTGAGCTTTTGACAAAAATTATCGCTACTATTCTAAGATTTCCATTTTTCCTTGGTTTTTGGTGAAAATAAAAAAATGATCTTAAATTGGTTAAATCTTGTGAGAACAAAAAAAAGTTAGACTCCCAAAACACATCATATCTACATCAGTCCATATCCATTTGCACAATCAAACACACCAACCTAGTTTTAGGATTCAAAATCAAAACACAACATTGGATTATTCCTTCACTCAAAATTCTAAGATATCAACATTTGCTTGAACCTCAAGGCTAGTTCAAGTAGATTCTTTAAAACATATCCTCTAGAAAAATGAAGTGAAATATCAATCCAATTTTTCAACATTTTGAGTTCCAAAAATATCATCATTTTCAAAACATCCAAAACATCACTCAAACTTTAGGGTCTTGAGTATCACGAAAACCATATCAAAACACCACTCACTTTATGACCATTTGGTGTCCTACTGCTCCACTTCAACAACCAAATCTTATCACACCCATTATACAACCAAACCTCACACAAATTGAAGGTAAACAATCAGACATCATCAGTAGTTTGAGAAGTTTTGTATTCGAGAAAAAGGAAACACCAACTCAATGGAGAAATGCAGCTAATATTCTAGAAAAAAAGGAATGAAAAGCGGATCTTGCGACCAGAAGGCCCATATTACCACCTCCTGCATGGCAATAGATACCATCCTTTTAAAACAAAAAATCTCAAAACACTCAAAATACAGAAAATCCCAAAAACAAAGCATTAGTTCATTCCATAAGTTAGAAATCACCAACTTTCATAAAGTCTTGGCACTTGTTTATGACAACCACAAGATCCCAACATAGAAAAAAGATGGAAGCCAACAAAAGCAGCTCTATTATGCCCCCAACAAACACCACAAATGACAGAAGTGACCTATGGGGTTATAGACCAAACGACCTTATAACTCCTCAAAAGGAACCAAACCAACCACCAAGTGAGGAGGAAGTAATCCGTAGACAACAAGAAATGATGGATAGGTCAAGCCAAAATCCCAAGGAAATGGTCATAGAAGAAGTGGATAGTGAGGAAGAAATATATGAGGAAGAATTCTTTCAACACTCCAACAATCCCAAGGTACTTAAATTGATGGACAAATTGCTAAGAAAGGATCCAAATGCCTAATTCTTCAAATTAGTACAAAGTGGTGCTAAACTACCTATAGGATTTAATGTGGAAATTCTTAAGGATCCTCACCTCATTCCCTTAGGGGATAAATCAGTTTTGAGAAAGATACCCAAACCAGTGGAGAATCTAAACATGCCACCAATCAAGTCTCACAAAGCAATGATCAACCAATGGACAACCCTTTGTTTAGGAAACCATCCCAAATTGAACAAGTGGCAGTGGCCCACCACTATCAAGGGGGACCCACTCAATATATACCACAAATTGAATTTTAGAATAATTTGGACAACGATAGCGTGACACATAGAAGTCTACATGATGCACAAAGATCCCAAGAAAAGATAAGATTCAAATGGGAATATCCCATACAGTTTATTTGTGACACATGTCCCAATGCCCAAAGACAACTATAATGACTATTCCCATCAAGTCCAAGAACAAAACTTGCTTCTCTTCCTCATTTTTCAAGGGGTGGTTTGATCTTTTGGACTTGGAGCTCTCTATCTCTCTCTTAACAAAAATCTATCAAAATACTCTCACGTCTTGGACAGTTGCAACAAAAAAGACTCCTCTTTCTTTTGATCTCCTCACATCTATTTTCTAGGGAGAGGGGCCACAACTATTGGGAACACTCTTTTACTTATCATTCAAACAATATTGTCTATTAAATTATGTCTATTTGATATTTTCTAGTGTCTTTTGATCGTGATAAGGATTCTCCCCCACAACAGGGTTTGATTCTATCACATGTCTATTTTACTTTTTATGTCTTTCAATCTTGTTTGGATGTCCATGGAGGTGGAAACACCAAAGTGGGGATTTGATTGAGGTAAACCCTTATACAACCTCAACAATTTTCCTCGTCTCCATTTAGGCAAGTGGAAAACGGGTTCAAAGAGAAAAGGACTCCATTTTGGTAATTTATGGGCTTCATCCATATAGATGAAAATGTGGGTGTGCAGACGTCCTTGTAGCGCACTGGCGTCCAAGGCTGAGACTTCACCCAACTGGTATCATATTATGTTTATTTAGAGCTTTTTATTTCTGTGCAAACATTTTTATCACTTTGTATCTACAAGTTATTTGACATTTTCAATTATATCTATTGTTAAGTATAGCTTAGAATTTACTTTTAAACATCTTTATTTCCAATTCACTTGAGTTGTGTCAATTGAGGTAGTTGAGAGCTATTTGTTCCTTAAGACCCCATTGTCTTGAGAGTAGAAAATCCCCTCCTCTACACAAGCATGTACACATGAAGGAAAGAGATTTATGACACTCAAACCTTTTGCACATGCATACCCTAAGTAGATGATTGCTAGGAGGGTATGATAACTTGTCTAAGTCTTACAATAATTTGATCCTTTTGACATAGGAACACATATAGCATAAAGTATGATAAAACTATTAAGAACACAAAATTATAACTCTAAGTCTTTGATGAAGAAATCAATTATAGCGTTCAAGAAAGGTGCATTTTCTAAAATCTTGCAACCTCTCCACAAGAATAAATAAATTTTTAAATTTACATACAAGATTATAGATACAATTATTAGAATTGAAATTAAAAAGAGAAAAGCATGGAAGACATTGAATTGGCATACAATCATTGGCATAAAAGGATAAAAATTCTTCACAACAAATTTTCTAAAATCTTTCTCTCTCATTTTATGGGTCGTGAAGACCTTATATTCTTCAAGAAAAATAAACAAGAAGCAAAAGACTTGAAATAGAATTGAAACCCTAAGAAAATTTTCATCTAATGCAAACCGTCCAAGGCCATTTGCTATGATTAACAATAAAAACCCTTTAGACAAAGCACAAACTTACAACGATTTTTGATAATAATAATAAAATAAAATAAAACTCTAAACCCATTTTCATCATTAAAAGAAAAAGCACAAAACCCCCATATTTCAAGAACATAAAACATTTTTTCAAGAGAAAACTACTAATTATTTTCTAATATTGTACCTTCTTCGGACAATATTTGAAAGCATAAATTCTACAAAATTTTAATACTTGTATAAAAAATTGCACTATATAGCAAGTAATGTAATATTTTGCAAAATCCTTATATAAAGTAGGGTTGACATCCATAAAGCAAGTTCGTAAAATTTATCACATTCTTCATACAAACCAAAGCAATATCTGTGATAACAAAATAGCAAAAATTCAAATAATAGTCTCATCTCAAATATCCATTAGAAATCAATTCGGTTTAGACTTTGCATCATGCAAGCCGAGGGAAGGGTCGATGTTTTTACTTCACAAAGATTTTCATTAACCCCTAACTAATTGATTGACCTAACCTATATAATCATAACTATTAATACTTAAATAAACTAACATATCTCTAACATAGATTCAAATATGACACATAGATTGCACCTTATTATAGTATAAACATTAATTAACTCATGAAATCTCCTTGTGCGTTTTCGCTGTCCTAGTGACATGTATAAATTATTGTTCCATTCAGTGCTACGGATAATCGTGAAAAGCAACCACACTTTCAATTCTCTAGATAAATTGGCTAAAGAGGCTTAAATTTCTATACCAATATCTTGTCTTTGAGGATTAAGCTATTAAAAAGATTAATTACATCTTAGCTTGCTCATCACTACAATGCAAAGCTAAATTTGCAACCTTTACCAATATCATTTTCTAATGAATATCCATAGTTACTATCATGTCATTATCCTCATATCAATTTTCTCTAGCTTGTTGAAGCAATTATAAGTAGATCCTTTTGTAGGTCAATTTGAGAAACTAACTTCCACACAATATCCAGAGAGACAAATACAACATTATATGTGGGCAAGGTAGGCTTAGGTATGTTTATTGTGATGAAATTTGACATGGACGTGAATGTTCTATTTGTGTGCCTACAAAGAATTAAATGTGAGGAGAAGCATAAAATTTATCAAAACAACCATAGAAACCCCATGTGAGCCTCCATTCATATAGCTACATCTACACATAAGTTTGCACTCTTTTAATAAAGATGGACAGTATCTATTTTGAAATGGCACACCACTTAAACGATTTACAACATAAAAAAATAATACTATCTATATAACTTCAATAACTCCTTCATAATGTGTATCTTTGTTCTTCCTCAAATTTTCAATATCTACTCTTCTCTAGAATATATAAATAATTGTGTAAAAATATTAATTAAATTAAGTCTAAATTATTTTAGAGTCAATAAGATTTTATCATGATGTCTATTTGGAATTCATTTTATTATATCATATATTTTTAATATTAAAAAGTGAGTATATTAATAATATTAATCATTTTGGTTATTAATATACATCTTTCTTCAAAACATCCTTGTAATTGAATTGAAAATTATTTCTTTTGTCACATTATGCATATTTCATTTTTCTATATGCATTATAATTTTTTTGCTATGATGGTATATGATGTTTAGAGATGGTATATGATGTTTAGAGATAATTTGATGAAGTAAATGAAGTTCATTCTTAATGAGCTCCCTTTGCCCATTAAAGGTAGATTTTATTGGGAGGATAATTTCATTATGATCTCCTTGCAATTTTAAAAAAAAAATTACTAAAATAATGGTGTTACCTAACAAGTAATTAAATTTGTCTCTAGTGGCTTAAATGTATTGAAAGACTATTCACTAAATACAAAAAAAAACTTGAAATAAGGCTCATTTTATTTCTATGAAGGTGTTCAATGTGCTCCACAATCAAAGGTTTTAAACCATATTCTTAAAATTCAACATGAGAAATTATCAAGTAGACCCCAAAAAGACAAGCTTGGAGAGTATTCATAAAATCTGTAAGCATGATGATTTTAAATTTTACCATGTAATCATACTTTTCAATTTTTATGTCTTCTAGTATAAACTGTAAGAAGGATTAGTATATATCCTATTTGGCTCTGATATCAAATGTAATGTCACTATTCTCTCAAAGTTATTTAATTATTAGTAGTAGATTTAATAGATTGAATATTAGAGTTAAGATAATTTATGAGTTGCAATACTATTCAAATAGATGTGAATAACCAATGTAAAAGGAAACATGTGATAATTTAGTAAGAATTATAATATAGATAATTACATGATAAATTGAATAACACATCCATATAATTCAATCAGATTAACATCAAAATCATAATATTCTAATATTTCATTTGATATGAAATGGCTTTCAATACTTATTTGAATAACACTTGGAAAAGCCACTCTTACCTAGGAAGATATCAGTGGTATTGACTCTCGTTATGGAACAATCTAGGAGGAAATAGTTCCTTTTGGAACACAACACACTGTTGCACTCTACACAAGTGTTGGTTTAATAAAATAATTCTCAACACAAGTGCACACCATGCTATAGAGTAATTACTCAACACATATACAACATGCTCCAGAGTAATTACTCAACACGTATACAACACACTCTAGAGTAATTTCTCAACATGTATACAAAATGCTTCATAATAAATACTCAACATGTACAACCCTGGCCAGGATAATCTTGTGTGTACTTTGTACCCTGAATTGGACACACTTTGTGTGCCCCTTTCTCCAATTCCTATAACTCACCAAACTACTTTATTCTTCCTTGAATGTTTTCCTTCCTTGAATGTTCTCCATTCTTGAATTTTATCCATGTCTTTCCAAGTCTCACACAAATGCTTTATATAAGCCTTAAGGGGTGGTTTCTAAACCATGACACCCTTTCCCAAAAGTTTCCTTTAATAATTATTTAAATAAATAATTATTCCTCCCCCTTTTAAAAGAGTTTATATATATATATATATTCTTTACTAATAAGTATTTTAACCAAAGGATCATAATATCCTTTATTTTTCTATCTCCCTTTTAATTCCAAAGGGTTAATTCCTAACTTTCTCTTCTCTTGGGGGAAAAGTCACAACAATATCAGCTAGCATTCCCATGCACCAATAATATTTTCAAATGTGAAGCACTCATTATAGGACTTGGAATGACAATCCAATGGCATATCAAAGAGCTAAAAGTCTATGGAGATTCGCAAATACTTATCAGACAAGTTAATGATGAGTATCAAACAAAGGATGATAATTTGCTACCATATAAGAGAATGGTTGACAATTTCAAGCAATATTTTTCCAATATCTCTTTTGAAAAAATACCAAGATTGAACAATAAAGTTGTTTATGCTATGTAAACTATTGGATCTCTTTTAGATATGCATCACAATAGTCGGCAATGTGAATTCTTAGTGGAACAACTTCTAGTTCATGCTTAAATAATGTCCCAGAGTTAAAACTCATGTGTGAAATTTTTGGTCATGACTCCCCATGGTATCATGATATATATGCTTTCCTTCATAAAAATACCATTCCAACCAATCTAACTAGAAATCAAAAGAAAACCTTTATCTATCACTCATCCCACTTCACTATCCTTGGTGATATGCTATATTGAAAGAGTATTTATGGTACCTTAATTAGATGTCTAGACTTAGAAGAAGCTAAAATTGTCTTACATGAGGTCCACAAAGGTGTTTGTGGGTCATATGCTAGTGGTTCTACTCTTGCAAAGAAGTTACTAAGAAAATGTTACTATTATCCTACTATGGATCAAGAGGCACATCAATTTACAAAGAAATTCCTTTAGTGTCAACAACATGGAGATCTAATTCACACGCTTGCTCAAGAGTTGTAATCAATTATCACTCCTTGGCCCTTTTCACAATGGGGATTCAACCTCATAGGAAAAATTCACCCCACCTCATCTAACAACTGCAAATTCATTATCACTTCCATTGAGTATTTTACAAAGTGGATATAAGCCATCCCATTGAACTACATCACTAGTAAATAAATATAAATTTTTATCCTTAATAACATTATTTTTTGATATGATGTTCCTCACACTATTATCATAGATAATGGTACACCTTTCAAAAACTAGGATGTTCACAACCTTTTTACCCAATTCCATATACAACATTGCTTATTCACTCCATATTAGCCATAGGGCAATAGTCAAGTTAAGGTTTCTAATTAAACCATGCTTAAAATCCTAAAGAATACATTCAATGAAGTTAGTTGTGACTGGTACTGTCAACTCAATCCCACCTTATGGGCCTATCACACTAGCATTCAAACACCTATAGGTGCTACCCCATATTCACTAGTCTTAGACACTAAAGCTATTTTTCCTATTGAGGTTTGTAGTGTCGAAAATCATCGCCCTTGACAATTTCACACTAGGCTTTGCTCCCCCCTATGCGCTTAGACCTATTATGCATTAATTGCCCATTTTTATACATTATTGGGAAAATCAAACATTGGAATTCAAACTATGCATTTAATATTTTTCCCCCAATACTTTTGGTTCCTAAAAAGTAGGAATCTAGTCTAGGGCACACTGCACCCTAGACCACTTAATTTGGCCCCAAATTTGAATATGTTAGCGTTAGTAATTTATTATTTTAATTTCCAATTTCAAATGTCAGCAATTGGTATTTTATTTTTAGGAAATGAGAAGAATTGCATATAAATACATAGTATTTTCACCATTTTAATCCTAAGCACACCTAAGCAAGCTAAGTGAATTCAATTGATAAAATCAAGCATCCTAAGAGCATCCAAGAATATAATTATCAATATTATTGCAATATTTCATCATTTAAGCATAATGGCATGTGTTATGTAAGTTTTTCATATGTTTTGTATACATTTTATTTATGTGTACTAATGCTTGTAGGTCATCAAATCAAATCAAGTCAAGCAACCATTGATCCTTGAAGGTGATGAGTGTGACTTCAGTCCATCAAGCAAATCAGATATGAGTGATGAGTTCCAACAAGTTGTCAATTCATTACTTATTTGTCAATTATCCTCTATCCATCCAAGGATACACTCTCTTTTATCATAATTTACCATTGTGGAGGTAGAAATACCAACATGGGGTTTGACTTAGGAAAGCCCCTATGTGGCACAACCCTTCCTCTCCTCTTATGTGTGTAGGTTGCAGATATGAAGTAAGTTGAAGGAAGATTGAAGGCTACTTGTTCAATCATGCACTCTAACTCTACAAGTTGAAAAGTCATGGAATCTACATTTTCTTACTAACAGATGAAGTTCCAACAACAAAACCCAAAGGATAGAACATACAAACTAGTGTCTTGAAGTCTTTATTTTCAGATCTAATAAAAAAGGAGAACAGTCTAGGGCATATTACGCCCTAGAATAGCAATATCAAGCTCAAATTTACATACTAGGTGCATCTATGTTTTCCCTTCTCATTTTTGGAACTAAAATTTGTTTTTTGGAAATCAATTTATTAGAAATCATAATAAACCACTACATTTTCATATTTTTCATAATTAGATCATTGCATTTAGAAATTACTCATTCAAATCACACATCATGAACCCACACAACACAAACACAAATAAACATTGTATTAAAGCTTTGATCCACCAATCTATCTCTCCCCAATAGGTTTGTAGCCAAGTGGTTCTTGAGGTAATCTTTAATCCAATCCCAAGATAGTTGGGAAGAGGATCTTCATCCTTTTTCCCAACCAAACAAGGTTGAACTCTCTTCTTTAAGGGTATCCTTTCAACATCTCATCGATAATGAAGAGTACAAGGTATATACACTACATGAGTTAGAGTTACTAGAAGAAATACATCTCAATGCTTTGAATCATTTGAAAACCTATCAAAATTGTCTTTGACATCGTTACAACAAGAAGATCAAAATATGGAGATTCGAAGTAGGTGATCTAATACTCAAAGAAAATTAGAAAAATCAACAAGACTAGGACAACAAAGAAAAAATTGAGCCTAACTGGTTGGGACCATTTGTTATCGCAATGAGCTATGTATCATGAGCCTAGTAGCTTGCAACACCTGAAGGTGAGCCTCTACAAGATCCCATCAAAAACAGTCATCTCAAGAAATTTTATCCTTGACCCTCGAGGTATCCCAATTTTTTTTAAAAGTAAAGATAAATAATTCGTCAAGTAGTGAAAATCACTTTGGTGGTGCCTTGGGAAAGTACCATGGTGAAAACCTATTTACATGCAGCTTGTGTAGAAAAATAAAAAAAAAGATAAAGATAAAAGGTAAAGATAAAAATTATCCTCTAGTGAAAACCACTTTGTTAGCGCTTTGGACAAGTATCATGGTGAAAATTTATTTACAAGTGCCATGTGTAATAAGAACCATCTAGCATCTATTAGGTTCTTATCCATTCCATTCATAATAAATTCAACATACAATCCATATCCATCTATCACATTTCACTTACCCACCTAGCATGGCTTGGTAATTACCAATGTCTAGTGTTATCCATCCCACCTAGTACCATAATAAATTCAGTTTACCCATACCATAATAAATGATCCTACACTTAACTATGGGAATTTTTCTTTGACCTAGTCATTGTATTGGATCCTTGTTATTGACTTAATTAAAAAATCCACATATTCCAAAAATCCAAAAACATCACATATTCCAAAAAAATCAAAAAATTAAGTATTCTAAAAATCCAAAAGTAAATCAACACTTACACAAATTCACCCATTTATAGTAAAATAATCACTCATAATAACTCATTAATCACCACAAATCATCTTTGGCAATCAAGCTAAAGAAAATTAAACATTAGTTAAAACATAGAGCTTTCATGGCAATTCACAAGCTAAGATCACTATTGAATCAACCTATTGCCTACATACCTATTTCTTAATCATTTGATTCATCATCCCAATCTATGCCTTAACAATACATATTCCCTACAATAGTAACAATCCAGGATAATGAACACACCCTCTTTGGCAAGAGATATGACGATTGTTGATATGTTTTGTCAATCAATCTTTTCCTTTTGATTTATCTTTTTATCTCTTTCCAACACTTACTTGAAGCCACCTCTATCTTTTAATATCTTTGTGTGTATAGAGGAGCATAGGATGGGGCATGACCATTGCTTTCATATGTTGTGTTTGTGGGATACATTCTAATAATACGACCATAGTGAATACTCGCCTTGTGTGTGTTGAGGTAGCTTCTTGCATAAAGAAATTCCCTTTACATATCAAGTCATTTATAACTTTTGTGCACTAGGAATATCATGCTCTAAGTCTTATTCTCTCACACATTCAAAAAGGGTTTTTGTATGTCTGGTATGAATAAAGATAACCATTTTTTTTGCAAAGTCAAATTCCATGCAAGGGATACAATGCCAAATTGGTTCATAATATCTTGCATAGTGTCCATTTGTTATATCACAATAAGGATTTATTTTTACATTTTTTTAGCATAACAAAAAAGAAAAGAAAAAACACTTTTCCATCCCATTATCACTTGTCCATCTCATATTCAATACCCATCCATATCCTAACTATAGATTTCACTATGTGATATTTGATCAACAAATTTATTTATTCATCATTATTCTACATCCTACATCACTTCTTCTATATTCCTAATTATTCATCCCCATACTACTAATCATTCTATCCATGTATCATGACACATGAAAAATACCACATTACATCCATACAATCCCTGCATACACAATCATTAGTATAGATCATAACATCATAGATATTCTGCATTCATAATCATGAGCATATAACATCATCAATCATAACATCATAGTACAATCATCGCATAGATCATCATTGGCATCAAAGGGAAAATAATAGAATCACATCATATAAATCATAGCATCATTATCATAATCCATCATCATCATAATATAATACACCATAATCTATTGCATTAATCAAAATCATCATGGTGTCAATAATATCAATTACATGTATACATCCATCATATACATCACATATAGCATCATCAAATAAAATCATTATATGCATAAAATAATCATATACATCATATAGCATCATTCAATTAAATCATTATTGCATACATACATCATCATGCACATCATATATTTCCATAACAAAAATATCATCTCATATATATCAAAACCATGTCATAATACACCCAAAAATAAATGTCTATACAATGGGCTACATGAGCATAAATATACATAAATGCAATATCTCGTAGGAAAAATCATACATTTCTACATCATGATATACAAATATACAAAATTTCCTCTCTAGGTAGAGCTCCCATGCTCTAAGTGACCAAGTGATAATGCATGAGGAGGAAGACCCGTTGTTGTTTGTACTACTGGGGCCTATGTTATTGGATCTTGTGTTGTTGGTGCATATGTTGTAGATATTGGTGGTGATCCCAATGGTGCCCCCATGACTAATCTTCCCTCTTATCCCATTGATTAAGAGGTACTTGATAGAATTTGAGCTAATAAACTAGGATCCTAACCATGTATAGGTACCTCTCTCTCGTAGAGGGTCTTGTAGTAAGTAGCCTCCTGGGTAATCCATCATACCTCTCCTATAACCTACATCATTGACTTGCCACCTATTTTTGTTTAGTTATCTTTGTATCTCTCTCTTTTATCCTCTGGGAAAGCAATACAAAGAGGTTATCCTTCTCGGCTTGGGCTAGGTCTCTCTCCACATGTAATGAATCCCTCTCCTTTTGAGTTTGATCATACTCAGATAGGGAAGTCACCAGCAGCACTTGTAGATCTTTATCTCCTCCATCATCTCCTCCACCAAATTCACCACCACCTCCACCCTATTCTTCAATTGTTCCCCATCCACCCATGATGGCCTCCTCCTCTCATCCATCATCTCCTTATCCTCCTCCTTGGCCTCCATATCCTCCTCCCTTTCCACCATATCCTCCTCCCTAACACCCATCCCCTATACCAGCCTTAGCACCACCTCCATCCCCTCCATCTCCATCCCCCCTATAGTTTCCATCACACTCTACCTCTGTTGATGAGCCATCCTTGGCTCTAAATCATGTCTTTACCTACCAACCCTTCCCACACTTGGATGCATCAACCTAACAGGCATGTGAGTTTCCCACCATGCATCATACTATACTTTAGTGCTTGCATATGTAATGAATACTTCCCATGCCCATTGTACTATAACTAAAGCCTCAAAATCTATAATAGAAGTATCTGGGGATATTATAGGTCCCCAATCTCCAATATCTTTGTCTATGGGTAAAAATGGCATCCACACTTGGCAAGCCTTGCACCTCATTGAACTATCATGGCACTCACTTAGGTAAATATCTCAATGATTTGTTTGGTCCATTAATCAAATACCTAGGCTTATTTCAATATACTAAGTGAGTAGAATCATCTACTCACCCCTCGCATAGTCATCATGGCCTCTAATCAACAATATACAACTCATAAAAAATACATCTCTAGTATGCAAGATTGTCAAGCCATTGATGTGTCAAAATATTATTATATACAAAAATATACATAGTACTACTACCACAAACTCTCCACCCAATTGGTTGTGTTACCATAATATGCTCTCAAGACCAAATATGCTAATGTGACCCTACATGACAAACTAGCTTTGTACCTTTACACCGCTTGATACATTCCATGATATAGGTGAGAAAGAACACATAAACATGGGTGATACAGGGAACTAAGGGTTAGATACTAACCATCACAAGTGACCCAGTTGGCTATTGGAATTGACGAATGCTCTCTACATAGTGGGTGCTCATTAAAATATGTGCCATCTCACCAACTCCTTCATGCTCTAGAAACTCTAAAGGCTCCGAAAATCTATAACTAGGAGAGTGCAAATGAGGTGAAAATGACCCTCCCATTCCTATATATAGCCATCCAAACCCTAATTCATCACCCCTACCCCTTTCCCATTCCATTTTCTTTCATCCCATATCACTTGAGTTTCGTTCTTTTGCCATCTGATCACATTTTCTAACTTTGATTCCCTAAACCTACTTTGTTTTCCTATCATGATCTCAACCTGAATTTTTTTTTTTATTGATCTCTGGAGGGGGAAACCAACCTCCATCCCTCAGTCCACTAGGACATATTAGGGCACATCATCACCTAACATTTTCACACCAACAACAAGTCTTTGAAACAATGCAACAAGTGCATTATCTCAAATAGGGGGAAAATATATACACCTAAAAATGACTAACACATTGCATTTAAATCATCACTTCTCATCATCATTTCTTATCAATATATAAATCACTATTAATTAAATATTTTTTAATTATTTAATCAAGCTAACACATTGTTCTTATTAAGTAAGTAATTTTTAATTATTTAATTAAATTATCACTTTTCATCATCAATGTTAATCAAATATTTTTAATTATTTAATTAATTTAACATTTTCTTCTAATGAAACAATTGTTAAGCAAGTAACTTCCAGCTCAGTAACTTCCCGCACGTGTTTTTCAAATTTTCAGCCATGTCTGCAGGTTTTGGGGAGGTCTCTACTTCCCCTCAGCCTGACCCCCCACCTGATACGAAAAAGATTCATGGCCCGCATGCGGCACATGGGGATGCGAAATTTGTGTCGTGTGATTCCAATGCACTTTTTGGGTCTCCTGTTGGTGGGGACAATGGCAGCCTTAAGGGTGTTGACTCATCAAGGATTGTTGGAAGAGTGTCCTCATGGGGACTAGAAATAATTCCCTTGAGACTTTCCGTCCAGAAATTGTTCAGACAGAGGAAGGAACGGAGCTTTGCCTACCTAACATAGTCATGGATGAGGTTGCCTCCTCACTACACCTTGCTCTGGTGGGGAGATTCTTGGCTTTCATGTCAACTATCGATATGGTCCGCCGATGGGCTAACACTCGGTGGAAGTTGAAGGGTAGTTTGATTGTTTCAGCTATGCCTGGTGGTTTATTCCTCTTCAAATTCATGGGGGAGGAGGATTTGATCTATGTTCTCTTGGGCACATGGGCTTATGGTAAACATTTATTGACTTTGGCCGAATGGAAGCCGGGTTTCGACCCGTCTGCTGAACTCACTCGTACGGCTCCTGTTTGGGTTCATTTACTGAGCCTCTAGTTGGAATTTTGGGATGAACAGATTTTTCAGTGGATCGGTAATTCCTTTGGTAGTTTTGTGGTGGTGGATGCAATCACTCTGGCTAAATCCAGGTTTGTTTTCGCTCATTTTTGTGTTAATGTTTCCATTAACAAAGCTCTCCCCAACTTTATAACCCTCAAATCTAAGTGGGGAAAATGGACCCAGGCCCTGGTCTATGAAAATGCCACCTTTTTCTATCAAAAATGTAGCAAACAAGGCCATGTCATTGCAGACTGCAAGGTTCTAACACCGAAGGAACACTTGTCTAAAGGGAAAATCCCTACCCATTCCTCTAATAAGGGGGAAAATCAGTTGGATCCCAACACCAATAATGTGGGGGAGAATATTAAATCCAATGAAATGGATGATTATCCGTTTACTGATGGACTTTATGAAATGATGAAATCCCCTGGCCCTGGGGTTAAGATCAAGAGTATGGATAAGAGGAAATCCCTGAGTTCTTTGGTGGATGGGGAAATCTCCCCTCCCCAAGATTTGGGTCTAGTGTTCGGTCCTTTTGCCTCTGGGGTTCAAGGTAAGGTTGTCATTTCTCCATTGTCCTCTACTTACATGGACTTTGGGAACAAGAATTTGGTTGTTGTTGTTGTCAACCAACCTCAATGTGTGACTATGGTGGATTTTTTTGTTACTACCCTGCAATAGTTGGAGATTGGGATAGTTACCCCTACGAAGTCCAAGAAGGAGGCTGCCTCCTCATGCATCTTTTCTACCCAACAAGATGGAGTGGAGGAATTTTCTAGGGAAGTAACCAAATCTTTCATTCTCACTCTGAAATCCAAGTCCTTTTCCTCTAAATCTCAGGTTGATGGGGATAACTTTGAGGACTGGCAATCTCAAAATAGGAAAACAAGAACCAAGAAAGTTGATGTGGGAATTGATAATAGAGTTGGAAGACCTTCGGAGAGACTATCAAGGCATAAGGTGACAACCAAGGATATTTCTAGTGGATGGCAATCAACCCTTGATTCAACCCATCGTGATAGAAAATGAAGTTCCTTTCATGGAACATGCGGGGGTTGAATAGTCCCCAGAAACAATTTTCTCTCAGGCAATACATTATGGATCTTAAAATTGATGTCCTTTTGCTGCAGGAAGTTAAGATGACTTACCATACTTTCTCTTCAATTGTTAATAAAATCTAGTCGAGCTCCACTTTCTTCTATAGTGAGGTGGATGGTGCCTCTGGTGGTATTGCCACTTTGTGGAATTCTACTAAAATTGGTGGGGAAGCTTTTGCGTTCTCTCATAGTTATCTTGTTGTGACTCTCAAAGTTGACAATCACACATGGCACATGTTTAACATCTACGCCCCCAATACTCGGGGAGGAAGAAAGAGTATGTGGGAGAAATTCTTGTCTTTAATCTCGATTGACAAAAATTCCTTGTACATGGTGGCAGGGGACTTTAACTCCCCTTTGTTTCCTTTGAAAAATCTTGGTGGCCTTATGGACTACACTGACAGCATGAGTGATCTGTTAGACTTCATCTGCAGGTCTGGACTGTTCGATTTGGATTTGCAGAGTAACCCTTTCACTTGGTCTAACAATCGGAAAGGTAACCACCTTATTCAAGTTCATGTGGATAGGGTACTAGTCTTTGTGTGTTGGGACTTGGGGTGCAATGCTACCCTTAATTCCCTCCCTAGGACAGTTTCTAACCATAGCCCAATTCTTCTGCAGTGGATAAATAAGCCTTTCTTTGGCCCTCACCCCTTTAGATTTGAAATTGTGTGGATAACACATAAGGATTTCAGAAATTATATTGAAAATTGGTGGAGTTATCTTGTTCAAGGGTCTACTATGTACAAAATCTCCCAAAAACTTGATCTTATCGGAAAGGAAGTTAAAGGGTGGTCTAAATCTACCTTTGGTGACATCTTTAAGAATAAAAAGATGATTGGGGACAAACTTGATAGTGTTCAAAATCTTATGGCTAAGGGAAATCTCCTTCAACCTTTGCACGAGGAGGAGGAATGTTGAAGGAGGAAATGGAAATATATCTTAAGCAAAGAGGAAATATATTGGAAGCAAAGATCTAGGGTCTAATGGTTGAAGGAGGGTGACAAGAATTCGGCTCTTTTTCATAGAACGGCATGTAGGCATAAGAAAAAGAACACCATCAAATTCCTGCTGGATGAAGACAACCAGGAGGTCACAGAGGCTGACAAAATTGGTGAAATAGTTGAACGCTACTTTAGATAGATCTACTTGGAAATTGGTAGCTTCCCCTCTGTTGAAGTTCAAGACAAACTTCTAAGTCACCTTCCTTTTACTATCAGTGTGGAGGACAATTTGCAACTCTTAGCCCCTGTTTCAGAGGATGAAGTCAAGGTGGATGTGTTTGCTATGGGTTCCTATAAAGCCCCGCGGCCTGATGGTTTTCCCCCGACTTTCTTTCAAGAATACTGGGACATCATAAGCTATGATATAAGCATGGCAGTCAAAGACTTTTTTCAAAACAGGAAAACTATTCAAAAAATTGAATAATACCTTCATAGTCTTCATCCCTAAAATCTAGGATTCAAAGTGTATGGCCAAATTTAGGCCTATAAGTCTATGCAACACTGTTTACAAGATCTTTTCCAAAGTCCTAGTCAACCGACTTAAGCCACTGCTAGACAAAATTATCAGCAGATGCCAAAATGGATTTGTTCCAAGTAGACAAATCCTTGATGTTGCTATTACGACTCATGAAATAATCCACTCTATAGAGAAAAGTAAGAATCAAGGTGTGGCTTTCAAATTAGACATGTCTAAGGCTTATGATAGGGTCAGATGGAAATTTCTATACTTGGCTCTTGCTAAATTTGGTTTCAATGATAAGGTTATTGGAATTGTCTAAGAATGTGTGGAGTCGGTCCTATATTCTATCTTGGTCAATGGGATTCCTTGGGGTTTCTTTAAATCTGGCAAAGGAATTAGGAAAGGTGACCCTCTATCACCTTATCTTTTCATTATGGTTGTTGAAGTCTTTAGTAGGAATTTTTTATTTTTGCTACTTTGGGAAAATTTAGGGAATTAGAGCTGCCTCCACCCTCCCCCCCTTAGTTTTGCAGCAATTTGTGGATGACACCTTCCTTTTTGGAAAATATTTTGTGGTTGAAGCTAGAGAATGGAAAGGCCTCCTTCATGTCTATGCTAATGCCTCTGGACAATGTATAAATTATCAAAAAAGCAGTATCTACTTCTTTAACACAAAATTTGATCTCCAAGCTAAGATATTATCTATACTGGGTTGTCAAAGTGCTACTCTTCTGAGGACTTACCTTGGTTTACCCTTCATTGTGAAGGAGGTTACTCCTAGTTTCTGGAATAATATTTTACAAAGAATGCAAAAGAAGCTTGCAGGTTGGAAGGGTAAGCTTCTTAGTAGTGCTGGTAAACTACAATTACTCTCAGCCTCTCTCCAAGGGATCCCAATCTACTTCCTCTCCCTCTTCAAAATATTGGGTTACATGGTAGAAAAACTAGAAAGAATCCAAATATCCTTCCTTTGGACTGGCGTTGAAGAGAAAAAAAGGTTAGCTCTTGTGAATTGGGACACTGTCTGTCATCCTAAAAGAAAAGGGGGTCTTGGGATTAGAAAGATAACTAATTTGAACAAAGCCCTCATCACCAAAATTGGTTGGAATCTTGTGTTGGAGAAAGCCGAATGGTGCATTATACTGAGGGCCAAATATCTGAACCAGGGGCATTTTTCCAGGGCTCTGGATTTGAATGGCCTCCCCTCTGGTTCAAAAATTTTGAATAATATTCTAAAGTGCAAATCACTTATGAAGGAAGGTATTAAATGGAAAATTGGAAACGAGAGATCAATAAGATTCTAGGAGGACCGTTGGATTGGGGAAAGACCCCTAGCTGATAGCAATTTCAATATTTTGTGGGAGTGTACTAGGTTTACTTTGGTACTCATATTGTTGATTATACTACCCCCAGAGCCAAGTGGAAAATTCTGGAGCAGAGTTTTTTAGATAGGCATGACCTTCTCCCTAAGGTTGTTGAGCTCCAAGATCTATTAAATAAGGTGAGACTTCCTCTCTTTCCTAAGGAGGACAGGGTTTTTTGGATGAAAAATCACTCAGGGGCCTTATCGGTCAAGTCTGCTTACCGTCTGCTACTAAAATTTGAAGGTGAAGAGAATTATTAGAAGAAGGTTTGGAACTCCCAGCTCATCCCCAAAATCAATTTCTTCTGGTGGGCTTCTATTCATGGAAAAAATTTAATTATTGATAACCTTGTTAAAAGGGGTTTTCAATTTCCCAACAGGTGCACCCTTTGTAAAATGGATGAGGAGACTATCTCTCATCTTTTCATCAATTGTCAATTTTCTTCCCAAGTTTGGCAAAACATTATTTAGAAGCTCAACATCCAACGGGTTTTTGACAGGGATATTCAACAATTTGTTATCAATTGGAGGTGCCCCTCTAAACACCCTCTAATCAAGCAACTTTGGCAACTTATTCCACCCCATATTTTTTGGTGCCTATGGAAAGAAAGGAACAAAAGGATTTTTAGGGATAAAGAGAACAGTGTGGAAAGTGTGTTGATAACCCTTAATAAACTCCTTTTGGACAACATTTATGTCTGTAAGTGGAAGATCCCTAGTTTCCCCCCAATGGGTTGGGACAAAACTATTGCTAGAATTTGGAATCTACCTAGTAACTTTCACGAGTTTGACAAATCCAAGAAGATTGTCAGAAACAACACAAAATGGAAAACTCCCAAACCAACCTGGTGCAAGTTGAATTTTGATGGGGTGGCCAGAGCTAGGAAAGTTGTTGGGGGTGGTATCATTAGAGACCATAATGGTTGTCTAGTTTCTTGTTACTCAGAGAACCTGAAAGAATACACAATTAATCAGGTGGAAAGTATGGCACTCCTTTGGGGTCTCAAGTTTGTGTTGTCAATCGGCGTCAAGTCCTTGTAAATTGAGGGTGACTCACAACTAATTGTGGAAGCCACGAAAGGCACAATGGTGGTTGGATGGTCAATCCAAGGGATAATTGAGGACATTTTTTCTCTTCTTACTGGTTTTGAGGAGTTCACTCTTCAGCATGTCTACAAGGAAGGAAATGTGGTTGCTGACAATTTGGCAGTGGCAGATCTTGTTCAGGAGGTTCTACGATGTTGGAGGAAGACTCTTTTCCCCCTTCAGCATTGGCACTTCTTGTTGGAATTGTGTGCCTCAATCTCATAGGTTGAAACCTCTAAGTAAGCATGGTCACTGTGACTGTTGAGATGTCTGGCCAATCTGCTAGTTGATCCTAAACTATCGTTGTGACCTCTGGAATGTCTTGGCAATCGGTATAACCTAAATCTTCGGTGTAACCTTGGACAGTCGGAATGATGTTTCGGTGACGGTAGAAAGTCTGGCTGATATCGGCGTGACCCTTGGTCTGTCTAGCTGATGCAGTAATCAATATGACTTGTTCCTATCAGAATGTGTCCTGGTGATGGGAGATGTCTGGCCAACAGGATACTCTTATTGGATGTCAGGGAGACTCTTGGCGAGGGATGTCATCGGTGTGACTTGTTGTGTTCAGTGTGACCCTCTGCCGAGAGTGTTGGTCTGGCCGACGAGTCTGCTTTCAGTGTGAGTTGGGACTTCGGTGAAACCTTTCTTTGATGTATATTGTCTTGCCGATAAGATATGAGTTGGTGCCCCCGTTGATTGTCGATGTGACTCTAGCCGATGATCTACATCGAGGTGACTCAAGGCAAAAGACAAATCAAAGTAACATGAAGGCTCGTTGGAACTCTTAGCGAATGTGGAAGTCTCGTCGATGAGTGTATTGGACATCAATATGACTCCTTAACTCGTTATGACTCTCACCGAATAGCGATAGTCTCGCTGATGGGAATGCTGATGTTGATGTGAGTTTTGAACATCGGTATGACCTCTCGCTGAATAGCAATGGTCTTGTCGAATAGCACTACATGTGGCGGTCATTAGTATGACGTCTCAGCAATGTGGTTTGTCTCGCCGACTACTTTTGAACTTGGTGTAACCTCTTTCCGATAGTGATGACTCTTGGCAATATCGACGGTTGGGATTTGTGGCATCAGGGAGACACGGTTAGTGTCTCACCGACATGCAACATGGGGTGAATGTTGTTGACCGATTGGAAGACTATCCTACGTGGTGTGACTTGGACCTATCAGAGAGGGCAAAATGTGAAACGTTCGTTGCGACCGTTTCTGCGTGGAAGATGAACTGTTTGTGAGGAAATGAAAACAACTATGTTCTGGTGAATTGTTGTGTTCGATATAGGTGAGTGATAGAGTGAGGGCCGAGTGGCTGGCTGGAAGGTCGAGGCCATGAGGCCGAAACAAAGAAAAGAGAGAGGCAGGGTTATGCTGCCAAAATCTCTCCTGATCAAGAATTGAATGCCATGGTCCATCTCTCGTGTCGATCTATACTGTATATTGTTGAGGGTATTGCAACAGTGCGAAGATTGTTTGGTTTGAGAGGTTGATCAAGAAATGTATAGAGGGAGAGTTTTCTACTAGGATTGTTTCCAGAATGAACAAGATGTAATCTCTGAAAAGGCTAAGAGCCTGAAATAGTATTGTAACCTTTTGTTGCTAAATAATACAATGGCTCGAACTCTGGAGGGTGGGGTTTTTTACCCAAAAGGGTTTTCCCCATGTAAATATGTGTGTTCTGATTTTCTATCTTATCTTTCATCTATGTTGGTTCTGTTTCTAGAAACTGTTATTGCTTGCTATTGAATTTACATGTGCTTCTCTCAGAAGGATTAATGTGGGAAATGAGTTGTGTCTGTTTCCGCTTTAGGACATAGTTGTATGTGGCTTTGAGGCAATCTAATCGGAATTAAAGTTACCGAAGGCACTACTGTTCTTGGAGGTTTCTCTAAGATTCCCTAAATTTCTCTTATAAGTGGTATCAGAGCCATCTTTTGGTTGCTAGTTCTGGGTATTTCTCCTGTGAAGATTTCTCAGTTTGTTAGGCTGGAGGAAATCTGGAGGAATCGTCTGTTCTATTGATCCTTTGGTTAGTGGAAGTCTTGTGATATTCAGAGACAGCACGCAGCTTGAAGGATGGTGAAGATGGAGAAAAGGGTGTTGATCATGTTGGTATGTTGTGATTTGTGTCTCCTAGTTGGTAGCGGTATAACCTTGGTGTATGAGGTGGATTTTCTTGCTTTGTGGCTATGTAGCAGTAAATATTTCATATTGGGTGTCTGTGTGAGAGGCTCCTTGATGATATGGAGAATCCTAGGTTGTTTCTCAGCCATGGAAGAGTGTGCTTATGCTAGGTGGTGTTTCCTGGTGTTGGAAGGCACTGTTTCCTGTTAACCTCGAATACATCAAGGCTATGGAGTTAATCATTAGTTGATTTGCAAGCTTCTGAAATAGCCCATCTCTTTCTCGGATGCATGTACATGTTTTACACGATTAAGCAAAACTTTTGGTTATGTGGAGTTGTTGTTAAGCTATTTTCTAGACCCCGGCTTTTGGGGTGTTGCTGGATGAGATAGTTGCAGTTCTGCATGCATGCTTTGTGCATGGTTTGAGGAGGTGTGATTTCTTCTCTGCATGGGAGTGTTGGTAAGTGATTTGTCACTCAGCATTCTTGTGGTGGTGCTTGTGGGTTCCTTGATTATGGTGCTCATTGTGGACGTGTTTGGAAAATCAGGTTTGGATTTGGTGTTTGAGTCATGTTGTCTATGTGGTTATTCTCTTTGAAATCTCAGTGTTGCAGTTTCCAATGCGATGATGGGTTTGCATGTTTGATGTTTGTGATCTACGAGTTATGTGGTTGGTGGATTAGCTACCCATTGGTTGTAGTGAGATAACTTGGATGTGGACTGTCTTTATCCACGAGGTTGATTCATTGCTGGTGCAGACTTGTTAGCTGGCCTTGTCTGTGGTCACTTATGCATTGGTGTGATTGCTTTGAGATGAGAGGATGGATATTGTTGAGTACCTGAATAGTCGGTTATGGGAACTTGAAGTAGGTGGTCATGATGCTTAGAGAGCTCGGATGTCACGTTTCAGTGGGAGCTTTAGCAGTAACTGTGGGTTCATCACATGGTGGTGAATGGTCTTCTTTAGTGTTGCAGATGTTTCAAAGGGGAGCTTTTAGATCATGTTTCTGCAGAAGGGTTCTTTCGCATTTGCATGGACATTATTTGAAGATGTGCAACATCTTGGATCCATGGAGGACGCTTGGAGTCTTTGCCTGAGGTGTTGGTGGTGCTTGATAGGTGATGTTGGTTTTGAGTCTGTTTGCTTTATGTCATGGTATACTCTTGTTTGTGCACTGGAGTTTTGGCATTGTGCATTGTACTTGAGACCATGGTGAAGTCACTTGAAGCATGGTATCTCCTAAGGGGATATGTAGATCATGGTGTCATGATAAGTTCCTGATTCAGATGATTGGAGCTTTGACAGTGGTCTGGTGATTCTTTGTGTATTGGGTGCTTTGATTATTTGCTTGATACTTCATGATAGTGCAATAATGCAGTTGAAATTTAGCATGAGATGATCGGTTGCTAGTACTCATGGATACATGAAGAATAAGGTGAGGTTGTTTTTCTCTTATGAGAGAAATGTTGTTGATTGGTATTCTTGATGAAGTTTTTCAGCAGAAAGTCCGAGAATCCTACACCTTGGTTGAATGTAAGTTCAATAGAGACCTATGAGGAGATTGCTCTTGATTAGTCTTGATAAATTGTATATCTTGAAGGATTATTCTCGTTCCCACTCTTGGTCTACTCGACAGTTTATCTGAGAGGTATTTGGCCCATTATATTTTTCAGATGTGTTTTATGTTCACTTTCATGATATGGATCTTGAATTATTGTTTAATGGTTCTGGAGGATTCATGGTGGAAGATGTACAGCTTGTTTTATCTCCTTGAGCTTTTGTGTTATGTTATTTACTGATGAGAATTGGTAGGAGATGATGTATGGGCTGATTTCCTGAAATGGGGAATGAAGTAGCTTGATTTTCTTTGAGAGGCTTACATCCATGTTGATTACATGATTTTAAATTTGGTTTGATCTTGGTGATTGAACGGTTGGATGTTGTTAAGGATTTTCTTTTGGGATGAGAAGGAGATCATTCTTGGCATAGCTAGCAGTTAGAAGGGTCTGTAGGAGGATGTTCTACAGGAATATGATGTGCAGAGTTTCTCTCTTTGGTCTTGGTTTACTTCCTGGATGTTTGGTTTCACATTACATTGGTTTGAGGTTTGGTTGGAGCTATAGTGATCACTTGCTTGTGGTCATGTGTTTTTCACTCAAGTTCATGGGTGATGACATGGAGGTTCTTAATCCTTTTTCCTTTGATTGCGTGTGGAGAACTTGGGAGAACTATGATGACTTGTGGTGAGAGAAATGTTTCTTGTAATAGTTTGTTGAAGGTTGTGCGTATCATTGTGGATATTTTTGGTACTACATGGTTACACTTTCTATGTGTTGTTATTGGTGGACTTGGTATGTCTTTGATCTTTCAGATTTGGAATTACTCAGGCAGTGGGAGTTCCTGTTGTGTTTTGTCTTCTTTGACTGGTTGGCACTTGGAGCTTGTATTTGATGTTATTGATTTGGTTATAGTTTGGCATGAGTTTACTAATGTTGATACCTTTTAGGTATGTGGGATTGGATGGAATAGCACAAGCTGTGGGTACTATTTTCAGTCACGTGGGTTTATCAGTTGGACGGAAGCAGACAGTCTGATTGTTGTTCTAGCTGGTGTCTTCTATCTTGTTTTTGGAGAATGACTTCACTGTTGTGTTTTGTTTGAGGCTTTGAATTTGATATTACTTTTGTATAGCGTTTGAGCACAGTGAAGTGGTAGCAGTATCCTATTGATGATATCACTAGGATATTTTTCTTGTGTTCGTTGGACTGGTGCTTATTCACCTTGGCCTGTTCTTTCTTCCATAGGTGGCATATTGGAAGATGACAGGGATTGTTTCCTGAATGGTGGACATCTTGGATGTTGGTGCAAAAGTCTTGATGGAGCATGAGAGCATGTTTTTAGATCTATGTGGTTTCCTGGAAGGCTGTGATCGGTTGCATTTCAGTTGCTTTTTTGGATAGTGAGTTGCAGCTGGATACCTGGTCTTTGTTGCAGATTGTCCGGTGGATTGTTATATGTGGAATCTTGTTGATTGGGTGTCTTGAGTATTGCGGGGTTTGAATTGGTGGAGCTAGTGTGATCTTAGTTTCTGGTTTCTTTGGAGGTGCCTGTGTGATCTTCGTCAAGTGGGAGATTGTTGGAATTGTGTGCCTCAATCTCACAAGCTAAAACCTCTAAGTAAGCATGGTCGTTGTGACTGTTGAGATGTCTGGCCGATCTGCTAGTTGATCTTGAACTATCGTTGTGACCTCTGGAATGTCTTGGCGATCGGTATAACCTGAATCTTCAGTGTAACCTTGGACAGTTGGAATGATGTTTCGGTGACAGTAGAAAGTCTGGCTGATATCAGCGTGACCCTTGGTCTGTCTGGCCGATGCAGTAATCATTATGACTTGTTCCTATCGGAATGTTTCCTGGCAATGGGAGATGTCTAGCTGACAGGATACTCTTATTGGATGTCGGGGAGACTCTTGGCGAGGGATGTCATCGGTGTGACTTGTTGTGTTCGGTGTGACCCTCTGCCGAGAGTGTTGGTCTAGCCGACGAGTCTGCTTTCGATGTGAATTGGAACTTCGGTGAAACCTTTCTCCGATGTATATTGTCTTGCCGATAAGATATGAGTTGGTGCCCCTGTTGATTGTCGATGTGACTCTGACTGATGATCTGCATCGGGGTAACTCAAGGCGAAAGACAGATCGAAGTAACATGAAGGCTCGTTGGAACTCTTAGCGAATGTGGAAGTCTTGCCGATGGGTGTATTGGACATCGATATGACTCCTTAACTCATTATGACTCTCACCGAATAGCGATAGTCTCGCCGATGGGAATGCTGATGTCAATGTGAGTTTTGAACATCGGTATTACCTCTCGTCGAATAGCAATGGTCTTGTCAAATAGTGCTACATGTGGTGGTCATCGGGATGATGTCTCAGCGATGTGGTTTGTCTCACCGACTACTTTTGAACTCGGTGTAACCTCTTGCCGATAGTGATGACTCTTGGCGATATCGACGGTTGGGCTTTGTGGCATCGGGGAGACACAGTTAGTGTCTCACCGACATGCAACACAGGGTGAACGTTGTTGACCGATTGGAAGACTGTCCTACATGGTGTGACTTGGACCTATCAGAGAGGGCAGAATGTGAACCATTTGTTGCGACCGTTTCTGTGTGGAAGATGAACTGTTTGTGAGGAAATGAAAACAACTATGTTCTGGTGAATTGTTGTGTTCGATATAGGTGAGTGATAGAGTGAGGGCCAAGTGGCTAGCTGGAAGGCCGAGGCCATGAGGCCGAAACAGAGAAAAGAGAGAGGCAGGGTTATGCTGCCAAAATCTCTCCTGATCAAGAATTGAATGCCATGGTCCATCTCTCGTGTCGATCTGTACTGTATATTGTTGAGGGTATTGCAACAGTGCGAAGATTGTTTGGTTTGAGAGGTTGATCAGGAAATGTACAAAGGGAGAGTTTGCTACTAGGATTGTTTCCAGAATGAACAAGATGTAATCTTTGAAAAGGCTAAGAGCCTAAAATAGTATTGTAACCTTTTGTTGTTGAATAATACAATGGCTCGAACTTTAGAGGGTGGGGTTTTTTGCCCGAAAGGGTTTTCCCCACGTAAATCTGTGTGTTCTAATTTTTTGTCTTATCTTTCATCTGTGTTGGTTCTGTTTCTAGAAACTGTTATTGCTTACTGTTGAATTTATATGTGCTTCTTTCAGAAGGATTAATGTGGGAAATGAACTGTGTCTGCTTCTGCTTTAGGACATAGTTATACGTGGCTTTTAGGCAATCTAATCAGAATTAAAGTTACCGAAGGCACTACTATTCTTGGAAGTTTCTCTGAGATGCCCTAAATTTCTCTTACAATTCTGAGAAGTGATCTTAAATAAATTCATCATGGTTGCTAAAAAACTCTATCATTTGGCCCTGGTGTGGTGTTTACTAATTTTTGTTAGTGATGTTGGCGGGAGTCTTTATTTAAAAAACTAGTTGTGCGGGAAAACTGATGGAAAGGATTTGCCACATGCCGCGTAATTCCCTTGTTGGATTGTTGTTGGGACTTGTGATGATGATCCTAATGACCGATGGGATCATTATTTTTTGAACCCCCTCAATTTTAGTGATAATCCCATCAGCCCTACGGATTTTGTTTGATTCTTTGGGTTGTCCATATTTATTATCGCTCTCATTTTTTATCGTGCCTTGGACTTCTCACATGAGGGATCTGCTAGGCTTGCATTGGATACAGGAAATGGCATTAATTTCCTTCTTTTCATGATTTACAAGTTACCTTATGGCGATTACTTTTCTACGGCCATTTCCAAATTGGGATTTTATTGCATCTGCAAAGCTATTTTCACCCGCATTTTCTTTCTGCCTTTCACTGTTCTAGTTTTTTGCTATGGTACTGGCGCCATGGGTGGTGACCGGGTGCGTGTTGAACCGGATAAATGTGATGAATGGAAGATGGATGGCACCGTCTGGCATATATGCAGGGAGGGTGGAATTTCCTAGTTTATGGAATGCATGTATGGTTTTGATGAGGGCCTCTCCAAACAATTTGTCTCCTCTTGGGATGCTAGAAGGGTAACTATGGGGAGCATTTCTTTTGAAGTTAACGAGGAGGTTATCGCTAAGGCCATGGGTCTTGCTATGGACGGGTGTAAATGGAAGAAAACCACCAAATTTTCCAACCAAACCAGTCTCAACCTTTTCTTTCGGGGTGATGAGAAACTTGTCAAGTTGTATGGGGGCTACGACCACGAGGCGCTTCTGGAGCCTTGGGACAAAGTTTGCATGGTGGTGATGAAGTATTTCACTCTCGAGGGGAGATACGGTGTGTATTATTACTACCATTTTAATTTCCTCAATCACCTCAGAACCACCACAATATCTCCATTCCATTTTCTCTTACACTCTCTTGAAACTATTGTGCTTGATGTGGTTGAAGCCATGAACTCGAATAGAAATTTCACCATTCTCCACCAAGGGCTTATGGCCAGAATCTACCATTTCCACCTTGTCCTTTTCCCTCCTCGACCTATCATTGTTGAAGAGGCTCTGGTCTCTTTTTCTCCTTTGTCTACTAGCATTATGGATACCCCTGGCCCTAGTAGGAAAAAATGCATAAAAAACCCTGCCGCTAAAGCCTCTCCCTAGGACACATCCCCCACTCAGGGGCCTGTAGTGAAGAAAAAGGATAAAAAACGTATAGCTCCCACCCCAAAAACTAAAGCCAAAGCCTCTAAGAAAACCAAATTTAGGCTTCAGCAAATTGACTCTGACATTGAGATCATCGAGGAGAATAGTACCCCTCGTAGGTCAAGTAGATTGGTCATCAAGCAAGAAAAAGAGAAGAGTTTTAAGGAGGCTTCGAAATCTGACAATGGTGATGGGAGTGAGAGTAAGAGTAATGAGGAAAAGGATGTGGAGGAGGAGGCTCTTTCAGTTTATGCTAGTAGCTCCTCCCATGTTTCTGAAAGTCTTAAAAGGGGTCCCTTGGGTCCTGCTAGTATTAGAATCAAGGAGGTCAAGTCTAGGGCCTCAAACATTGTTGAGGGAAAGGCCCCCATGGAGGAAGCTTGCAGTAAACAGGATGTTGTATGGGAGGAGGTTGACAACCTTAAATGCAAAGTGGAAAGTTTGGAGAAAAGCTTGCAGGATGTTACACGATTTGCGCTGAAGATCATGCACAGTTCTGCCACCACTCTGTGTCTACTGCAGAAGGACAAGTCCACGGACAATGTGGAGGAAGAAGTTGTTAGCAAGGAACTTCTTAAGTTCCTCACTAAAGATTGGGCTCCCATAACTTTAATCAAGCCATGTAGTGGGAAGAAGGATTAGGGTTGTGGGGGATTTGGTTTTTTGGTTGGTGTTGGCCTCAATAGCCATCGATTCTTTTTAATTTTACTAAAAACATTGTTACTATTTTTATGTTTCCTTATGACTGGTATGACCCTTGGTGGTCCATGGTTAAGACTGCTTTAAATCATGGTTTCATGATGGACATTACTATTAGTATTAGTATTTGTGTTATTGTTTGGATGTGTTTTTTTATATGAATTGTTTAGGGTGTTGGTTAGGTTTCTAGACCTTGTTGTTACTGTGTTGTTTGTGTTACTCTGCTATTGATGGCCTGTGGGGCCTTGTACTAAAGGGCCAGCACCCTAGTTTTGTTGCTTTTTATATCAAAAACATTTTCTTCCAACCACTTTAATTTTTTTATTTTTTGATCGGTAATAAGATTGATTTTATTGAAAAGATAAAGATAAAGATTGCATAGCAAAGCTCCCATCAATAGCCACTTAAAAACCATACCCAGACCCACTAAACTCCTCTAAAAACCCTACAACAACCAGCTAAACATAGCACTAATAGAACTAAGAGTTACAAACAAAGGATCAAGAACATAGGCTCCACATGCAACACAAGTGCACGAGCCTAGAACCTTCAAACCTACAAGGAACCTATTTCCAGGTCAAACGTGGTACTCAGATTAGCCTGCGCTTCATCTGAGACCTGAGAACCATTGTGAAAGAATCCTTCCTTTCTCTCCTTGCCTTTTTTCCCTTCACCATTTTCCAACCTTCTTCTACCCTTGCTGCCTCCTTTTTCCAATCCTCTGGCTTGTCAAAAGGACTCTTAAGAACTCCATCCAAACTTACATTTGAAAGAAGCCTCTGAGCTTCACCTTTCCACTTCCCCGTGACTTTCTCTTGCGATCGCACCAAGCCCATTTTCTCCTGACAATCCAGTGTGGCTACCCATATTTTGGTATTCAGCTCCTTTTCTCCTTCATTGAAAACGACATTGGCTCTGTTCTCAACCAAATTTCCATCCTGAGCAACAATAGTTCCATTTTGACGCTGGTCCTTCCCACTCTCTGCCTCCTCCAACGCTAACTCTTCCTGGTCCCCTTCCTCCCTGCTTTTTTTCGGTGAGCTCTTTTGATTCTCTTCCATTTTCTCTACTATATAGTGCTTGGAGCCAGCATCCTTTCACCATGAGGCTACTTTCTTAGCTCTATGTTTGGAACATTCAATAGCCAAATGTCCAGTTTTAAAGCACACTCTACATCTAAAGGGTATCCCTTCATAAACCAAGGGTTGCACCCAGCATCCTTTCGAAGTTTTTAATCTTATTTCCTCCGAAGGTGCCTTTTCTAGGTCCATTTCCACTAAAATCCGGGCAAAGGTCGAGTGCATAAGGTTTGAAGATCCTTCATCAACCATTAGAAAGCTTCCTAGAGAGTTCCCAATAGCCTCTAAGTAGGAATCAAACCAAAAATGCAATGGAAAGTTGGGGAGTCTTACTGAGATAGGAACCTTTTCAAACCTTTCAATGGCTGGATTAAATGTTGGATGCCATGGCTTTAACATCAAAGGGTATTTTTCTTCCCAATCCCAGTGGTATTCACACGGGATCTTATTTCTATCCTTCTCTTTTTCAAAAACCACAATAAAATAGCCTTTAGCCATGGGATAGATTTGCACATACCCTTCTAAGATAGGTTGCCAGTGGTTGGAGATCCACTCATGGAGGCATGTCAAACTGGGCCAAAAACCCCTAAATCTACCGATTAGACCCAACCCAGAAAAAACTTTTTCATTGAGAAGCACCTCCTACTTGAGCTCCTCATCTAGGTCCATTGTGATTGAACTAGACATAGGAGGAACATCTGCATTCCTACCTCCCCTTTCATACAAGCTTTTATTTTGCAGTTTTTGGGACATCTTTGGTTCAGGTTGTTTATTCCCAAGCTGAGACGCTTTGAAACCCTAAGTAAAATCCCCATCTGCTGAAAAATGAACAGCACACTTCTAGATTCTAATCGTTGTAGAGTCTCTTCCATTTGCCTCATGGTCATCACAGCTAGGGCCTTTTCTCGCCACAACCTCTGTAATCTAAGCATTCCTTGCGCCATGAGCTGAATGCCTCCCCCGTCCAAGGTTCCCACTACAGTCCAAGCCATTGGGTTGTGGGTATTTCTCTCCCTCAGAGCTTGCACCAGTAGAAACCCTTGTCGATGTCGCATCCTGAACTCAACCGTTGGCACCCACTTCTTGAGCTCGACTGTTTGCATCCGTTCTTTTTTAATTGAATATTTTTTAATTATTTAATTATTTCTAATTTTCTTTGATCCACATTGATTAAATAATTTTTAATTAGTTTCTTAATTTCTTCTATCCACATTAATTAATTAATTTTTAATTATTTAATTAATTCATACATTCTTCTCATCCACCATAATTAAATGATTTTAATTATTTAATGAGCTAAAATTTCCTCTAAAATTAAATAAATAAATTTGATTTATTTTTTTCTATCTGTAAATTCTTCTAAAAATAAATAAAATCAATATTTTATTTATTTCCTAAATATATCTTCATCTCATGCACATGAATTAAATAAATTTATTTAATTAATTATATTTATATTCTTTTATCTCCTAATTTAGTGATTGACTGAAAAGCAACATTAGTTCACTCTCAGTCAGTTTCACTTCACTCATCCATGCATCTAGTTAACTCATCATCCTAGCCTCTCATCTTGACACATGTTGCTTGCATATTCATCATGATCTCTCACTACATATCATCCATCAATCTTTCAAAGCATCCTACACTATTGATCAACTATCAAGTGAAATCTATAAGTACACCATCATTTAGCCATTCAATCCCTCCATGAATTTTAAGAAATCAAACCATCTTTGCATCTATTTGCGAATCAAGGTTATGCTAAGTTAAGAGAAATCCACATACTATTATTGCAACATTATCAAGTAAAACAACGATTAAACACATTTATGGAGGTAATATTAGTCCAGTTTGATTTAATTTATTTTATGTGCACATGCTCTCATTGGTTTAGTCATTTATTATTGAATTGGGTTTTGTTGCAACACTTGTTTTCAGATTTAGTAATTTGATAGGCTCACAAATAGCTTGTTGTATGTGATTTTTTGGTCAAAATGACTCAAGGTTGACTATAAATTCTTGAATCTTTGGATAAATTTTTAGATCCATGCATGCTTAAGTGAAAACTTACTAAAAATAGCAATCCTACTATTTTTAGCTATTTTGGTAATTTTGATTAATTTGAATAATTTAGGGGAATTTTTAAGCATGTATACTTAACTAGCTTGAAATTATTGTAAAAGGCTAACCTCATGCATAGACAATATTTTTTTAATCTCAACTTGATTTGGGTAAATTGAGATAGCAAAGGGGACATAAACTAGGATGACATTTTAGGAAAACAAGTTATTTTTTTGGCATTAGTCATGAAATGAGAATTTCAACATAGGCTCCAATAGTGGCTCTTGTTTGGGGATGCATGTTTCAATGAAACATCGAAAGCATTCATTGAACTCCATGATACAAACCACACACATAGAAAAATACATAAAATAACTTCACCATAGATAACAAACAATTATGGATATACAAGAAAAAACCACAAAGATAAAAGACCACTACAAACAACCCAATAATTATTCTTTTTTCCTTTTACCACCTCTTATCATTCCATAACCACTAAAAAAAAGGAAAGTAGTGACTTTTCTCTTTCTACACCTTGTTCTCTAATAAATTCTTGCAATCTAATCTAAAAACATGCATACAATTCAATTAAAATTTGATTATGATAATATTTTATGGATTGCATCTAATAATTTTCCAAAAACACCAAATCATACGCCACAAACACTTTTTTATTGGGAAACTCCTTTGACAACATACCTATATTAAAAATTGCTCCATCCCCTATATCCCTATCATGAAACTCAACAAATCCGTCAATTTGGGATGAAAATTAAAAATATTGATAATTCATAATAGATATGAAGTGGCTAGTTATAACTACATCAAATTTGACACTCACAAGCTCTTGGTTGTTAATAGCTCTATTCTCCTTTAAATCAGAACAAAAAAAATCAAGAAATTCATTATATCTAGGTTGGTCATTATAAGGATAAAATACCTCATTACCTTTGTCATCAGTAACATTTAATTTTTTTAGCAAAAGTGGGCATACCTAGGGAAGAGGGTCCAATAGTGGTGTGGGTACCAATTGTTGTCATAGTACATGTACATTCAAAGCCCAATATTTTAAAAGTATGGAACTAGTAATTGTAAGAGAGTTCCCAATAGTTGAACAAAATATGCCCATTACATTCAAAAAGCAACAAATCATATGATGCCACATTGACACACTAAAAAACATGACTTAATGCACCACTATGGGTCTAACTTTTTTGGGGGGTCTATTATGATCCCTCAACAAAAATCATGTTGATGACACATTTTTTCTCGTCTATGCGAGTGAAACAAAATATTTGAATTGTCCACGTCCCTGGCCACTCGGGATATAATTTTTTAATGTCAATGTTGCATGTTCATTGCTATGTCGACCCATAAAGTTAGGGTGCACCACTATTGGGCCCTCCCCCCTATATCATGAGAAAGACAACACTCATGTATCAGCCAACTAAAACTCATTTTTTCCATCGCATACATCTTTTATGCATTCACTATGTTATTGAACATCTAGATCCCAATACATTAATTCATGCATGCTAATGTATTCCCTTAAATTAACATATTATACCAATCATTAACCAAATCACTAGCACATGTATCCGCTTTAGGCATTTCAAAAAAATAAATCAACCCCATTTTGATTCCCTATTTTAGATTCTTGAAAATAATGTATTGCATCAACATTGCTAAAATTATATTTAAGGAATGGTTCATCATCATTTTTCTCTAGAACTTATCACTCTAATTCCATTCAAGACAATGTCTTTAAACTATAATATACTTACTTACTCCCTAGCATTAAAATCACCTTGGTTATCCACCCTATCATAATATGCCTGGATATTTGATCTGAAAGATGAAGAAGGGATGCAAACACATGTGGAACATTTGGATTACCTCTTTCACCTAACCATGTATTATAAATATTGACGAAAGAAAGAGATGCTTGAGGTGCATCATTTGAGCATATATCTACATTTTTTCATTATTTTCAACCAACAAACAATCTATTTTATTTTTATTTGAACAAACCTCAATCTAAATTTCTTCATGTATACCACCCATTTCATCCATTTAATATGAATTATTATTTTGAATGGTAGAAAATTCAATTACATGTTCTTTATTGAATTCATTACAATGTGCTCCATGATCTTCAACATTTGAAATATCTTAAATTAAATAAATATCTTTTACAAAAGAGTTTCTAACTGTTGTCTTTTTACGGAGCTTCTCAATAAAGTGCATAATCGTAAGCCTCACCTAAATTTATAGTCTTCAATTCTTGAAAACAAAATCATAATTCACCATCAAAATCCATACAATGTTGAGCAAGAAATATTGTTTCATCAACTTCTTCATTAACTTAAAAAAGTCCATACTAGTCATGAATCTATGATGAAATTAAGAGATTGATTCATATTATTTCTTGCTAATTCATGCAAATTCATGGTAAATATATATTTATTCATTATCATATGCATGTATTGCTAAGAAAAGGCATAACAAGGTTATCCCAAGAAAAGAAATAGTGATTAAGAAAACTAAGAAACCATTCTCTAACATTACTACACAAATATTTGGAAAAACATCTCACAAGTGTGTCTTCATCTGTAAATTTCATGTCGTTCCATAAAATCTAAAAATACTTGAACATGATCATAATTAATTATTGTATCCATCAAACAATTGCATTTGATCATAAATCTTTTGTGGCAATTTTTATCCTCTATGATTAACCCAAGAGAGGTCTAAATCTTTTTATACATGTTCATTAGAAATAATAGGAGGCTAAATTTGATTATGAGCATCTTTAAATTCCTTCAACCTTGCTTCTAACACAACTATATTTTTATTTATATCTCTATCCTAAGTGTCCATATCTTGCATTTTAAAACACAATGGGAAAATAAATATACATGTACCTTGCAACATCAAATATTGGATTCTTCAATAATAGAATTGTCACCTCCAAATAGGAAAATAAATTATTCTTTCTAAGTTTATCCATAGTAAAGTAGTATAATTTCACAAATCATAAATAAATCTTCAAATCTTGTGATTCTTCCCAAATAGATAATGTTTTGAAATATTCTCTAGTAGAGTTGCTAATATGTTGGTTTTCCAACCTACTTTCAATAATATCTAAGGAGTTGTGAATTCTTATGATTAAAATGATTAAGAGGATGGACCAATGAACAAGGGATGACTAATATCTCTCCTACACTTTAGATTCTACAAAACCTAGGTAGTTCAACCTAACAAAAACATTGGATTTTATATCAATAATCAATCAATCATAATGAAGAGAAAATAAAAATTTATGCAAATATCACAAGGAGTTGAATGATGATTTCATAATATCATAAATTTCTTTTACTTGTAATGCTTGGACATGAAGGAAACTATTACTAACTTTTGGAAAAATCAAAACATCACATTGCTGGGAATCTTCTATTTTTGTTCTCCTTTTGATTTGAAAATTTGACGCGTTCTGCGTACAAATTATTTATCAACTAATTATTTTATTGCGCAGCAGAATGCACCAAGCTCCCGCCCAGCTTGAGGGATGTTCCTCCACTGCCTGGAACCCACGCCCTTCGAAGGAGTCAAAAGTTGATGCCGGGAAAAAGAAAATAGTGCGTTGCTCTAACCCATCTATTTCCAGGGTGATGACTCATTTAGGGGAGCGACTGTCATGTCCGCCCATACTCGCTCCGGCTAATCATCCGTCAGGTTTCTCATTACGAAAGCAACCATTTCACTCTCCTTCAATCTGAGCATATACCAGAGATAAGCTTTCAAGGATCTATCTACGATTGGGAGGAGTTCCTATAGGACCATGCTCTGATATGTAGATTTGTGAAACTCTACTCTACACTCTTGGATTCCAGACACATGGAAAGACGGATTGGAGGAAGAGGTATGTATTTACCCTTGTGCCACGGGTTTCTTTATTTTTGAATTTGATTCTATTGAAGACAGAGAGAAGGTGTTGAAGAATGGCCCATGGAGGGCCCCTAAAAGGGTCTTTTTCCCTTTTTGTTTCTATCTAAAGTTAAGGAACAAAGTTTGGGGGTTGTAATCCAGAATAATTTTGGTGACCACGGGAGGAGACAGAAGCATAGTAGAGCCTCTATCATGCGATGGGGCTCACAAAAAGCCTAAGGTGTGGAAAATTTTAGAGGAGGCGGGTTTGACCCCTTAAATGGAACAACTACATGGCCATGATCCTGAAGCTTGGAATCTCTTCATCAAGGGATGGAAAAATAGAACTATGACTATCAATGGAAAGGAATGTGCCATTACTGAGGAGTTGATTGTGTAGATAATTGGGTTGCAGGTGCAAGGAAGAAAGTTCTTTAGGGATAGGAAAGCGAATGAGGAAGCCCTTAATTAATTATTTAAGGGTAATGAATGTGAGAAGTTGGTGAAGTTGTCATCTTGGGGATATGATAGACTTTCTATAAAACCCATTTGGGTTGAGATTGGGGAGGCAATCATGTGTTCCATCGCTTTGGATGGAAGGTACATTGCTATATTAGATGTCCACTTTATTTTCTGAATCACTTTAGGCATAATTTTTTAGTGTCTTTTTTATATTTTCTCCTTGCCTTGTTGGAATTTTCTATGAAAGAGAACTTCAAAAACCCAAAACTCCCAATTCTGCATGAGGGTTTAGTCCTATTAATCATGGAATATGTTAAAACCTAGACCCCTATTCGGAATCCGAAGGGTAAGGGTATTGTCAAGAAAAAATAGAAGCCTATGGTCATCCACTATTCCGACATGAATTTTGAATCCTTGGATGATGATGATGATGATGAATGATGGGAGGAGGAAGAAGGGAATGACACTGTTGAAGTGTTATCCTCAACTCCCTCTAATGGTGAAGAGAAGAAGAAAAGAAAGGTTGTAGGAAAGAAGACCTCTCCAAAAAAGAAAGCTAAGAAGGCTATATCTTGGTCGAAAGGATATTAAACTAGGGATGAGGAGGTGGGAATCAAAGGATAGAGGAGGGGAAATCAAAACTTGAAACCCTATAGGGAAGAGTCTTACAAAGGCAAGGTAAAAATTTGAGAGGTGAGTGGTAAAGACATGGATAATATGGATGATAGGATGGCCACATTCCAAACCCCTATGAAAGGCCTAGCCAAGGAAAACACATAGGTAGCTAATATCCACCCTTTGTCTAAGGATTTTTTCTTACCTACATGCCAACAGAGAAGACATTGTTGATGTTTTAGGGTTAGCAAGGGAGGATGTAACTAATTATTTCGAATTGACAAAATTGTTTCTCTTAGATCTTAACAAAACTATAATGTGTTATGTTTTTTGTTGGCTATTGTTTGGTTGCTCGTTGGATGTGCATATCCCTTTTATGCAACATTTTCATGTAAAGAGTTTTGGGTCCCTTCAAAACCTGTTTTTCTTGATAATCAAAAACAACATTCAATTTTTTAGAAAAACTAGACATGCCTATATCATGAGAAAGACACTACTCATGTACCACCAATTGAAACTCATTTCTTCCATTACATACATCTTTTGTGCACTCACTCTACTCTTGAACATTTAGATCCCAATACACGTCACTATCGCGCATGCTAATGTATTCCTTTATTTCTAAATTAAAATAATTATACCAATCATTAATCAAATTGTTAGCATGTATATCCTCTTGAGGCATTTCAAAATATAAATCAACTCTTTTATTTTTCTTCTCAATTTTAAGTTCTTGAAAATAATTTATTTCATCTAAATTTTTTAAAGAATTTTTTTTCCTCGTGCTTCTCTTACAACTTCTCATCCAATCCCATTCAAGATAATTTCTCTCAATTATAACATGTTCACTAACTACCTAGCATTAAAATCACCTCAGTTGTCCATCATATCATAATATGCATCCATATTTAATTTGAAAGATGAAGAATGTTGGGAAATGTGTCTCAACCTTGCAATTACATAAGGTACTATTGATTTGTAATTGTGAAAGGGCACAGGGAGGGGGGATTCACCCTCACGAGGGGTCTAAGGGGATCATCCTAATGGGGGATTTGAGGACCACACGCTCCAACGAGGCTCAGGGGCAACGCCCCTGAAAGCCAAATTTTGTGTATATTTTATTATTGTAAATATGGATTATTCATCATTAGGTCTCAAATCTGACAGTAGATATTTTGTTGGCTTGACTTTCCCTAAAGGAAACCCTATTTTATGATAGTGTTGTATTACAACTATGTATTGTGGTGTATTGAGTTTGATAGCGGTCATGTTGCCTTTAGATCTCTGCTTGGTGATACCCTGTGAAAAGCTTTCTCTGCAAGTATATTTTAATCTTTTTATTTCTAAATATATATTGTGCATCTTTTGAAGTGTGGGTTTTTTCTCTTGAAAGGTTTTTCCCCACGTAAATCATTGTGTTGTGGTATGCATGATATTTATGTTTATTTTTGTTTAATTTTTTGTAACTATTATAAAGATCTGTAAAGTTTTGCATTATCCTCCTCTCAAGATTAGTGTAGAAAGTTGTTTCACTACCTTAGCTTCCTTACAAACTATGGTATCAAAGCCTAATCACCCTTGGTTTCAGTTGTGGGTTGTTGGGTTTTTTGAACTAATACTAGTAGAATTTGGAAAATAAATGACTAGGTGACAAACTTTTTGTCACAACAACTAAAAGTGACTAAATTCTACTATTTTTTTGCAATTCAACTATAAATGAGTAAATAAATGACTAATTTGGTCGCTAACTAAAAAATTATTTAGTCACAGAAATAAAAATGACTAAATAGTTAGTCACCAAATACAAATTAGACAAAGTTTATACATTGGAGCTCTTCGGGCTCACCATATGTACACGGTGGAATTCCCAAAATCAAGATTTAAAAGATGAGTTCATTAATCGTTTAGTTGTGTTTTTCAGTGATAAAACATTCAACCGAACCAAGGTCTTTAAGAAAGCTGGTACCTATCTAAAGTATGTGAGGGGCCAATATAGGTCACATTTAGAGAAGAACAAAAAGTACGAGCGTCCCCCCATGATTCCAGAGAGGGAGTGGAAGGACTTGGTGTCGGATGGAAAGGAGAAGGCTAAAAAGAAAAAAGGAAAGACACCATCGGGCCAAAGAAGGTATGTGATACTATCAACAATGTACTTATATACTGATTACTCTTTTTTTTACATAATCTAACGTATTTCAAACTTTTCATAGGTTGCTCAACACATCGAAGGCAACAAAGGCAAGACTATAAAAACATGGGCAGCACAAACTTGGCTCTGGTGGTTATATGAAATTAGCTGCACGAATTGTAAGTATCAATAAATGAAATATTGCATCCAAATAATAAATTACAAACAATTTTGGTTTTATCACACCATAGAAGCAAAATTCATGATCTTATGCAAAAATGCAGGGCTCTGAATTCAACAGAGTGTCCACAAAAAATGACCTGAAGATTTCCTTCCAACAAGGCTATGGAGTTGTGGTTGAACGCCTAAGAGTCTTGACTGGGCAAACACAATTTTCCACTACATCTGACACGCACGTAAATAAACTCAATAAAGTTTATTTAAAATTGAATACTTGTGCAATCTATTCAATATTAATTTCCACCATAAAGTAATTATGTGTCTATTTGTTTTAAATAGACAAGCAATGATAATACTGCACATGACATTGGAATCCAGCCTGGTTAGGGTGGAGCACAACCTACAAATGAAGGTCATGGTGTGCATCCTAGTACTGGAAGTATTCATGTGCTATACAAAACGCTATGGATTAATACAATTAAACATCTTTAATTGCAATTGGTGTATTAATTAATATAATCTTTCGTGTTTCAACTTTAGAGCATGTAGAATGTGATCAACATGTTGAGCATGATCAGGCTAGAGAAGATCAGGAACATGATGTGGCCCCATCAGGTAAAGAGGACCACTCTAATGTTCTTTTAAACATATTTAATTGCAATTGGTGTATTAATTAATGTAACCTTTCATGTTTCAACTCCAGATCAGGATTTAGAGGGTGTTCAACATGTTGAGCATCAGGCTATGAGACAAGATCAGGAACATAATGTGGCCCCATCAGGCAAAGAGAACCACTCTATTGTTCTTTTAATTAATGAAATACTTGTAACAATAATAATAAAACATATCAACTTTAACATTTCTTTGTTATTGCACCAGACCCCCCCTTCAGTGGTGTCCACGTCATGAGTACATGACTAGGCGTACATTAAGATCACAAGCAGAGGGCAGAACAACTAAAGGGGGGACAGATGATTTAGAAAACGATACTCCACTTCAGCTTTTTTTATCTTTAAAAAAGAAACAAAAAAAAGTGATTGTAATCATATTATGACAACCATATTTTTGATAATATGTCAAAACTGAAAGAATGAATGTTATATGTTAGTGAATGAATGTTATATGTTATTAATGGATGAATGAATGAATGTGAATATGTTAATGAATGAATGTTATATGTTATTTATGGATGAATGAATGATTAATGCTATATGATCAGGTATGGGGAATTGAGAGAATATTAAACTATTCTCGAAACAAAGAGAAGCTCAATAAGGGAATGCTCTGCATCCAAGTATCTTTTTAATTCCTTTATCTTTCATCAATCTCTTTACTATTTGAACCTCATACAGATGTTTTAGATGAAGAACCCATTATTGTGAAATGTGCCTCCAGTTGAGTAAAGTGAATCCATGCTCTGCATCATAATTTGAAGTTGTTTCCATTCCAATGTTCTAAGTTTAGTTTGTTTGTATGGCTTTGTATGAATACCACATTGTGTTGTGCGTGGATTTGGTTTCAAAGCTCTGTTTCTTTTGTTTTTAGTGGTGACATAACTCTAAAATTTTACTTTTGTGCATAACAGGTTAGTGGAAAAATTGACAGCTCTAAAGGGTTTAGAGGATCAATTGAGATAGATACACGGATATTTGGATCTTGTTGTTGATGGGAGGCTTCCACTTAACCATGAAATTTTGTACCATTTGCAGGTATGCAAAAATTTATCTACTTACATTCATTCAACTTACTGTCTTCCTTACCAAAATCTACCCTTGTTAAGCACAACCATAGCTAGCACACTGTCATAATGCTTCAATCTCAGTCATTAATCTTTGTCTTGACAAAAAGGATAATAGTCATTAATACATTACTAAGGGTAAACATATTTCATAAAGACCTATGGAGGATAAACCATAGTCTACCAATCCATTAGAGACTCATAGTGCATAAAACCATTGAAAATACATCATAGTCATAACCTTTGCTAAGGGCACAAGATATTCTTTTGGATTGTTTACAAATTCATATCTATGATCACTTTCCATGTCTTGAAATTTAGCATGTAAAACCTAACACTCATGTCCTCATATGCTTCATGCCTCCAAGTCTATCCACAAAAATTTCATGGCACAAGTCTTTCCACAAAAAACTTCATGCTCTATGACTCCTGCTCTATGATCTGTTTTCTTGCATTTGTTCTCTCAACGTTGTTCCTTTTGTATGTCATTGCATCAAAAACCTCATTAGAGAACCATTCACATCCTCTAGTTTACAACATCAAAACCTAATTAGAGAACCATTCACATCCTCTACTTTACATCATATCAATCTGCATTGCAATTGTATCCCTTCAAGGCAAAACAATCAAACACCTATACCAAAACACCGAGGCACATTAAGAACCATCTATACCTTCTCACTATAACCAATTATCAGACCTTCAAGACAATAGGTTGATCATGTTTCGAAAGAAACAATCAATCAAATACTTCACAACTCTGTCCATTCCAACTTACTGTCCTTTTTGCAATCAAGTCATCATTCATGCATATTAGATTCACCATACCTAAATCATTAAAAACAACATACACTGCCTTCTATACCTTATCCTAAACTTTGAAACATCTTTGTCAACATGAATACAATAGTTTCCAACCACTAACAATTCCTTTTGTCATTGTTTTATCAGATTACCATTATCCATGCAAACAAGCACCACTTCTCAAATAGGCTTTCATACCCTAAACAGGCATAGGGGCAGTTCTTATGCAGAATGAATGGCTTATTATTTTTGAAAGCAGGAAAATGACTGAAAGAGATTTTCTCTGAGTATTAATGATAAGGAAATCTTGGCTATGCATGTTATAATAAAGGTCCAGTAGTAAACCAGGAAAATGACCGAAAGAGAGAAACTGGGTATTAATGATAAAGAAATTTTGGGTATGCATGTTATAACAAAGTTCCAGCAATATTTGTTAGGGCATCATTTCATCATTTGGATGGATTATCAAAGGATTATATCTGGTGTTAAGCTAAAGTTTATATTTTTGTAGGAGTGACTAAAAATGTGTAAAAGATGATGGATTATGTCTAAACAACAACTTTCCATCTTATAGCTAATTAAATCCTTAATGTTTGATGAGTTTAGAGCTCGAATAATGCTTGTATATGCATGTGTAGCAATAAGGGAGCCTATGTGAATATTGAAATTTAAAACATCACTTTGGTATTTTTCCTTAGGCAGTGAAATGATATTTTGAGTAATACAAACCTACACACACAAACGTGTTTTGCATTGTTAATTCAATACCATGAAGAGTGGAATACAAAAATATCAAACCAAGCAAGAATAATAAATTCATAAGATTATTCTGTTCTAATAGGGTTGACTAGTTGCTTGTTTCTTTTGATTGTCAGGAAGTCATCAATATACACTTGGTTTTCCCACCTTCTCTTGCCTCATGGCCAGAGAGTTTTTGCAAAAAGCATCAAAGTAACCTTCAAGACTAACAATGGCAATGAGTACAAGATCAGTATAACTTAATGTTAATTGGGTATGATTTTATTTGTTCAAGACCAATTTAGATTGATTTTCTGCTCACACTAGTTTTATTTACATTTATGTTTTGCTACTATCCATTTTCCTTTACATTCATATTCTTCTATACATATTGTGTTTACAATAATGTTTTCCTTAATTTAATCTAGGGGAGAGGACCCAGTTTGGCCTTCAGCTAGGTCGAGAACTAGGGTCTAGCCAGGTCCACTTGGAGGGAGACTCAATGATAACTATCAATGCAATACGCAACGGCTCCACCCCTAACTAGAAACTTAACCATCTTCTGCAGCAGATCAAAGGACTATCAGACGGGCTCGCAACCTTCAAAGTTAGTCACATCTATAGGGAAGGAAACACTAGAGTAGATGAGCTGGAAAAATTGGCCACCAAAACCAACAGGTAGGACAATTACGTGGTCAGGCATTGGGAAAGTTTCTGGCATCGGCCTACGCAGCAACGGCGATCAAATAGCACATGGCAATAAAGGCCATCTCTTCACATCATTCTTGACAAGACAGGGGTCGATATCAAGAACTCATAATAAAAGATTAAATCAAGGCAAGATCTCCTTGCAAAAAGTCATAGGACGCATTAATAATCATCCTTGGGGATGTGTACCATCAATGAGAGAAGTGAAAGCTTCACACGCATGAACGCCCTGTTTGGTACATTAGAGTTCATGAGGTAATATGGCATTTTTTTACAAAGGACAGAGTTTGTTTTATTTTAGCACAACCGCATCTCAAGCAAGCCAAAGATAGAAACATCTAGAAGGCAAGGCGAGGTGTGAGCTGAGAGGAATGGAGACACCACTGGCACTAGACACGGATAGGCAGATGCAGGCTTACAGAGGGGAGATAACGGACAAGTGGCTCCAAGGATTGTTGCAATCCTCTCATCCTCTCATTCTCTAGGAAACTAAAAAGGTGCTTGGGCCAGAGTTCTTGAAAGCCTACCACAGAGCCAGAGGAAACACGAAAATCCTAGCAATGTTTCTTGTGGTCCTCCTGCACATGGGAGTTTCAAAAGCAATAAGCAAAAAACTGACCCAGATGGTCTTTGTGCATGCTTGGCTGGGTGACATAGACGCAACACTAGATAATGTGGATGAAAATAGGCAAATTCATATGCCGTAGAATTACTACATGTTGTGTATGAGAGGCCGAGAGGTGATGAAGTTCCCCTTGATTCACACTATTGACTCGAAGGGCTTCGAAAAATTATGGGATGAGAGGGACAAAAATGTCTTTTTTCTCCTCAGGGCAGCGAATTTGACCACCAATCTTCCTTGTGACTAGGCGACGAGGTACATTGCGGACAAGGGTCTGGAGGAGGAGATAGTTGCAGGCGACAATGACGACTGGGACTTGAGAGAAGGAGAAGAATGGCTAGCCAACAATCAACGAGACCCAGAGGAAAAGGCCAAAATCCCAACGCATAAGAAGTGTGGTGCAGATTGCCCGATGATTGCTAGCTACAAGGCGTATATGAAAAGGTGCAAGTCCGAGGATGATGATGCTTGACCAGTACCTGGTTGGAATGGTTCATTGGTCTATAGATGTGGTATTTTGAAAACACAGTTCCTTTCTGTAGCAAAGAATGTTGAAATAGTAATAGCATATAGTTTTTTGGAGTCAGTCCTGGGTGTTGTATATGTAATTACAGGTCTCTGGTTTTTCTATATCTGAGTAGGTAGTATCTTTGGGTTGGCCACTCCTACAGAAAAGGCCTCCCAGAAATTTTGGTTGTAATGCATGGTTTGGGTAGGTAGGTGCTCTAGGTTGATCAATATTATAGAAAAGGCCTCCCAGTAATTTTTGGATGAAACTCATGTACTCTCTTTCAAAATCAATACAGGGTGTTGCCCCTTGCAAAGTTTAATGATAAAAAAAAAATGCCAACATTTGAACATCTGAGTCTTTTTGATGAAAACATCATTACAAAAAAAAAACTATCTACAGTATTATTTTTTCCTATTCACCTCTCTCCTTTTGATATCAAAAAATAGATACTTATACATCAAATGTTTGAAAGGACACATCCTTTCAAAAATGTCTTATACATTAAATATTGCCCAGAGTCACGGTCCTGATAATTATTTCGAACCATTTGTATCTTCATCGACAAGAGATCATGTATCGCTAGGATATTCTACAATTTCCCTGACATGGTGAGTATCCCCGATGATTATTCTTTCGATCTCAAGTATGTCGCCAAGACTCTTGCTGATGTAATCTTATCGGCGTGACATAGCGGGTCGGGTAGACATTCAAAACTTACTCCGATGGTATATGTCTTGCAGATATGCTTCCCTCGTTCTTCATCGATGAGACAAGATGGGTATCTCACCAATGAAACTTCATCACTGAGACCACAAGCCAGTCCTCCTGATATATCTTCTCAAGCAATTTTGATCATTGTAACAGTCGTGATCTTTCATCGATATGCCTACATTTGAACAAATATTTTTATAAAAAAAATTGCATTGTTTCATCGAACTTTCGATGAAAGAAACCGACGAACCTCCAAAAGCATCCAGAAAATTTGCAATACGTCTGACGAAACTTTGGTCGTAATGGCTTCCCATTTTGTTGCAATGTCGACAAACTTCTGTTGTTGTTCTTTCGATCTCAAGTATGTCGCCAAGACTCTTGCCGATGTAATCTTATCAGCGTGACATAGCGTGTCGGGTAGACATTCATAACTTACTTCGATGGTATGTCTTGCCGATATGCTTCCCTTGTGCTTCATCGATGAGACAAGATGAGTATCTCACTGATGAAACGTAATCGCTAAGACCATAGGCCAGTCCTCCCGATATATCTTCTCAGGCAATTTTGATCATTGTAACAGTCTTGATCTTTCACCGATATTTGCAATACGTCCAACGAAACTTTCGTCGTAATGACTTGCCTACTACGTCACAATTTTGACAAACGTCTGTTGTTCTGACGCTTTGGTAAAGGCATGCCACTTGTGTTTTGTCTATTGTTTGTCGTTCAATCGACGAAATTTTTGTCGATATTCTGACGAACATTAGTTCCCTTTTTTTGTGACGGCAATCGACAAAGCTGAGTCGTGATTTCGATGTTAAAAAAGCTAGTCGGGAAAACGACGAAAAGTTTCCGACGAAAATTATTTCAATGATTCGTCAGTATTCCGACAAGAGATTGTCGATATTTCAACAAACTTTCGTTGGAAATTGGAGTCAAATAGAATAGTGTATACCTCTTGAGGAGTGAAACAATTTTTTATTACATCTTCTTCATAATCAATCTAGTGAGTAACCATAGCCTTGGTAAGGATGGTGTGTCTTACAAAATTCATGTGACCCTCAGGGTCAAAAGCTCTTTCCTTTCCAAACTCTAAAGAGTACCTTGTTTTTAGATAATTTTGCAACTCTTCAAGTGTATCAAATCCCACTAGTAGTTCCCCACATGTCAAATTGGGTAGAAATGTACCCTTCCTTTGTTTATGCATGACATCCTTTTCCATCCATAAAATATGCCACATGAACTCTAAAAAGGCTAATCAAAGGGGGACAAACTTTAGCAGTATATGTGGGGCATGTGGGCATCCATAAATCCTAATTATTGTGATATCTAGTAGAAAAAACCAATCACCAAAGTTATGAGTATGTCCTTTCTTAGGTTTCAAACCCAAAGGTCTTAACAATTGTAGCACAAGTGTGTGTAGTCTTGGTGGTGGGTAGCCAACAACTCTCATAATTCTATACACAAAGTCATCATGGAATATCACATAATTTGAATTCTTACATTTGTTGTCCCATATATAACACCATTGTTGCACTAGCAACAAATTCCCCTGTTGGTCAATCTTACCTAAACACATCCTTTTGGTCCATCTATCTTTATTCTGGTATAATATCAGGTGGCACAACAAAGAATATTGGTTGAATGTTATGGGGGCTCTACTTTCCTTGACTTGCAAAAATCCTTAATGCAATGCTTTTTCAAGATATGAGGCAAAATCATATTCAATGTTTGTCTCAAGGTTTTGGATCCTCATAGCCATCATCATTAAACTAACCAACATTCGCTCTTGTGCATCTATCCCAAGTACTTGACAGAGATAAAAGTAGGTTTTCTTGAAATAGAATTGGAAATATGAGACAACAAATGGTTCAGTAGCAGAAGGGAATATAGGAATCACCCTGTTCTTTGGTGTTGTACGGCCCAATACGGGCAGGAATTCATGTTTAAAGGGTTGTAAGTAATGGTTCTTTCAATCACCTTCCTAACACATTTTTTTTCATGCAATTTGGTTTACATTTGTGAAAGTTATGGTGGATTTTCATAAAACTGTTAAAACCCTATCCTAGGGTAAACAGAGACAAATAAATTTGTGTTTCGCTTATTCTATCTGGTGGGAACCCCTAATTTTTGGTAAAGTTACTTCATTTTGTATATGCTTTTATGTTCTAAAGGTTGCAGATCAAGAGAATGAGAATTGCATGGTGAATAAGTGTTGCCCTAAACTGAAAAAAAATAGAGTTTTGTGCCTAGTCAAAGCCTAAGACATAGGGTTTGTTAAAATACCTATGAAATAAGACTTTTGGTAGTTAAAATAGTACGAGCAGACCTGGTTAGGGATGTGTGTTGGTTGAGTAAGTTCGAGTCAGCAAGTGATGTAATCAATAACCCCTATTGCAATCAAGCCTAATTAGGCTATTCAAGAAACTGGGTATAGTCAGTTTTGAGGCATCAGTTACAAAATAACTTCTTCTGCATTTTCAATATGTGTCAGATCCCTTTATTGAGTGTCCAAAATGACCATCATAGTATGGAGTTCAAGTTTGGATCAGGAATTATGTTTGATAGTCTATAAGTGCATGGCTTCTAGATAATTGGTCTCAAAGAGGGAATGTTCAAAATATCATGGGGCAGACATTGGGAAGTGCTTGTTTCAGTTGAATTAGTTTTCTTGTGGAATAAGAGGGCATTGTGAAACCTTGTTTGAGTCAGTAGGGTTGGAAATTCAAATTTGAGCCCTTGTATGGTCATTGTTTGGTGAAGATATTTTGTGAACTTTTGAAATGGTACAAGTCTAGTATTGGGGAAGTCTTGGTTGGCTTTAATAAGTTATTTTTATGTCACTTAAGGTGTTTTGAAAGCTTGGTAAAAGATTGGAACTTTGAATAGTGTTTTGAAGTATGGAATCAAGTGTTAAATGGAAGGAAAAGTGGTCTAGTGATGTGAGACCAACAAAGAATGTTTTGAGTTTTTGCTAAATGAGATTGTGAGAGTGATTTTCTTCCTCTAGCATTACATCAGCCTATGTCTGTAGTGTTGGTGAGGGATTTTTTGTCAGGGACGCTAGCGAGGTGCACAGATGTCTACGCAGTTCGCTACCATCCTAATAGGATTCTTGCCTCTGGAATCTGCAAGAGCATTACAACTCGCCATTGGTGATGCAGTGTAACGTTCCTGTGCCTCTTGACCAACTTCAAATGGCCTCCTTCCCTCCATTTCACCTTCAAATGTCTATCTTTCACATTCACTTCAACTTCTCACTTCTATTGGTTTTCTCTATCACACTTGCTACCATACACTCCATTTTTCACAGCATTCTCCATTGTTGAAGCTCGAAGGCATTACTCTGTCAGATTTTCCTCACATTGTTGCAGCAATGGTGGCACTTACAAGCTTGTGAGCTTGCATCTCCCTTCACGTACCTGAGGGCATACTGTTTGGGAGGTGATACCCACTTCATTTTAGCATTATCAGTTGATTATGTAGCATAGTGTTGTTTCCATTGCTTGGCATTTCTTCCATTACTCTCTTTATCGCATTTTCTATCTCATGGTTATTTTGGTCGTTCGTGGAGGTGGGAACATCGAAACGGAGGCTTGACTGCAACAAGCCCCAAAACAACCCTCATTTTTCCTCGTTTAATTGTTTCTAGGTTTTGTGTTTGTGTGGATCTTGCGCGAGGTTGGACCAAGCGTGAGTTCAATTTTCCACCACCTTTCACTCTTGTCAACTTCTCTTTTTAAGTTAAAGCATTCCTCTTGGTTTTCCAGTACTTTAGCTCCATGTTTTTTGTCATCACATAAAACTCTATTTATCATATTGTGGTTAGTTCTCTGTTAAGTCTTAATTGTATTATGTACTCTTTGTTCGTATGGACGCCAACGCTCGATCGGGACTCTAGTGTGTCGCACTATCGTCTGTCTTTTGCACTAGGGTCCTCTGGCAGAGAGCTATTGGGGTCTCGGTTTTGAATTGGTAATCAACTCATCTAGTTCCCTAAACCTCTCGAGTTGACAGAAGGATAGTGGCAGATCAATAGCCCTTCCTTTTCTCCCTCTTGCAATATTAAACTTACCATAAACAATACTTAGCATGAGGTAGATCAAGGCAACTGATCGTTCTAGACCCTCTGTGACCTGGGGTCGTGAGCGTTCAATCCACCTCCTCTACATAACTATCATAATGTTTTTAATTTAATTTCTCTAAGACAAAAATGCAATTGTTCTAATGTATTGCAATTTTTTCCCACCATAACAATTGTACAAATTATGTTTAATTTCTAGCACAATGTCATTTTTACTTCCTTTTGCTATATAAGCATCATTCCCTAGCTTTTGTCAAATTTGTGACATTATTTCCTAGCTCATACCAAGAATAGTAAATTGGATGATAGAGGGCTTTTGAGAAAAAGGGATTCTCTTTAACAATCTCTTACACAATAAATTGGATACGATTTGGCTTCTTAAATAGTTTATAGAATTTTTTCATGTGATCATGATTACTCTTAGCATTTTGGATACTCAAAGCATTACTATGAGCTTTATCTATGAGCATCCATTGCACTTGGTTGCATTCATTGTAAGGGTTTTGAAGCTTGTAAGATTCTTTTGGGGTGCTTTTCTACACTAGCATATGTTGGAGTTTTTGGGAGCGATGTCATTTTGAGTAATGGCAGCTTCTTGTCACTTGTTTGAAAATATTCTCTTCAAAAGTTTCATAACAAGGTGACGTTTTTTATTAAAAAGGGTAAAATGGGTTTTGAAGGGGCCCAAAAACCGTATTACAAAAAGTCAAGAAACAAAAAAACACAAGCAACTATCCACAACAACACGCCCTTACAAAGCATAAAGCAACGGGGAAAAAAATCCCTACAAAACCAAAAAAAGTTGAACACCACACATCACTAATTACATCTTAAGGATTTCAGCAACCTCCATTTCTTGCTAATAAAATTTTTCATGCAACTTCGGAAAGTCTAGCAAATCCTTTTTTTCATCTTCAAAGGTCTTCTTGCTTGATTTGGTTCTAGTTCTAAGACCTATCATTTCCCTCTTTTCATTGTGACCGGTATTGTCTTCAATCACATAGATTATGTGGCTCTATTATAACTCCTTCAACTTATCTATAAGAATTTTAATACCGGTTGTGCTATTTTGAATAGTACAAAGGCTAACTTGGACAACTCGATTGAGATTATCCTTGATAGCCATGAGCTCTTTTTCAAGATTGAGCATGTCTATTGGAGTGCTCCTTTTTCCAATTCTCTCACATAGTTAGGTTGACAAGATTTGAGTATTTTAGGTCAACAAAGCCTCCCAGACCTAGAAAATGTTAATTTCATCCTCCCTCTACAAATGGATTTTCCCGCCAACCTTTTTCTCCATCTTGGCCAATTTCATTTTGAGCCTATCAATTTCAACAAAAACCCATTTTTGTCATGGAATGGGAATCCATTACTTCCTAGGTAGTGTTCATAATGTTAAAAAGATTTTGAAAAGAAGTAGCATTTTTAACCAACACAAAAAATTCTCTAGGGATGCTTGAGGAAGATTATGGTATCCGAGGGAAGGAACACCCACCACAGGTTCAAGCATGATGGAAGATTTCTTGGTTGTACTCATTAATCTTGGTCCTATGGAAGATATCTTTGAGTTTTTACATTGATCTTTCCACTCCCTTGGGTAGCTAACACCAAAAAGAAATTGTTCATTTTTACTCACATCTTTTATTTCTCCATTGGTATATCTGGATATTCTATCACATCTCATTCCTATTTCCAGACACATTAGGATAGAGATTGATATAGTCATTGTTATTCTAATATTTCATATTTTATTTTACCACGCATTGCTTAGTTCTAGATACACATAAGATAGGAACACACACTTATCTTAAATCTATTCTCTATTTGACTTCACATGGAGGTTGAAAAAATAAAATAGAGGCTTAACCATTTCGACAAGCTCCATGCAGTTAGCCCCATTTTCTTTGTTTCAATTACAAATATTCTTGGTGATTCTTTTCACGTGGAGGTTTCATATTGTTTCTCTCATTACATTGTATTCATTCAAATTAGTTTATTTGCATATCGTTTCATTTTACTTTTTGGAATTTAGATTATTTTGTTATATTTCTGTATTGTTGTTATTGTTTCATGTTTCTAGTCATGGGTAGGTTATTCTCGTTTTGCAAATTTTTCATCCTTTGTACAAACTATACATTTCTATGTATAGAAAACCACAACACAATTAAACACTATTGCATTTGCATTGTCATCTAGGAATCGTGTTTATAGTACAATCTCTCCCAAATTATTTTTTCAAATTCTAATTTTCTTAAAATTCCCACTTCTTAAGCTATTTATCAAGTTATTTCTATGCACTTCCTATTTCTCCAATTTCTTAAATTTAAAGCAAAAGCATAGTATTTTTGTCCAAAGAACATAAACATAGTTTGTATAGACAAATACATAGGATCAAATACATTACTAATATATCTAGTTTAGGTTGTGTGATTCTATATATTGATCTTACCTAGAAATATAGATGGAAACCAAAGGTTTTAAGAGAATTTACTAAACTTACATTTCAAATATGATAGAGTTTGTAATTCCTTTGGACCAATTTGAATGGGTAGAATTAAGCATCCCAAGGTATCAATGAAGGTGTCATTAAAACATCTAAGTGCAATCCTTGATGCAACATAAGGTTCCTATTGAAAATGATCATTGTATAAGAACTCGTGTTACTATATTGAATGCACACGTGGACTCTATAAGGATAGTTATCTTGGTCCTTGAGTTCCCAAGGCCTTCAATGATTTCAAGGAATCCTTGCATCATTTGAGAAGATGGAGAGGTTGCTTATCAAGAGCACCAACAAACATGTCAAAGGGAAATGTGGGTAAATGGCCTAGAGGAAGGTGGTGAAAGAGGAGATGTAGAAGTATCAAGAAGGGGAGAAGAAGTAGAACCTTGGGAGATAAGATCTCTATTTTCTTACTAATTGTGTTGAGATAAGGAATTTGAATAAATTTGTAGATTTTGATTTGGATGGGCATTAGATTTATTACCTTTATCATTATATTCCTCAACATGAATAAGGTTGGCATCAATAAGATCATGCACCATTTGACACAAACTCATACACTTTTCAATGTCATAGCGAGAAACGTGATGATACAAACAAAATGTCTCAAAATCATATTCCCAAGGTAGAGAGAGAGAGAGAGAGAGAGAGAGAATAGATTGGAGAAAAGTGAGGTCAACAATAATAAGATCATTCATAACAAAATGGACAAAATTGGCTAAGCAAGTGAAACAATTATTAGAGTAGGATTTAAAGGAAATAGCATTAGAAAAAGAAATAGAAGTGTGAACAAGGTTGACATTCAACTTAGACTCATTTATAAGACAAGAAAGGATGAAGAGAAGGGGGATTAGAAGACCAAAAATTTGCATTGATGAGTTTGGTCTCATAATCTTAAAGACTAGCAAAAATATCTAAAAAGTAGCATAATACTAAAATATCTTGAAAAGGAGTAAGCATGTTATTGACAAAGATGGTTGATTTCATCATCAGGTAAGTGACAATGCATATTTGCCAACTAGACTAAAAACAAATAACAAAGTCATTGGCACACACATTAGAGCCCTGCGTGCACTATACAAGATTAGTAAAATTAACTTTCAAGCCCCTATTGACTTTAAAGTGTTGAAAAAAAAGCATTTGCAAGCTTAGTAAATGAGTACATAGAACTCTAAGGGAATAGAACCACTCGAGCGTAGTCTTTGAGAATGAGGAGGAAAGTTTAGCTAAAAGACAATCATCATATACGAAGTCTAACATGTACCATTAAATGATTGAATGTGTATTGTAGGTCCCCATTTTCCATCGTACATTTCAAGGAAAAGGGTTGCAAATGGAAGAGGAAAGGATGAGCAAGAATATTGATAGAGAGGATTGTGGTGCAAATCAACAATTGCCTCTCTATGAGAAGAAGATAGCAAAGAATCAAGTTCAAATTGCATTGTTTGAAGATGATGTAAAACATGTGGCATTGTAGGATTAGTCATATGAGTATAATAAAGAGGAAGTGAGAAACCATAAAGAGTGGTCAAAGGGAAGGAGGTGGCAACAATAGTAAAGGGAAGAGCATGTGTCTATTAGGTAAAGGAAGGAAGAGAGAGAAGTGAGCAAGGAAGACAAAAGGAACAATATAAACAACAAAGGACAAAAAAATGGATCAATATAAGGTGGGATGGGACCATAATGGGAGATGATTTAGGAAGGTGGTGGAGTAGAAATGGAGGTAGGGAGAGTGGTAGTGGAGAGAGAGGGAAAGATATGTGATGCAATAGTAGGAATCAAAAGGGTTGACTAAGGATCAAAGGAGAGGGGGGAGGAACAAGAGGGAGTTGAGCAACAAGGTTTTAGAACGAGAGGGAAAAACAAAAGGGCAAGGGAAAAAAGAAGTTTCAATTTGTTGAGATGCATGGGAAGGTGAAGCAATTGAGATGTTAGCACAAACAATATGGCCAATACACTAGAATTTCTAGATTAAAGAAATTGGATACAAGCATTTGGAGAAGGGCATCAACCAAAAAGGAGGGATCAATGCCAACCTCAAACATGCCTAGTTCATCCCTAAGAAGTTATAGATGAGAAGATTTGCACATTTCTTGGATTACATGTGCTCACAGTAAGCATCATTGCTATATTGATCATTGAAAAGGAAGGAAAGTGTTGACTTCATGAATAGTTGGAAGGGGAGGGAGAGAGATATTGGGATTAAGGCAAGTGCTACAATGAACAAGATGAAAAGGGCATGAACAAGGAGGAATATAGATAGTAAGGGGATAATAAAATTTATTACAAAAAAGAGAGACTATAAAAAAAGTAGCAAAGGGAAAGAGAAGGGGAGGAGGAAGAAATAAGAAAAAAGCAAGGAAAGATTTGTTAGGGATAGGAAGTAAAGGCTTGCAAATGTGAGTGAAAGGATCGCTTGGGAGATGTTACAATCAAAGGAGGTGGGAGAAGGGTAATAAAGAAAGTGGGAAGGGAAACTATGGTGAGTATCTATGTCAAAGGGTGGAGCTAAGGGTGAGAAAAGAGGTTGAGAAATATAAAGGGAAAGATAGGAATGAGGAGATAGGATCTAGGCCTCAAGGTGTTAAGGACTAAGAAAGATTTTCAAAGTGAAAAAAATTAAAAGAGAATTAAGGAGATGGCAAGTGTAAAGGGAGCAATGTCTTGCTTGCTATTTTGAGATTTTAATATCTTAGTTACTATTTCTAGAAAGAAAAGGAAATAACAAAAAGATTATTATGTTTTTTTTACTTCACCAAATGAAAAATAATAAATTTGTCCCCTAGTTATTATACTACGTGCAATACTTTCATTCTTTCAATGTGTTTAAAGTATTTAGTCAAATAAAGTAATACAACAACTTCCAAATCTCAACTAATGCATTCAAACACTAGAGTTGCAAGTGGAGAATGTAACCACAAAATTGACAAAGAAGGTTAGTAAATGTGTGTGTTTAATCAATTTATAGTATATAAGATTGAAAGTGACTAAAAATGACTAGGAGGATTTTGAAACTCTCAAGACTATCACAATGAATTTTGAAAAATCTAAGACGCTTGTGTATAGCCTTCAAGCACTAATGTCTAACCTTTTGAGTGCTATTGTGTGACCTTTGAGCAGTAGGGTCTAGTCCCTAGATATTAGTGACCCTATCACATACTAGTGTCTTTATCTCCAATTGTTTTGCAACTAGCAAAGGTTGCTTGGCTAAATTTTATAAGCCTTGTGATGTATGCAAAATATTGACCTTGATCTCTAGCACCAATATATTGCTGACTAAAGTTTGGAAAGGGGAAAAAGTGGTTACTATTATTGAAAAATTGCCCCAATATGACCCCTATTCGGCATATATCAACCTCCACATATAACAAGTAAATTTGGGAATGTGATCCCTATATGATGGTGTTTTGGTGGTGTGCAAAAATTTGCAGCTACAAAACCCTAGGAAGATTGCTAAAACTCTCATAGGGTGTGTGTGTGGCCAAGGGAGGTCTCTAAAACATAATTATAGAAGCATCAATAATGAGAGTAGAGAACTTAAAATTTTGCACAACAAAAGTGTGGAACCTTCAAAATGGGAGTGCTATGAAGATCCCAACTAGGTGTCCATTAGAAAATGTATTAAAAAAGCATTAGGGTTAGGGTACAACAATTGGAGGGACTAAAGACTTGAATTTGAATTCACACACCAATATTGAGGGCGATGGTGTCTAGACACTAGCACCCATGGACATGGTGCCTTTCAATCAACTAGCCTCCAAACTTTTGGGGCATGCTAAGAATGAAAATCTCTAATGACATGTGCACTACATATTAGTGTTGCATTTGGATCAAGAAAGAGGCTATATAAGACCTAAAAAATGACTACAAGAATAGACACCAAAATGAATGCAAAAACATAAAATGAGAGGTATTAAGTATGAAATTTTCAATCAAACACCCACATAATGGCTCTCCAAGAACATAAAACATGTCACATATGGCAACCTCAAAATGGTTGTATGATAATCTTGAGTCCATACAATTGAGTGACTACTTATCTTCATTGTGTTGAAGCCAAACAATATGTCTGGTGATAGATGAAATGTGATTATAAGGTTTTGCCTTCTAACACTATTACAAAGAAAAGACTTATTTGGCTTCTATGCTCCATCACACAATGGAGAGGTTAACCTTGTATGACATCTATGAATGAAAAACGTTATCTTTCTCTTCTTCAAGGTTTAGAAGTTGAATGTTTTCGCTAAGCAATTCAAATTGGAGCATCAAGGATAATTGTCCCTTTGAGTGGCACAATAGGTGACATCAACATTGATACTATAATTTGTCTGGCCTAGCATTTATCATTAGGTATATGAAACTGCAAATAACTTTATTGTGATGATTTGTTATTATTGTGTTTGGTAGCTTCCCAAGGCTAGATTTGCACATATGAAGTTCTCATGATGTTTGCCATAGTTTTTCTTAGCTTCTATAGTATAAGCTTTTACACCATTTCCCTTTATTTATCTACAAGCATCTCAAAGAATGTTAGCAATGAAGAATTTTAGCTCTTCATGATTGTAGGCTTGATGCGACTAATGGAAGTTGAGGATTATTGTGTGCATAGCATCCCAAATCACCAATTTAGCAACCATAGAATCATTTTTGTGTATTCTCTGAATTATGGTTACGAAATTGGGGGAAAAAAATGCCACTTAATATGTTGGTCACTATGGTAATTTTCATTTGACATAATCAAATTCTGGAAAAATGAATTAGTTTTGTGTAAGTGGTTTTCACTTTCTTCTCACATGGCAGTGAATAATAATTTGATCATTGCAAAAGTCATTTCTTCATTAATGAAGTGATCTAAAATGAGGCATATATCAAACTTCTAAATCCAAGTGTCCACGACATCAACATTGATCCTTCCTCCAGACCAAGTAAGACTATGGTTTAAACTTGAACCTTGGAAATATTGTGATCAGTAAACACGTGGTTAAAGCTAAGTTTGATGACTCCAGATAAGTCATGATTCATTGAGGAATCAGTTGGAAAGGTCATGGACTCAATCTTTCTATGTTCTAATGCAATCTTGATCATTTTATTGGTAGAATTTGCGTGGAATGGGGTCAAGGGATGTCATTTGTGGTTGCGAATAACGTGCAACACCCCTAATTCAAATCTCAACTAAGATTTGAGGAACAAAATGGTAAATGTGAATCTTATTATGCTATAATGAGAGCAAGGAAGATATTTTCCAAGCTTGCCCCCTAAGCAACACACACTTCCATTTTGAGGATTGTAATTTGAAATCATTCCCAGTGCAACTGGGAATGTTCCTATTTTTTCTCAAATATTTCAATGTTCAAGTCAGGACAGACTCACAGACTGAAATCATATCCCCCTTTCTGGTGGATTATAGATATTCCAAATATGCTATATAAAAACAGAACTCACAAAACATTAAAAAGCTTTCTAGTTAACAGTAATTTTCTCAGATGTATGCCTTTATAATTAGGACAATTTTTTCCATCAAATCTTATTTCTAGCTTTGAATGAAATTTAATACAATTATAATTATATTTTGACTAAGTTATCACTACTGTTTCATTTGAGGACAGGAGTTGACTCAAAACTTATCCACCTATAAGTAACTTTAGCGCAACAGCCAAACACGGCTTGCAGTTTGCACAACTGCATATCCCACTACAGTTCACCTGCCTATTATTAATGGTCAGAACTTGGAGCCCTCATATTCCTTGATTTTTTCCAAGAAGATTCAAGTGTTGTAGACTCCTATGCCCACACTTGACTACCTGAAAATGAACCAAAAATTTATAACATTTCAACAGGGAAACCTACAACCTTCTTGACTAACTAGCTATCCCTACTTTGTTTTCTAGAAATATCTAGAGTAAAAATATTATAATAATAACAAGATAAACAGATTCAAATTTGGGGAGACATGATAACTGTTGTAATACAGTAAAATATCCATCAAACTCGCTGGGTACAGTGTATCACAGCAGCTGAGGTCAGGTGCAAGTCCCAGGGGAATCTGACAGAAGACATGGCAAAAATAGTGAAGTTTACCTCAAAATTAGGAAATTACCTAAACAAGAAAGAACAAAATAAACTAATTTGATCATTCATCAGTACCATTAAAATTTTACAGGCAGAACTACCTGCTTTTGATTTTAAAGTTCCCTTCTAAATTTACTTTTTCTTGGTGTTAACAATCTACCATGTCAAGCTCTTGCTATGTACCTGAATTTAATCATTCAAAATTCCAAACCCCGCAGTAGGCCTGCAGATATATCTTAGGGGTCTAGCATGGGGTCGATTGGGGAAGAGATTGAATGAATATATGTACATGGTATTTTAGACCACAAAATAAAAGCCTTTCTCTACTTTCCAGGCCATATTTCTGCAGCCTTCTCTTCCTATGACACATTTTCCTCCCTCATTGAATAGCTATGCAATATGCTTGCATCCGTAATCCAAAACAGACCAAACATGTGATAGGAGTGATTGTATTAAAGCATGATATTTTGCACAGCAGGCATAAGCACACTAATCCTGATGAAATAAGACACATCAAACTTATCTAAACCGTCTTCTTCATTTCATATTCTTGACTGTCAGTCGCATACTGCTGGGTATAACTGATAACACCTTGCGCTACAATTGCTGAGGTAATGGCATACCTTATTTCCTTATGCAATCGTACCTCATTGCTATAAATTTCTGGTTGGATGACCAATCTACTCATTATCTCTGCAGCACATACATAATCATACCAGTTAAACACAGCCCTGCAACCATGTTTTATGAATTCATGACAAAAAACCTAATATTTTTTACTCAAGTGCCTCACCTGCAATAAAAGCATCACTGCTAGCAGATCTGTCATAACTAAATCCAGTCAAACAGGTATCTTCGATCCCTGGTACTGAACCATCATATAATGGTGTATAGTAGTGTAGTTTTGCACCATCATTCACAAGCAGAAGCTTTAGGTCATCATGCCATAATGACGAAAGTTCCTCCCGAGCAGGAGGGTTGCAGTCAAGCAGTTCCATTTTTCTTTGCTGCCGCCTGATAGTACTCTTCTTCGTAAAATAACCCTTATCAAGCAAAAACTCCAACTCTTGCTTGCTTACCTTTATAACATTTGAATAATTCCATGCTTGCTGAATAATCTGTCGTGTCTCTTCTTGAGGCCTCCAAAGAGGTAAAGGTAAATTTACATCAAAGAATATATCACCACCACACTTCTTTGAGAATTTGATTGCAGCAAAAAGTGTTGATTGCATGGATTTGGTAAGAAGAGGCATAGAGTTGAAATGAAACATCCTAGCCTGCATAAAAAGCTTGTCCAATCTAATCAATAACATGCCATTCAATGCCAGCCAATAGTCTTAAACATTAAATTACAAACACTGCAATGTGATTTTTTCCTTCAAAATTATCTCAGTTTAACAGATTTTTCTAATTGTCATTTTCATAAACATGGGCACAACAAAACAGATAAGAATACTAAAGTAGATGAACAAGAAAGGCATTGAGAAAAAGATGTTCCCCAATGAAAAGGCTACCTCTCTCAGTATGTCCACGTTTATCTCAGAACTGAGAAGAGAGTCCTCAGCACATGGTTTGATGCACGTTATCCCCACTTTGCCATCTCGATAATTCAATTTCATGTAGGAAATTGAAGTGGATGATGAAGGGTCAACTTGTAAACCACGAGTTTGGACATTGTTCATATTCAAGGTGATCAACATTTGACGACCATATGCATCATTTCCAACTTTACCCATAAATGCTACTCTAACTCCTAATCTAGCAAGTTTGATAGCCACATTAGAAGGGGGTCCACCTCGTGCCCTCACCAAATCTGCAGGATTGCATTCCAGGCTGTTTGGCGATAAATGAAGGTCTGCAGACACATATCTGGCTGAAATGGGAGTAAACTGGCTTTGTACTGCCCCAAAACAGCACACCAAAGGTGGCCAGTTAAACACAAAGTTATTATTATTTCCTTCATCATTTTCTTCCACCTGTAGATCTAATTCAAGAAATTCTTCTCTCTCCACATCCCCCTTGTCATCTGACAGTACAAGTTCTGTCTCTATGCTGATATTTCCCCTGTGACCCTTTCCTCCCTGGGTCACACTGTCTGCTTCTTCAGATTTTGAATCTTCACTTTTTTTTCTCCTGCCTGTCTTCTTTGGTCTAGAAATAGACTTATCTACAGCTATCAATGATTAAAAAGCAAGTCTTAGAAAGGCAGGAAACTCTCCTATATACAAAAACGTTCTAATAAACTGCAATCACATAAATTAACCTTGCAATGCCCTCATCGAAGTTAACAGTCTTAAGAAGCAAGAACAAGCAATGACAGGCAGTGCTATATGTATAGATGTAGAGCAAGTCAAAAGACCTTAAACAAAAATACTCAACATTGCAAATGTAGAACACTGACCTTGTACAAGAAAACGAAAACTCTATTAGACAATTCCAAATGCATGTACATGACAAGAGGAGTCTGTTATCACAAGATAAATTTGCAACTCAAAGGAATCTTGTAAAGAAATTCCAACTGAAATAAAATCTAAGGGTGGCAGTTAAATAAAATGCTAAAAGAAACGTTAACACTGGATTACTAAATATAATACAACATTGATGTGTGCTTACTAATGCTAACGTCAATACTTGTGTAATCACTATAACTTTTTATATTTACCCCCTGCTTGGCAAGAAATCCCCACAATTTCTGCTGCAAACAAGGAATTCACTGCTCGAGTCAACAGGGTTCACTGAAATCGATGTGACCTGCTAAGGAAATGATACTTCTGCCAATGAGCAGTGTTATGATTGCTTATTCCAAGTAGTCTCCATCCTGCTGGCAAAGATTATGTCCTTGCAATATGGAGGTTGGAAGTCTGAAATAGGATTCTGTGGATGTATGATCTGCAGCTCCTCTTTCAAGTGTGGCAGATGATAGAGTGAGCCAACATATAAGGCATTTAGTTGAATAGCATAGAAAGATTATAGAGGCAATATCTTGTAGTTCTGGTCTTTGGATTCATTGATTCAACTATTTTCTAATCAAATTGAGCCATACATTATCTTTAACCTGAAAATGGTGTTCACAGTTACACAATGGAGCCTGCATTAAAGATTTATGTTTTGGACTGAGTCAAGAAATTGTTGGATAACGTGCAGATATTTATCCCACTGCCACTTAAATGTAAAGCATTGATGAGAGGCCTGTTTACAGTTTCAATTTTCTTGTATATTTGAAGATGGAAGGATGTTTATATTTTAACTGGGAGCCAAGGATTCCTCATAATAATTACAAAAAATTCTAAGGAAGCAAGAATTACAATTGGAAATTATACGAAAGAGCCACCCATAGTGTGTCTAATGCTCTTGCAGGGTAGCTTTGTGGATTTAGAAGCATAATGGTTCTGCTGTGAGGTAAGAAGATAATCATTTTAGAAAATATATGCACTATGACAAAGAGGCATTTGTGTTCGCACTAGGTCACTGGCAAGAAGTTGATGAAATCTCATCAAGGCATCAGCAAATGCAATGCTAACCAAGCTCCCTATTAGACAGCTTGGGCTGCCTGTATAAGGATCAATTACAAACAAAATCTTTTTAATATTCTTTCACATTACTAGCAAACAAAAATGTTTTTGGGAATGTTGGAAAGTCTTGAGAACTTCAAAGTTTCTCCAAATAAGAAAGAGTAAGCTTACTTGGGCAGCACCTTGTGATGCCAGGTGACAATCTTGTAAAGCATCCCATCTTGGAGATTATATTTCACAAATGGCTATGATTAATTGTTGTAGGATGCACTAAGGCTAATAAGATAGGACATGCTGAACGTCAAATGAATAGAGGTGTTTACATGTGTCAAAATAATACTATCCAAAAATTCTGGTGAGTGCACAAGCATGACAGTTAAGTTGGAAAGTCTGCTACCTTATTTGGCATTCCCTAATTGTTTTAGATCAAAAAATGAAATTGGCAAAGTAACTCAAATTGATGTGTTGGTCCTATTGAATTTTAGATTGTAAATTGAGAAATCAAAACAGTTGAGTGATCAATATGAAGAACAGCCAACTTTACACAATTACTGTAGTTGATGTATGCTTGAGAAAATGTTTCTGAATTGTTAGTTTTTGTGTGTCCTTGCTGCATAAGCAAAATTTGATCTACATTGCAAATTGAGAGGCATCCATCTCAGTTTCAAATGGTTGTTGAAAATCAAGGGATGCACACACATGTAACGAACAGAATGCATCTTTTAGGTGTTATAAAACTCTAAACAAACATTGGCATGCAAAAGTTGCCCAAGACTGAAAATTTCAAAGCTTTTCCTACCTTTATCATTTTTTGTGATGCATGATACTTTTATCTGAACTCACTATATTTATTATTAACAAAAAATTATTTCAAAAATGAAAAACCATCATTTTACACCATAATTGACTCCCAAAGCGAAATAAGTTATTGAACATTTTGTAAAGGTTGCTTTTTGTGGATGAGTTGCAATTGATTATGGATGATTTGGGAGAGCCATTGGATCTCTTGTTGCACAGTTAATTTGAAGATGATAAATTCTGCTACAAGTCTGGAGTATATTCTATGATCTTATTTTTATTTTGAAAAAGGAAAAAACCCTAGAATTAATAAAAGGAGGTGTACAAACTACAGATGCTTTAAGAAAATATTATGCAAACCATATCAACAACATGGAATGATGCAAAAAAACACGATATCAGGAGGCAGATGAAGTCAAAACAGTTGGGTCATCCACTTGTAACTTTTCACAGTACTTTGATTTTCATCTAGACATGAATACAAGGCTTACTAGGGCAGATACCATAGATAACAACGCACATCAAACATCTAGTAATTTAGGTTGTATCCTAACCACTATAGATCTTATACTTCCCCTTGGGAAGCCACTGGTAATGCAAAAAAAAATTAATGTTGCTTTTGAACATTAATTATTGTTGTGGTTAGTTACATAGGAAAGAAGGGCGGAAAGACTTCTCATGCTGCAAGGGAGCCATGCCTGTGAACAGATTAAAGCTTGAAATTGAATATGGTCCTCTGTCAAACATCCTTTGTATTTTGTCTCAGTGAAGCTTTCAACACTAGTGGCACGCCTCCTTTTTGGGGTAGCCAACTCAAGATTTTCTATGACATTGTAAATAACTACCAAGAAGTTTCAGGAGAAATGTTAGGACCGTCTTTTGCAGTTTGTTCAAGATTACTACAGGTTTCTTCTTGTCTCTCCCATGAGCACTTAACACCTCAGGAACACTTTGACTCTTTTGGATAAGGGCGATGTGAGCTGATCTTACATGAGCTAGGAATCTTAGATGATATGTGAGGAGGCAGTACTTGTATTCCACAAATGGGTTCCACTCACTTTATGATTGCAAGAAACAATCTATGGGGTGTTCATCTTTGGCATACTTGAAATGGGATATGAGGCATAATCTTCATTGTTACAGACCTATCAAAAATTTCAGAGGAATTAAACCCCACTCGACAGGCCCACTGAGTTGCCAATCTTATGGTATGCCTTTATGATAGTTGTATTGAAATATGGGCAATTGAGCATTAACTCTCCCCAATATAAAATGACAACAATTTGACCACATAGCACATTTGTGACCTAATCATCTATAGGGAATAACTTTATCAAATGGGATTCATTTGACCTCCCTCTCATTTCAAGCATTGGAAAAGTATTGTTGAGTTCTATATGGTGGTCCTATTATTTTTGCATCTAGAGACTTATGAAATGTTCTTGATAAATCCAATGTATGGATCCAACTCTAGTAGTGTTATAACAGAGAATATGGTAAAAATATTTGATGTATTAAACAAAGGAGAGGAAGGCTCCTTAAATAGATTTACAAAGACGATGTTTCTAAATGAAACAATCGCTAACAAAAGACGAAATTAGAAACTATCTAACCTAACTAAGATGACCATTAAAGAAACATTACATTATTTAATACCCTCCCTTAATGGTCATCATTCTAACTACCCACAGAAACGAAGAAGGTTGTCCCCTTCTCTTCAGAATGTTCTGCAACATGACCCTGCCACTGACCCTCCCAAAAACTGCGGAACTTCTGGAAAAGGCCAAAACTGATCACAAAACATCCAACCTGCTGTTGGGTAACAAAGCTTTCCCTCAGAGACACCGAAAACAACTGCACAAACTAAAACCACGATTTTGAGGAAAAATCAACAAACCCTCCAAACTTTTGCAAATCAGCACAACGCCCCAAAACAAACTGCAAAAAAATCACAATTTTTGAGGAAAAAATCGCCAAACCCAAGATTACAAATCATCGTTTTTTCAGAAAAAATGGTAAAAAACCACAAAGGAATCCCACGCAACCCAATAAAAATTTTTGAGGATAAAATCAAAAAATCCAAACAGGTAACGAACACAAAATTTGGGACACGGATCAGCATACAAAACATCATTTTTAAGGAAAAAAGGGTAAAACCTTTCCAGAAACAAGAGAGCCCTCCCAAACTGCAAAAACCCTAACTAGGGCATACAAAAGCAAACCCTTAATTTTTGAGGAAAAAATTATAAACCCTCCCATGATTTTTTCAGGCAAAAAATCAAAAAACCAAAACCCAAGTATAATTTTTTATAGGGACAAAAATTGTAAAACCCATCAAAAATTTTATAGAGAAAATTTATTAAGACCTCGCATTAATTTTTATGGTGAAAAATTAGAAAACCCATCACCATTCTTTTTAAGGAGAAAATTTTATTAAGATCCCTCGTGATTAATTTTTATGGCTAAAAATTAGAAACCCATCACTAATTTTTAAGGCTTAAAATTAGAAAATCTACAAATAATTTTTCTAGAAAAAAAAAAATTGCTACTAGCTCCGTGAAAACGTAAAAGAAAACCCACAAAAATGTGGGTTGCAGAAATGGAGATTCGTCATGAAGAAATCTAAAGCTCGTCACAAAAAGTTTGCAACGCCACAAAGCCCCAACTGCACAAAAAAAAAAAGATCTCGTCACAAACCTGCAAAAAAACTGACGCAGCATTTCTCAGAGCCGTTCAAAAACTAAAAAAAACGTGCATCAAAAACCCATGAGATCGCCACACTCTGAAGAAGACACGAAACTATGAAAGACATAGCACATTTGTGACCTAATCATCTATAGGGAATAACTTTTATCAAATGGGATCTAATTTGACCTCCTCCTCATTCTGCCATAGGCTTTGGAAAAGTATTGTTGAGTTCTATATGGTGGTCCCATTATTTTTGCATCTAGAGACTTATGAAATGTTCTTGATAAATCCAATGTATGGATCCAACTCTAGTAGTGTTATAACAGAGAATATGGTAAAAATATTTGATGTATTAAACAAAGGAGACGAAGGCTCCTTAAATAGATTTACAAAGACGATGTTTCTAAATGAAACAATCGCTAACAGAAGACGAAATTAGAAACTATCTAACCTAACTAAGATGACTATTAAAGAAACATTACATTATTTAATACCCTCCCTTAATGGTCATCGTTCTAACTACCCACAGAAACGAAGAAGGCTGTCCCCTTCTCTTCAGAATGTTCTGCAACATGAGCCTGCCACTGACCCTCCTAGAAACTGCGGAACTTCTGGAAAAGGCCAAAACTGATCACAAAACATCCAACTTGCTGTTGGGTAACAAAGCTTTCCCTCAAAGACACCGAAAACAACTGCACAAACTAAAACCACGATTTTGAGGAAAAATTGGCAAACCCTCCAAACTTTTGCAAATCAGCACAACGCCCCAAAACAAATTGCAAAAAAATCACAATTTTTGAGGAAAAAATCGCCAAACCCAAGATTACAAATCATCGTTTTTTCAGAAAAAATGGTAAAAACCCACAAAGGAATCCCACGCAACCCAATAAAAAATTTTGAGGATAAAATCGAAAAATCCAAACAGGTAGCAAACACAAAATCTGGGACACGGATCAGCATACAAAACATCATTTTTAAGGAGAAAACAGTAAAACCTTTCCAGAAACCAGAGAGCCCTCCCAAACTCCAGAAACCCAACTAGGCATACAAAGCAAACCCTTAATTTTTGAGGAAAAAATTATAAACCCTCCCACATTTTTTTAGGCAAAAATCAAAAACTAAACCCAAGTATAATTTTTTATAGGGACAAAAATTGTAAAACCCATCAAAAATTTTATAGAGAAAATTTATTAAGACCTCGCATTAATTTTTATGGTGAAAAATTAGAAAACCCATCACTAATTTTTGAGGAGAAAATTTATTAAGACCTCGCATTAATTTTTATGGCGAAAAATTAGAAAACCCATCACTAATTTTTTGAGGCTAAAAATTAGAAAACCCATAAATAATTTTTCTAGAAAAAAATTACTAAAGCCCAGAAAAACCAAAAGAAAACCCACAAAAATGTGGGTTGCAGAAATGGAGATTTGTCATGAAGAAATCTAAAGCTCGTCACAAAAAGTTTGCAATGCCGCAAAGCCCCAACTGCACCAAAAAAAAAAAAAAAATCTCGTCACCAACCTTCAAAAAAACTGACACGACATTTCTCAGAGCTGTCCAAAAACTCAAAAAAAAACTCGCATCAAAAACCCATGAGATCGCCGCACTCTAAAGAAGACACGAAACTATGAAAAAACACACTCAAAAAACGCCTGACAAGAGAAAAAAATGCCACGGATTTGGAAATCGCATCTAGAACAAGTCACAAAAACTAGACACGAAAAATCGTGGGCCTGAGAGTGTAAGAAACAACGCGAATAGAAGACAGACAAACTCAAAAACCCTCGTGCAAGGAAAATTCCAAAAATCGCATGATAAAATTCCTAGGACGTGCACGAAAAACAACTGCAAACTTCTAGCAAGAACAAGGTCTCGATTCTTCAAGAAAGAAATCCACGAAAATCATACACAAATGCACGCGAAAAAACTTTGAGAAAACCTTCAAAAAATCATGATTCTCAAGAACACGCGATTTTCAGTTTGAAACCCTCAAAAAAACTAATGAAATCTGACTTAGAAGCCCCTCGAAAATCTTCTCAAAAAACCCATGAAATGCAGAAATAAGAACCCCTTGACAATTTCTAAAAATAAATTATAGGTAGGAAAAGGCTACGAATTTTTGTTAAAAAATTCGCCAAGTTTTATAAAATCCCATCAACCTGCTCTGATACCATATAACAGAGAATATGGTAAAAATATTCGATGTATCAAACAAAGAAGACGAAGGCTCCTTAAAAAGATTTACAAAGACAATGTTTCTAAATGAAACAATCATTAACAGAAGACGAAATTAGAAACTATCTAACCTAACTAAGATGACCATTAAAGAAACATTACATTATTTAATAAGTGTTTCCAAAATTGACAATGAAAATGGCTTTCATGGTCACGGGAGCACTTGGCTCTCATTGCTAATGGTTTTTATATGACATTTGATGGGGTTAACCTTGTGAGTATGAGCCATCTCATAGAGCTAGTATTATTATGTTGACTTTGCCTTTGCTTCCTCATATTGGTTTGGGAGGTTGTTGGACATCATTTATCCAAAGAGTATTGGCTTCATTATTTTTCACGATTGCTATGGTTGGTTCTAGAATTGTTTTTGCTCTTACAAACTGAGGCTAGGATCATCGTTTGATGCTTGAGAGAGTTGTTGATGTGGATTTTGTGACCTCAACGAACATCAAAATAAAATACCCAACGAAATATCCTACTTTCTCTTGAAAAAAGTTTCCAATGTGCTAAGCTAAGTGATCACAAAGTAGACTCCAAGATTCCTTGTGCATATAGGATAGCCTCAATTGGTTTTGCTATGTTTTGTTGGTATTGCAAGGGGAACTTACGCTCGATTTATTGGTTCAATCCTTCTTCCTTTAAGACTTGAGCAACAACTTTTCAACACTTTGGAATACGGATACTATTGTCTATGAGTGCTGAGATCTTACTACTGTCAACTTCGAAAATAAAATAGAAAAGGATAAAGGCTTTAGAGGCTAGGCTAATTCTAAACTATTCCTAGGAACTCAAGAGACAAGTGTTGGACAGCGAAATTAAAACCTATCTTTGTTTTTCCAAGTACAACAACTAGACAAAGATGGTGCAATCTTCAAAGGGATTCACAAATGATATCCTATTACTCAAGGGCATCTTCAATTCGAACAATGAACATAAGTAATAGAGCTTAAGTTAAGCAATTTGAAAGTTCAAACTAACCTTACACATCAAATTGAAAATCATTCAATTTAAAAAAGGTATGAACAAACTTCACCATTACCAACACTATCAATCCTTCATTAATTTAAAATTGCGGAAAACAAATCTATTCTATTTTATTGAGGAAATATGAAACCATGCTAACTTTCGAACTAACAAATGCTCATCAATGAGTCTAATTATTATTTTGATAGCGCTCTACAAACAATTTCACAAGTCTCCTTGAACAAATGAAATGAGAAGGGTTTATATAGGCACCCCAATTACAAAGCAACGGCCCAGACTGATATGTGATCAATGGCCAAGATTATCCCAGAAACCATAACTAAGAGTTCACTTAGAAAAGCATAACTAACTTTTGTGACACATGGCGCAAGGAAGAAGAGCCACTTGGAGCATGGAAGACACTGACACCTTGCAAGCTAATCAAGGAAGCTAGATTCCAAAACACAATTCCCCTTCGCTTGTTCTCTGGCTGCGAATGCAATGAACCTTGCCATTACTAAATTGACTTCCTCCATTGATATGCTCAATAAGGTATCCAATTAAACTCCTATTACATCCAAGGCTTCAATGCATTGAGCAAAAGTGTCCTCCCACTTACCCACTTACCCTCTTTCCTCTGAAATTTTTTCATATAGATCAAGAGAGATAACATATCATCTAGCTGATTTTCATTAATAGCCTCCATCTCTTTGAAATAAACACTTTTCACATTTTCCTTTAAATCTTCCAAGTTCAAACCATTTGTATCATTGACCTCCTGTCTTGTCAATCCTTCAAGCGATGTGAGGATCCTGAGCTGTATCTTTCCAAGAGAGTTTTGCATAATAGCACATTCCTCTTTCATGTTATCATATATTTTCTTTTTTGCTAGCAAGGAACAGTACCATATATTGAAGTCATAAGAAGCTCCATCATCAATAACATCTTCTTGAACCAACACTTGCATAGATATTTCCTTTAATGCCTTCGGGCGAGGTATCACCTTGTCTTTTACATTTTGAAAATCCTCCCAATTCTCTTCCATCCGGCAAATGAAATATTCCGAGCCAATTTTTTCAATTTTTACAAGTACAATGCAGAGAGCACTGTAGGGTAGATAAATCAAACCAGACAAATAACTCGTAAAGAATGCGATCAATCTCAACAAGAGAGAGGCTATCATATGGCAAGAGGAGCGTCAGTGCCTTAAACAAAATGCAACTGAAGGTAACTCTAACCAAGAATGTGTCCGCGAAGGACGAACATATGGTCAGAGGATCTTCTATGCTACAAGTACTGAAAACAAACTCAACACCAAGCATGTGCTACCCAATCCAGTATGGAAAGGAGGCGACCATATGGTGGAGTGCTAAGAATTACAATGCTAATAAGGGAAATAAGCAAGAATGTTGAAGTACTCGACGTCAAGAATGTGCTTTCCAACCCGAGACGGAATGGGAGCTACCATATGACGGAGAAATAAAGAAATACAATTGCGTATACAGAATGTAAAGTAAGACTGAGAGAAATGCTGACAGTACTACTGTTTAGCTTACAATGAATATTTAAATGCCTGCAAAATCAAGTATTAGAACTCTTCAAATTGCTGCAACAACAAGGAATCTTTTACAAAGCCTTTAATGATTTCCTAACACCAATCCAAGAAGGAGAATGCAGATTTCTCAAATCTGATTATGACAGACCTGCACTTTAAAATATATAACCAGCAACACAGATCCTTGTCAAAATGCTCATAACTCTCTCATTTCTCACCCAAATGATCTCAAATCTGATGCAATAGACCTTCAAAATGATGGCGCCTAACTTAGTAATAAGAAATGGCATCTAAAAGTGGTTATTAATTACTGACACGAATCCCAAGGCACTCCAGAAAGTACGGCCTTCAAGGAATGACGAATTTGCATTATAAAATCATAAACTTCGTATTAAAATCTGCAAATATTCATGAAGGGGCGCCTCCAACAGGGAAACACAATGAGACAATACCCAGAATGAGAATGTTTAAGATTTGAGACTTGTGAGCAGAAATATACATTCAGCAGTCATGACCAGCAACTCTGAATTGACAGGAAATGATAAAACTCAACTACGAAGGATAGGAAACCAACTATAACTGAAAAGACAAATCAATAACACTCAAACCTCTCAACTAGTTGCTGTCTTTCAAGCAAGAAGAAGAGCCAAGCTAGGAGGCCTTCATTCCTCGAAGCAATCCCAAAGCCAATCTGGCAGCATAACATTCCTGTAGACAAAAGATGATTCAAAGAGAACCAATGGCTTCCTTTTATAATTTCCAGTTGACCCGTCTCAAAACCCTAATCTTCTTTTTTGAATCAAACCCTAATTCTCCAATAGGTGGCGTCCCACTTTCCCAAGCACAACTTTGACTTTTAATATCACTTTATTTCTTCCTTGAAGTTGGCGTCCAATTTATGCTTGAATTAAACTTCTTTATAAGAAATATAATTAATTTCCTTCAATGAAGTGCCACCCAAAAAGAACATCTTTTAAAAACAACTTAAAGTGAAGTTGCTAGGCCAAGGGGGGTCAATGTTAAAATATAACATTAAAACATGACTTAATTGAAATAATTCGACTTATCTCTCCAATTGTGCCCCAAAGCCAAAAATGAGTAAGCCAACTGATCAGTCTGAAGTAGAAAGCCAACCGTACCGAAAACCAACAGGACCACTGCCAGAAATAGAATTTACTAAAACTAGTAAATTCCAGAAAGTGCTCGGAATGCCAAGAAAAACATACCACTGCGAAGCTCTCTGAAAACCCAGAAAGAATCCGCCATTAAAACAACCAACCTCGAGCAAAAGCATCCTCCAAAACGCGAAACCCTAATTTTGCCACTGACTAGCCGACATCACACCGGGAAAAGGCTATCAATCACTGAAAAAGTGAAGTGCTAAAACGGGACATTACAAATTTCAGTTACAAGCATAACTGATTTATCATAAGTTTGAACACACCTCTCCAGGAATTTCTCCACTTGCTTTGAGATATTTTTGACCCATCTTTTGGTTGCTTGACTTGTAACTCTCATTGCTTCAAGGCTGTCAACAGATTCTTGAGGAAGGGAAGACAGTCGAATGAATGCCTCATTCATTTGCTGGATAAATTTTATTAATCTCAAATTCTCCACTTCTAATTTTTCTTTCTTCTCCTCTGTTTTGTCAATTTTTTCTTTAATAGCCCTCGAGGTATCAACTAACTCATGAAAGTCCTGTCCTATTGTAGTTGGTCCAATGTCAAGTGTTGTAACTTCATAATCCATCGGGGTAATTTTGTCCCTAGGCTTATCAAATTTTGGAACTGCTACCTGTAAGATCCTAGATCATGTACCATCTCTAGTGATTTGAGAATACTTCTTAGGTTTCTTTGGTATTTTAACTTTACCAATCCTTTCCATTAAGTCTTGCATACTTTCGATTGGCTGAACCTCATTCACTGGCTTGGGCTTCTTCATTAGGCTTTCGGTCAACCAATCTGGTACAATAGATAACTCCATCCCATCCTCTAGCTGAATATCATCGTTTATCCCCTTTAAGGCAAAAATCATCTCTTCACCCAATTCTTCATTGGCTTCTAAGATCTCAGTATCTCCTATGTCTTCAATCATAAGTGTGTCCTCTCCCTCCATATAATCTGTGAAGCTTTGTTCCTGAAGTGGTTCCAGCTGCTCTACACTTTGAAGTTCACCTCCTTGTTTATGATCTGATTCACATTTAGCAATAGATGCTTCTTCCATTACCCTAATGGATGGCGTGCTTGAAGATGATGGAGTTGCATTAACCTTTTGCTTCTTGAGCCCTTACTTTTCACTTGCTATTTCTTTCGCTTTTGTTTGAGGATCTTCAGTGATTACTTTCCTTTTGCTTGAACTTGCAAGTTCACTTAGACCTTCCTTTCCTCTGCTGAATTCAGTTGCTTCACCTTGACTAGAGAGAACTCCTACACTGCTTAGTTTGGCGTAGGTAAGAGAGATACCTTCCTTTCTCAATCTGCTAATTTGGTGATCTACCCACTCCTTGGAACTAGCTATGATATCTTTCATTAATGTTGATGTTTAGAGCAGCATCATCTGATTCCTTCCAGCACGAATCTCTTGAAGACTATAATTTAATATAGCCATCGGCTATTTAATTATTATATGCGACTTGATGAAGAGACACATACATTGATTATTATATTTAATTATTTGTATTTGCACAAGTTAATGAAGAGGTGCGAATTGATTATGAGGCCGACCTCATTCCTCCTTGGGATGTGACTTATCTAAGAGGCTCGATTCTTTATGAGGACGACTTATATCTCATTGGATGCGTCTCTTTGTAAGGCCAACTTACTTTGGAAGCTAGCGTCTCTTCATATGATATTTATATCCGTTGTTTGCCATTCATTGATCATCCATTTCATTATTCATTCAGTCATTACATTGTCTTTTGTTCAAGTGCGAGTTCATTCACACACAGTTCGAAGTACTTCATATGCGAGTTTATCTCAGTAGCAGATTGTGATTGAGTAGAAGGCTGAGATATCTATAGCCAGATTGTATTTCTCAGTTCTGTATTTGCATCAGTTGTGGTAATGTGTGTTGGCCATCCTATCGGCCTATTGTATGTGTAATATTCTTATTGAAGATTCAATAATATAAGAGATATTATTGGCAGGATTTTTCTCCCTCAAGAGGAGGGTTTTCCCAGGGTATCTGTTGTGTCTTGTGTTATTTTTGAATTAAATTTTGTGCATGTCAATCTAATTACTAAATTTAACATGGTATCAAAGCGGGTTTGAGAAGATCGTGATCAGATTTGATTCTACAGCGATACTCTATTCTCTTCGTCATAATTCTTTGTCTATCTCTACCTCAATCAATATGGTGAACAGATTTAAGATCGAGGATAAACTCGAGGGAGCATCCAACTATACTTCATGGAGGTTTAGAATCATGCTCACATTGGAAGAGAATGATTTGGCTGAGTTTGTGGAGACCAAAGTTCCCGAACCTGAAGAAGAAGAAGAGAAGTTGCAATGGAGGAAGAAAGACATCAAGGCGAAGAAGTTGTTGGTTGATTTCGTCAAAGACCATATTGTTCCGATTGTCTCCAAGTTGAAGACTGCAAGGGAGATGTTCAAAACATTGGAGGAGATGTACGAAATCAACAACACTAGTCGGGCACTTGCGCTGAAGCAACAACTTCACCATGTGAAGATGGCGAAAGGAGAAACAGTGATTGCCTACTTCATGAGGATTTCAGAATTGAGAGATCAGCTCTCTACAATTGGTCATGTGGTCGATGATAAAGACTTGACGATGCTTGCTCTCAACAGTTTGCCATTATCATGGGAGTCCTACATTCAAGGAATTAGTGCAAGATCCAAACTTCCGAAGTTCGATCGCTTGAGGGCCGATTGCATTCAAGAAGAGTCAAGATTGGTGGCTAGAGGAGTTGGTCAAAGTTCATCTAATGAAGATATTCATGTTCTCGCTTCCCAAGCTTCGAAGAAGGGAAAAGATGGAAAGAAAGGATTCTTCAAGAGGAATCGAGATAAAGGAAATGATGGTGCTCCCCCTTCCAAGCAAAAGAGAGATTTGTCCAAGATCCAATGCTTTAGGTGTGATAAGTTTGGCCACTTCACTAAGCCTTGTCCAACTAGACCTAAGCAACAAGCCACCGTTGCAGATGTTGATGATGCTTCTCCGCAAAAGGATTCAAGTGAATATTTTTTCTACTCGGCATTGTCAAGCAATGTACCTACCGACACCAACACTTGGCTGATCGACAATGGTGCTTCTAGACACATCACTGGTTTTAAGGAGCACTTATCAAGCTTGGTGGAGAGAGATTCTTCCGAACAAGTCATCATTGGAGATGATGCTAGCTACTCCGTGAAAGGGATTGGAACCTCTACACTTCATTTGGATTCTGGCATCACACTTCAGTTGAGTAATGTTCTTTATGTTCTAGGAATCAAGCGCAATCTGATTTCAATTTCAGCCCTAGAAGATAAAGGATATCAAGTTGCCTTCTCCAAAGGCAAAGTACTTGTGTGGATGGAGAATTCTAGCTTCAAGGATGCTCAAGTAATTGGAGTTAGACATGAAAGTCTTTGCAGGCTCTGCACACGTCCTCTTCAAGCGTTGGTCCATGATTCTTCAAGTCTATGTGATCTTTGGCATCGGAGATTGGCTCACCTACACTTCTGAGCCTTACCTATCATGGAGAAGATGGTCTCAGGTCTTCCGAAGTTCAACCAAGAGCACGAAGGTACTTGCAAGGGTTGCACTTTGGGTGAGAATATAAAAGCTCCTTTTCATAGTAGAGAAAATAGATCTAAGAGTATTTTAGATCTCA
>VDFB02047230.1:71967558-72079763 GCA_007258455.2 Sequoia sempervirens | reverse complement strand
TCAATCCTCTACCCTCAACCTTAAACCCTAAACCCTTAAACCCTCTACCCTCTACCCTATACATTAAACCCTCAACCCTTAAACCCTAAACCCTCAACCCCTATACACTCTACCCTATACATTGGACCCTCAACCTAATCCTTCAATCATATACCCTAAACCCTCTACCCTCAACCCTTAACCCTCAACCCTAAACCCTTAAAACTTCTACCCTTTACCCTCAACCCAATACCCTCTACCCTCAACCCTATACCCTCAACCTAATACCCTAAACCATCAACCCTATAGGTCATCCACCCTAATCCCTCAACCCCTATCACTTTTTCTTTATCTATACATCTCACCTCTCTATCCTTCCCTCTCTGCTTCCCTCTCTAATTATCTCTATCTACCCTCTCCCTCTTTCTGTGTACCTCTCACTCAATCAATCCCTACCACTCTCTCTTGCTCCCTCTATCTCTCTCTCTCTCCCTCTCTATCTCCCTCCCACTACCTCTCCATCACTTTGTCTCTCCTAATCCCTCTCTCTCCCTATCTCTCAGGTCTCTTCCTCCCACCCACTCTCTCTCTTAGGTCTCTCCCTCTAGTAGCCTACCTAGGTAACTCTCTCTTTCCTTCCCATCTCTCTCTCTATCCCTCACCCTACCTATTAGTGATCCAAATTTTCACCCCTTTGCCAAGATTTGAAAGAACTCAACAAATTTGGACTAACATGGGACTACTTTCAGATTGTGGGTGTCCTATTTTGAAAGAAGACCTCCAGATTATGGGTTGGCTCCCCTTTGGATGGTGTCACCTAAACTATTCCACTATTTTTTCAAGGAAAAGGGTAAGAAAGAGTACATAAAAATGAAACTAACCCTATGGTGATGCACCTAATTTTATTTCTCAGACCCATTATAGCTGCTTTTAACACACAATCTCATAAAAAAAAAGCTTAGCTTAACTTAACACAACCAGGACATTTCAAAATATCAATGCATAAGTGTTTTGTAAGGAAGCTTGTTTCACTTGTCACTTTGAAGGGAAAAGTCTCCACAACTAAAATTTCTATTGAACCAGTGCACAACTTACAACCTGCATCAACATATATTTATTCTACCTAAAGGTGCTAAAATGAGACAAACATTGAAGGAGTTACCAAAACTCACAAGAACATTCTTCAATCACCACACTGCACACAATGAGATAGCTTCAAAGAAGGTAAAAATTTGAATTTCATTAATAAAATGGTGTCACATACTGCTATACATGTCTGATATTGAGTCACAATGTTGTCCTTTTCCTTAAAAAGCTCCAAAGTAAGCTATAATGCCCTGCAGAAAGAAAGAAAGAACTCCTAAAAAACTCAAGTCTGAAGATACTTAAGCAATTTTGAAACCAACTGCCCACACAAGTCCTTCTAGAAACCCTAGTCGGATGCAGCATAAAGGCCAAAAAAGAACCTTCCAAAACTCCTCCAAAGTGCATCCAAAATGCAGAGAAGTCAAGCTTTGACCCATCCATACCAAAAGCATGACAAAAATGCCTCCAAAATGGTCCCATTTCCTCCAAAACAGTCAAACACAACCCTCATGTCCTTCACATGTTGGTCAAGCATCTCCAAATTGCTCACATGATTTCAAACTATTTGACTCAAACTTTTGGTGTGCAAACATGTCTTCAACCACACCTCATGACTTATACAATTCAACACATGCCTCTCTATTTTTCATTTAAAGAATAGCAATTTTAATTAAATGATTTAAAATAACATCATTTAACTCAAATGCTTCACATTTTCAAAACTAATGCAAACATAAAGGCATCTAGCTTGATGCCTTGACTCATACCTCCTTAATGCATTTAAAGAATAGCAACACCATTACTTTGCATTTTAAAATAACACTTATAATTAAGTGATTTATAAATCATCACTTAACTAAAAATGTTCCATATTTAACATCAATGCAAAATAAAAAGCTAAGGCTCAGCCCATGCATCATGCAAGTCTTGAGGACTCATCATTTTTCAAAGAGGCACAAGAATCACCAAGGAACATCGTTGGTCTTCAAAATGTGACTCAAGGAAAAATTTTCCTAAGTCTCAAAACTTCATCATAAGGCCAAAAATGCCTAAGTCATAGACCTTAATTCAACACCCCCATAACACATTAAAATGTGTTCCAATTTTTAAAATAAGGTAAAAATACCTTGTCGACCCTCAATAGGGTTCAAACCTTAAAACAAAACAAAAATACTTTGTAAAAAATCTCTCATTTTCATCGAACATTCTGGGGCGTTGCTTCAGGCCGCCATGGGGTTTCAATGTTGAGCTTTGTAGATGGATTTTAAACTATTTTCTTGGCCGATTTCTTGTGGTTTCCACAGAAAACAACAAGTAATTACTTTTATTTGAACAAAATATGTGTTTTTCCCATCTTTCAAAGACCATTTCATGCTAAATAGCTGCAACCAAGAACATATTTTGATGATTTTCTATTGTTTTATGTTCTATATGTGGGTTTTCTACTTGCTTCAGCTGCCATGAGTGATTCTCTGAAGCTCGAATGAAGGATTTTTAAGTGACAAAAGCTTGCATAAACAAAGGAAAATGAGTAAAAAACTCAGGTAAGCTTTTTATCAAACCCAAGTCATGTTTTTCTCCTTTATTTCAGTGAATCAAATCTCGAATGGAGGCTGTTCCATTGTCAAAATGAAACAAAACTAGCTTTTCCTTTGTATATGAAGTTGAAATAACCGAACTCTTAGAGATGGGTTTTGTGATTTGTGAAGTAAAAGATCCTTCTGGCTGCAGCCATGAAGAATTGATAAGGGTTTTCATATGCATTTTTTATAGAATACTCTCCATTAAATTTCTTCTTCTCCAACTTTGTATTTGTAAACAAACTAGATGGGTTTTTTATGGAATTTCATTTTTTACTAAAAGAGGGTTCAAAACCCCCATGTATTGTGCTTTCATCAGAAAAGAGTATTTCAATCTTACTCAAAACCCCAAGTGGGTTCTTGTTATTGTAAAAAACCAACCTTTTCCAAGTCGCGGCCATGATTGAATAACTGGGCTTGTTGCATTTTCTGTCTCTTTAAATTATGCTTGATCAGCTCTCATTGTTAGTATTGTTCATTCTTTTGATATAGAGTTGTCTTTCGAAACTTCAATGCAAACACCTTTAGAATTATGCTTTCTTGGATCTTTGTTCATGCTTGGGAAACCTTTCACCTTGATTACATCTGATACACCTACAACATGGCTTACATTGTCCTTCTTGTAAACTGATATTTCATCTACCACCTTCAGGTTGACTATAAATCTCTAATGGTGCTTTAAAGTCCTTGTTATCTTGTATTGTTATGATGGGGGGGCAGAGGTTGTATCGAAATGTTGTTTCACAGTTTGGTGTTCATTTGATGTACCACTTGGTGCCTCATTGAGCCAATCCTTTTTTACTGGAGGCATATATAAGAGTATTAAAAACCTGACAATTAAGCCTACAACCGAAATCACCACGTATCTCTTCTAAAATATTATTATTTTTTCTCCAATCTCCTCTCATGCTTAGCAGTCTGAAGGCAATGTTATAAGTAGGAAAATTTCCCTTTGCTTTTCTATTTTGTATTTTCCAATTAAATGGCTTTAGTGACTTGTACTGGTCTTCTCTTTCCAGTGACTTGAGAAAAATATTGCAATGCTTATGACAAGCTTCTCCTTCTGCAAGACCTCTCAAATGATTTGATGGGCTATCATGGTGCCAAATTTCACTTCTCCCACAAAACATACAGGGCCTTCACCTTCCTTTTCACAAAAATCTTGCCACATCCAAGGAAATTGTTCACCAACTTGTGCTCCCTAGCTTGACAGTCACATTTCTCATGATGCCTTAAGTGTATAGGATTAATCATTTTAGAAACTCTTTCTTCAGCATGCTCCTTTCTCGAATTCTTACTATTGCCACCAACACCGCGTTGATTATCTTTAGATACAAAACTAGCATTTTTTAAAGATTGTGCCTGGTGTTAATTTTTTTCTATTTTTACCAACAATTGGTGTACTTAAAAAAAACTTCAGGTTCCTTATAGATTTGGATAGGTTTTCCTGCAGAATCATATTTATTAGATTTCTTTCCAAGAGATCATCTACGACATATTCCTCAATGAGATGCTCTCCATCACCTTGAATAACATTCTTGTGAACTTTATAAAGTGGCTTGACTACCCCTACTAGTGTCACTGTTATATTGTTGACAACACTTCTCACTGTGAGTAATCATTGCCAATATCCATGACATTCATGCTTCTCATAGGTCCCTGTCATATGTTTTTGTTCCTTCTTGCACACCTCATGAATCTCTATCACTCGGTTTTGTATGATAATGAACCTAAACTCTACCCATTTTGCAAACTCTTGAAACCTTTGTCCCCACCCATGGTGTATCTTTACAGAGCCTTGCATATTACCTTTTTTGATGATCATGTTGCTCCAAGTCACCGCAAAAGGGGTTATGGATTCCTTGACTATTCTCATTAATCTTTTAGACCTTAGACAATGTTAAGAAGCATCCTTGAGGTCTACCCCTTTACTCATGCAGAATTTTATGATGATGAATATCCTTTCTTTAGGACAGCCCCCTACCATATTATGATTTCCCTATCTTCATAAGGCCTCATGAGTCATTTATGCTTGATTGTCTTTGTGAGCATATGGACACCCTTGCATCTTCATGAAATTACCTTTGATAAACTGGCATCTAATAAGCTACATATGAATAGCTCATGTACTTGTTCCAATTTCATGAATGAAAAGAGCATGTTACATTGTCTTCTTTATTGCAATACCTCCAATGTTGATTGCAAGGAGGTAGATCTTCCACCTCATGCAATTACCTTGTTGCACCAATCTGAGCCCAATGTGTATATTTATAGCTTCATACAATATTGATTGACAATGTGTGTTACTTTTTCCTTTGTATCAATGTACCTTCCTTCCAAACCTACACCAAGCTGCATCTCTATACTCTAAACTATTGGTGATATGATCATTATATTCAAATTGCAATGATTGGAAAGATGAACCATTGTTATTTCCTCTCTATTGAATGTATTTTTTCAATGCTTGATAGTTATCCCTATCCAAGAAAGGTCTCCCTTGTTGTTGTCCATATGCATGAGATCATGACTATATTCATTGGTGTTGTCCTTGTCATGAGATCATTGTTGTTGTATTCTTATCCACCCAATACTACCCTTTGCAAACTCTGAAAGGTTATTGACAGTAAGGAATCATGCATTTCATATCCATCATGTCCTTATTGTTATCACTTGCAGTTACCCCTTTGATCCCATGTTGCTTTGCACCTCTGAAATTACTGTCATTTGTAACTTGTCTTCATGACCTTGGCTTCAAAAATGAGATTCATCTCCATGAATTACCCAAAAATTGCTTGTTTCCCCAAAGGTTTGTTACTTGGTCTTCACAACATCTAAGTCCTTTGGTCTTGTTCAACAAACTAACACCATATACTCACTTTAATCTTAGTGGGCAGACATATGTCACTTATGTTGGTGACCTGAAAGCTCACCATCCTAGGTGATGTGTGGTTTTCCAATAGGATTGAGGTGAGATGAGTTGGATAGTGTCTTTCATGAAACAATGCATGATTACCTTTGTTCCTTCTTGCTGCCCCATATGACTCGTGATGGTTTCAGGAATGACTTGATTTATCCTTCATTATTTTAAGAGATGCATAATTGAACTTGATGCATCTATAATTGAACTTGATACATCACTTAAATCATTTACTTCTTTTAATAAAATGGATCTTGGATCCACTTAAGATGATTGAAAGACATGTCTAGCAAAATGTACCTTCCTTTTGACATGATGGCAGCCATATGACTGATTCATTATGAAAAGATGAAGTATGAGTTTCTTGACAGCTCACATTATGTGTTGCATCTTTTGAATCTGATAATGAAAGTTGATCAATTGGTGTGATTCCATATTGATTTAATGCATCAATAGCATGTTTATTATTGATTTGATCAAGTTGCTCAATTTCCTATCTTTATTAAAACATCAAAGGGAAACATGTTGAGCTCTACCCTTGTGGGAGCCACATTTCACCCCACATGTTGTAATTAGCTGAATCAAAACAATAACAAGACTTTTCCTAAATCTGCACAAGGAACAAACCAGTTAGACAAACAAAGCATATCATAGGTGTGTTTGATTACTCCTTTCTTGTTTTCATGGACACTTATGGAATGCTGCTATTTTAATGCTTGTAGACATCAGATTACACGTTTATGGATGTTTTGCATATATTTTGATCAGGGACCTTTCATTACTCTAACAACACTATTTTTATCCAATGCAGGAAACCTAGGAATAGCGAGGAAGGTTTCAAACGAAAGAAAAGCAACGGGAAGGATCAAGATGATGTGAGGCCAAGCCAACAAGACTCGTCATTCCACCAGGAAATGACAGGTCCCTTTTCATTTTATATGCAATTTCCTTTTTGTTATCTATATGCATATAATCTCTTCTTTATAAGCATTATAATAGCTAGTCCCTTGGCTTGTGAGGGACATTATATGCTCGTGATTATCAATAAAGATTGCATTTGCAATACATGTTGGTTCTCTCTCTTATTTTTATGTAATTGCAAAACTGGAATAAATGCAATCTATTTTTGACAATCTCTTTTATGCACATTAATGAACTTAGCAAAATATGATGTATCTTTTAATGTTTAAATGAAACACAAAAGAATAAACACTAAGTTACATAATTTTAGCTTCAACTAAAAATTAGGTAACACTGCCTAGAATAGTTCCTCTCACTCCACCCCCTCTCTCTCTTCCTCTCTCTTAGTTCACTCCCTCCTACACCCTCTCCCTCTCTCAGGTGTCTCACTCTCACACTCCCTCTCTCTCCCACTCCCTCTCTCTTGCACTCCTCACTACATCTCTCTCAAGTCTCTCCCTCTCACCCCCCCTCACACTCTCAAGTCTCTCCCTCTGGAACCCTACCTACATAACTCTCTCTTTCTCTCCCTCTCTCTCTCTCCCCCTCTCTTTCTCTCAATTCCCTCTCCCCCACCCCCCTCTCTCCCTCCCTCTATCCCTCCCACCCTACCTAGCTAAGACCCTCTCACTCCAACCCCTTCTCTCCCACTCCCTCTCTCTTAGTCTCTCCTTCTATCAAGACTCTCTCTGACTACTTCTCTCTCTCTCTCAGGTCTCTCCATCCCTCTCTATCTCCCACCCTACTTAGATAACTCTCTCTCTCTCTTAAACTTCTCCCTTCCTCTAAAGACATACATAAATACATACATACATACATACAAGAATAATACATATGTACATACAATCCTACATACATACAAGCATACATGTACATATGTACATACAATCTTAAATACATACATACATATAGGCATACATACATGCATGCATTGATAAATACATACATACATACATACATACATACATACATACATACATACATACATACATACAAACATACATACATACATACATACATAAACACATGCATACATACATACATACATACATACATACATACATGACATACAAGCATACATGTACATACAAACATACAAATATATAAACATACATTTAATATATTAGAATTAAACATAAAGCAAGATGTAACCCAAGCGTGTTATAACACACTCGCGTTATGTCTTGCTAGACATGTCCCGCACAAATGCAAAAAACCATGTCAAAACTAAGATATAACATGAGCGCGTTAAAACACTCTTGCATTATATGTTGCTTTGGGAATCCCCGAGCCTTAGGTTTGGTATTTTCCTTGGAATACGAACCCAAAGGCTTGGAGGTCCTTCCCAACGACTAGAAACGTGTTTTTGCAAATTCTACAATATTTGACATAATCGAGTTTGTGCTCACCATCAGGATTGCACGTGTTTCAATGTTGAACAAATCGAACACTTGGGTAATGTTAAGCTCTCTTAGCTATCCAATGATGTATTTTTTTTCACTTTTTGACAATGTTAAGCCTTTGATCTATAATTTCTTTTGTCTATGTGTCTCTTTTTTGGCAAAAAGCAGTGTTTGGTATTTTTCGTTATAAATTAACCATGTTCATCAAAATTTTAAATAAATTACATTTTTAGAAACTAGACTCCATTCTACAAATGTAAAAAAAAAAATCAATTAGTTTCCAAAATTTGTAGGGGTAGCACAGCCAAAATTTTATTTTTCAAAAAGTGTCCACTTTGAAAATTAGTAAAAACTCAATATTCATTAAAAAATTATCAGAAAAATCATGCATCAACTACATACTGTTAGCTAATTTCTCACCGAAGCGATTTTAAAAATACTAAAAAAAGGTTCACCGTGCTACATTCCCACAAAAGTTGCTATGTTATGTTTTTCTAACAAAAACAACACCAATTTCTATGGGTCCCTCTTTTGAACCCCTTAATCTCAACCATTTTCAAAATAAATTAGTAGTTTAGAAAGTAGACTCGGAGCACTACGATCCTTGTTTTTGTTGCATCTCAAAATTTTGAGTGTAACTATCCTCAATTTCACATCCAAGGTCAGTATTTCCTAATTTTAGAAAAAAAAGTGGCCGCTTAAGCCCCCCATCTTTTTGCACTTACCCTTATGTAATTTCCTAATTTAAGGAATTATTGTTTTTACATGATTATTGGTTGAAGGTTACTGATAAGTGGACAAGTGTAAGAATGTGTATGCATGAAACAGGTTGAAGGATGAGAACTTGATTGAGGTAGGCACACTTAACCGGATGACCATGGTAAGCAAGGATGGAATCTAAAATTACATACGTCACGGTAGAATATGACACATGATGCATATGAAGGAAAAGTTGATAATTACATTTATACTTGGTGTGAGAATAATAACCAATGGAAAGAACAATCTGTGCATTCTTGCTCTACTTTGTCTAATTTGAAATGCATATTCAATAAAGTGAATAAGAAATTTAACTTGTATGAAAAATGAGATTTTACTTGATCACTCTCTTGGATAAATTCAAAATGTGATTTGAATAGACAAGTGATTTTATAAATGTAATGTGTGAAAAATTATTTGTAGGGGCGTGAATATACATACATACATACATACATACATACATACATACATACATACATACATACATACATGCATACATACATATATATATATATATATATACATACATACATACATATATATATATATATATATATATTACAAAATGTGAATGAATTCCTTTGAATATTCACTCTCTAAAGAGAGCTATAGAAGATCGTGGGGGATTTGAATACTAGTAACTCCCCACCAAATATGGATGAGGTTGATTCCCTCATGTGGGAGTGGGCAACCAACTCACATTATGAAGACTGACAAAAAATTAAAAGACCCATATTCTACCCAAAATAGCAGGATTGATTTGAATTGGGGAATAAGGGAAAAATGTTGGTAGAAGAGGGAAAAGCAAAGAAAGGAGGTAATTGGAGGAGTGGAAGGAAAAAGCCAAGCAATACTGTAGAGAAGAAAATCTCTAGGCCAAGCTTTGATGAATTCATTTATAAAGCAGTACAAATTGAGAAAGATCTCATTGTAAAGGTATTGATAAAACTTTACCAAAAAGATTATCCAAACCAAGCAAAATTTGATAAACCCAATTTCTTCAATAAAATCAAGAATATTGTTAAGGATAGGATAATCAAAGCAAGACATGTCCAAGTCACTCAAAGTGCCCCTATCATTACCATCTTGTCAACTTTCCTTTCAACTTTATTATTATAAGTGATCAGTTGAATTATAAAGGCAGATTGTCATGACGAATCAAACACACATATCACATAGGAAAATATTATAGTTATATTTCATATGTGTTTGTGTGCGTGTAAATATTTACATTTTTTATCTAGTATAGTGTTAAAGTTCAAAGTAAAATTTTATAAATTTAATTTGATAATATATAAAATATAAGAAAATAAAAATAATAGATATGTAAAATATAAAAAATGACAATTTAGCTAAGATTATTAGCCAAATTATTTTCCCTACCTTTTACAATAGATGAATCGAGAACTTCAAAATTATTTAAAATTACATTAGTTATTCTTTTGTAGGAAGATTTTTTTTAAATAAAAAGATAAGAGTAACTAACTAGAATGCTTAAGGAAATAAACTAGCAAAATTCACTAAAAAATAAAAAATCACAAATCACAAATTAATTACAAAAATGAAAAATATAGAGGATGATGAACCTAGGATTAAAAAATAGAGGTCACTGTCAAGGACACCTGCATGTCATGTGGACGTTTGTGCATTGTATTGTCATCTGTATAAACTACAAGCAGAGAAATACCCAAAAATGTGAAACCCCAAATTTGTGATTCAACTACTTGCAAGACCATAAATGAAAAACATGTCAGCAAATATTGTATAAAGAAAATAAAAAATTAAATAATAAGATCTAAATGATTTAATAAGAGAAATAAGTGATAAACAAGCACTTGCAAACATCCATTCAGTTGAGTGCTCTCAAAATACTTGCAAGAACAAGGAAAAGGAAAAATATTTGGAGCAATATGGGGAAAATCCCTACTTTGGTATTTCTACCTCCATAGTAGCCAAGATAGAGAAATATAAATAAAATAGTATGTGTACGCTCCAATCCCAAACTATGTCTAAGAATGGTCAAAACTATGAATGTGCAATAGTGTAACTAAAATGAAAGAGAAAGGATGTTATAATCCCAAGGTGCTCAAGGGAACAAGAAAACAAATGCTTGCAATATTAACAAATAAAAGAATAATATTACCTCAGAAGCTTGAGAAAGCCAAATAAAGGAGGAGAGCTAGAGAATGATGTTAAAGTGTTATGAAAAGCTTGAGTGTTGTGTGAGATCTTGAGAGAGATCTTATCCAAAAATGAAAAGATAATTTTTTAAAATGAAAAAAGGAGGGAAGAGGGAGAAGCTAATGAGTCATTTACATTCATCCTAAGCCACTTACATTAACCAAGGAATATTACAAGTGAAAAACATTTAGAAATGACCTTCAAACAAAAAATTGTTGTTGGATGCTAGTGTGACACACTAACGTATGCGCTAAGCACTAGTTTTCTAACAATTTATGTTCAAAAATGATGAAAGAATAGAAAAATATATACGAATAGAAAAGTGACATGGAAAATTAACCACAAGAAAGGATGCATGAGCACCTTGAGAAGGAGAAAATCCTAAAGGAAGACACCAAAGTGGAAACAAAATATAAGTGAAATTACAAGGGTATGCAATTTTCAATACTACAAAATATTGTAGACACCTAGAAATTACCACTAAGCCTGTGAATTTATTAAAAACCCATTTTTCATCTTTGATAATTAAATAATCTTAATTATTTAATTATTACCTAATGTCACAAGTTCTTCTATTAATTAAATAATCTTTAGAAATTATTTAATTCATTCATTTTAGCCTTTTCTGACACAAATTAATTAAATCTTATTTAATTAATGACCTGCCTTTTCGCTCACCTTTTTGAATTAAATTTCCTTTTAAACATAATGATGACTTGATTTTTCCTTTTGTAATTAAATAATGTTGTCATTATTTAATTATTCACTTTCCTCTTCGAACTAAATGATATTATCAAAAAATTATCCAGCTTCCTCTTACTCTTTCATTTCCGATCTTATCCCATCTCGTCTTGTTCAATTTCATCCATTGATCGAATTAATGTCTTTTCAATCTCGATCGTCCATTTTCCATCCAACTCTCTATAAATGCCATTGTCATTCATCATTTTGATCATCTTAGAATCTAAGAAAATCTTGAATTTATGGCTATCATACTATTCAAATAATATTTTTCTTCAATATTTTACTTTGTCTAGTCATAGGCTTATCATTGTAGGTTACAAATCTGAGGGCATCAATCATTTAGTAGCAAAATGGAGAAGAGTTATGGAGATGATTCAATGGATGCATGAAGGATTGAGTGATATTGTTGCATTTTGTTTTACGCTTTTATGTTTTCATTGTTCTCGATAGTTGATTGGGGTTTTGGTGTTTATCGATTTCATAATGCTTTAAACTTGAAAATCTAACCATGAGACAAATATAAGTTTAAAAATCTTAAAATAATGTGAAATAACAAAAATAATAATAAATAACAAGTGCCATGTAGTGGCTAGTACTTGCCTTTATAGTATTATAATTATTGTTTTTGAGATTTGATAAAAATTAAATATAAGTTTTATTAATGTGAATAAAAATAAATGTAAGTTTTCTTAATTATAGTGTTTTAGTATTGTTAATTATTTATTTGTATGACCTAACCCTAACCCTAACTCTAATTCTATCCCTAACCCTAACCCTAACTCTAACTCTAACTCTAACTCTAAATTCTATTTACAATTATCCTAATCCTAGACCTATCTCTAACCCTAACTATGATTATAACACTATCCATAACTATAAACCTACTTTTAATCCCTAACTTTTAAATAAATAATATATTTAATAAATGTTATATTATGAATTATTATATATTAAATAATTAAAAGTTATATATTACAAATTGGCAATGTTTCTTCTCTTATTATTAATATAAAATTGTTATATATTAATATGATTATTTATTACAAGTTGTTTATTTTTAATTATATATATTTTTAAAAAATAAAATATATTGTATTAAATTACTAGGTTTGATTCGTAGTAGACACGACTGTAACTAAATCTCTTCATTCAAATCAATAATTGTTAAATATTAATGAACCAATGATTATAGATGGTATGATTTTTCCACACTTTTGAATTAAATTGTGTATGCTATTTTGATTCATCATAGGAAGAGGATAATCAAGAATATGATTGTAGAAATGACCTTAAGAAGAGTTAAGTGGTGAGAGAGGGAGAGAGGGAGGAGATTGGAAAACGAAGTAAAAGTGAAAGTAGATGGAAGAATGAATAATATAGTAATATGATATAACACAAATTAATGGATAAAAAAGGTTAAAGGTTAAAAGTTTCAAACAATGAATAAATAATTCTAAAAGAATAATATAAAGATGAATTATATAACAAAATGATTGAGGAACATTTACCAAAATGATTAAAAGAAATGAAGGGAAATATAAAAAAAATACAACTTAAAACAATATTAATTTAACCAAAAAAATAAAAGAAAAAATATGAGATAGGGAACGGTTGTGGAATTTGGCATTGCACCTGCTACTTTGTGTTTGCACACTGTTAAACTGCTTACTGTCTTTCTAAGATAATTAGAAAGATGTTGATATTATACAAGAATAGCCATCAAAGTATGTGCCTCAAATGATATATAAAACTCCAGTGCCTCTAATAAATCTTTTTTTTAATTTTTGGCAATTAATTATATAATTTAGTGTTGTCACTGATAACAACCATGAGCCAGTGATCAGGTTCTAAGTAGGAAAAACAACTATTTGTAACAAATAAAACTACCCAGCTATTGAGTTTGTCTCTCTTATTCTGTTGCTATTTTCTATGTTTATCGTCAAATCTGTACTCCAAAAATAGAACAAGGAAAGTCATATTTGACAAATATGTTCATTTACTTACAGCTCTAAACCTGGACAAGTTTATATTGAGCACACGGCGGATGTTTTGCCATTGATACCTTTGAGGCATTTTTTCCAACAGTTTCATGTTGGTGTATGCTTCCACTTTATCCACCACATTTTAAGCAGTTTTGTGTCAGATGTGGGCTCCTCATATGTTTTTGTTGAAACAATCGTCATTATAATTCATGTTGTACACCTGTCACAACTGCCACCCTGCAAATATAACTATTTGTCAAACTCATCGGGCCCTTTGAAACTTTCCGCCTTTTTCGGAAAACAAATTTTCACTAGCATCCAATGTTTTCATTTCAGACTACAAAATTCTTGTCCCAACTCAAATCCATTACTAACTCTAAAATCTTAATATTTTTAATTATATTTTTTCTTGATTAAGTAGTTCTACTTTTAAGTTCTAATATGTTATATTATATATAAATATAATAATATATTTAAATTATATGATGTATTGTTATATATATATTTATTTATTATTATTATTATTATTATATTGTATTATAGTATATATTTTATATAAAAAATAATATATATAGTATAAATATAATATAATATAATATTATAATATAAATATAAATATAATTATAAAATGTGCATGTGGTGAATTATATGAACTATATCTATTTTAGGCATATAAGAAAATAAAGATATATGATTTCAATATATTGAAGATGAAATGATAGTGATAGTTTTTCTCACACTTTGAACATGGCCTCCATATTTTTGACCTTACAAGGATGCCCACCTTAAAAGCAAGGGAAAAAAATGTTTATATATATATTTCCACTATATCATATGCCTATTCTTCTCTATTATAAATAGTAATCTCAAATGTCTTTAGTAAGTTAGCTATAAAATTCATAACTTGTGGAGTTGCGGCCTAAATTACCTTTTGCAGATCATAAAACATAATTTTTTTGTAAATTTTGATTTCATAAATGATATCCATTTAAAAATACATTTAATATTAAAATTATAAATTTGAGCTATTTGTTTCAAGAATACACACAAACATCATACATGTACATCTATATCTTAGAACTACTTTAATTGAGATTGCTTTTAGAATTTTCTAAAATTTCTTATACTATTTTTTTAATTATATCAATGAATGACATCTTATAAATTTGAATTTCAAGACTTTTGTGTATTATTTTTAGTTAGAGATGTTTATTTAATCAAATGAATCTTTTGCCTATATACCTAGATTATTAATTATAAATTTGGGTTTGGATGTATGCTAATTAAGCTAGTGTCAATATGAATAATCATATTATCTTGGCAAATGATTGACAATAGAATTCTTAACAATGATGTGACAATAAAAGAAAAAAGATAAATTTAGATCCACGTAAGACCCATGCAAAATTAATTGCTTTTTTATGCCACCCAAAAGAGATTTATATAACTTCCAACCAACTAATATTAAAAATACAAATGATTCATGAAGCTCCTCTAACAATATGTAGAAGCTCAATATAATCACTAATCCATTTTGCATATATCATATTGGATTTATGTGATTAGGATTACATCCATCCAAATAGTTTTTTTTGTTGTTCTAACTAACAATAAGTGATAATTAAGTTCCGCAGTGCCAAGATTGGCAACAGATGAAGAAGGGCAAGGGCTAGAGCAAAGAAGAAAAGTGTGACCAAGTTGACCATTCTTTAGTTTCTTGTGGAAAAAGTGGCTAGATATCTCAAGAAGGAATAATATGCTTAGTGATTTGGCATTAGCACCCTTTTGTTGTCATGGAATAATTAATGGTGAAAAAATAGGAGCTCATTCGCAACACTATTAGGGATAATAGGAAGAACAAAATCATTCCCTACATTTGACATTGGTTATTAGAAGTGATGAAGAGTTGGGGCAAGGTGACTATTGCTTGTAAAACTTTCACCAAGTTCTCATTTTACATACACGTTTACCATAACAATATTTGACTAAATTGGTTTTCCTTTTTGACAGTCCATTTTCCTTACAACCTGCAGGTGGAGAGCTGCATTTGCTTGGTAACTCCTTGAGTTTTTTAATAAAACCATCCTTGCTTATATTTCTTAAAACATAGCATTCCAAGAGATCGCATTTAGGGAGGTAAGACACCAAATAGTCCACGGGCTGTGTTTAAAACTTCCACATTATGTACGTATGTGCTACATTAATTTTAACTATAACTTATGATATGAATTCATTTTTTAATTATGTTTTGATGGATTCTTATATTCTTACTGTTTCCTTTAGCTCTTGGTTATTCTATTTTATTTATTTATTTTTCATATATTTATTTTAATTGGATATGTCTTGCATTAAGTTTCAATGGTTCTTGTAGCTTTCATAAAGGAGTGTTTTATTTTCAAATTATTCTAACAATTTTTTTAGCATTCAAATTAAACTTCCATTGACATCTTGTCAAATCTTGTATGTCATAATCAGATCATTTTTCATGTCTTTTATATCATTTTGAAAAATAATAAATAGAGGAATTCAAAGACAAGAATCCCAAGACCTTTTAATCAAACCCACAACATGCCACCCCCTCCCTCACCCAATGATCAATACCTTGCACTATTAACATAGTATGAACCTATATATGAATGAATTCCAAATATATGTCAATGCTTAATGTAAACTATTTGTTGGGAAGTTAGGAACTTCATGTCAATATTGATACCTAGATTCAAATTGAAATCATGTTAAATTTAGGAACTTGAGAAGGCTCTTGTATTTGTAACGGTACTATCATAGTTTATACTCAATAGTACAAGTGAGATGGATATAAGTGTGATCTCAACTATACTAAGAACAATCTAATATATTTTAAGAAGAGGTAGAGAAAATATGATTTATCAATGTAGATCTCTTGTTGAATAGCTCTGAGTATAGCTTAAGAACTAACAATGATGTATGATGAAACAATAATTATTGATGTTATCCTAGAACCTAGTTAATACTAGAATAGAAGATAGTATTAGGTAAGCCAGTTTACTCCTGGTTAATAAATGAATGAAACCTTGAATGACCTTGTATGATTGCTACATATTACCCTAATCTACACTTTGTCTAATATGGTAGTAAAATATGTGTCCTTTAATCCACATAGTATTGAGTGTTTTTGGCATATTATGTCTTCTGTATTTTTTCGTTGTCAAACCTTATGGATAAGAACATACAGTAGACTATTCAATGGACCTTTGACTTTAGAAAACAATTATATATAAAGTTAAATCTATTATAAAATATTGTATTATGACAATGGGAACTTTGTTGGAAAATATTTTTGTTTTCTTATGAATGCTAGATAGATGTGAGCAATTTTAGTTTATATTAGAGTAGTATATGGGATTCTAACTCTGTTAGATAAGATTTTGGCTAGATCCCTAGCATATGGTTAATGGAGGTGTCTCTAATTACAACACTTAAAGTATTACTCCATAATGAACATGTGAAACTAATTAGGTGGTGGGATGATTGGGAACTTATTAACTTATGAGACTTGACAATTTATTTGCATATTGGTTTTATATTAGATTTCACTTCCTAGCTTAGATTGATTATTTATTTATTTATTTATTTATTTATTTGATTAATTCTTATTTATTTTGACTAGAATGCACACAACCAAAATTATCTTATGGATAGATTTGATTTTATTCATATTATGAGAATATAATGAATCATTAAACTTAGAAGTGGGTCTTTGATTTATTGAAATGTTATGAACCACTAATGAATTATGAATTCTTTTAGGTCCCTTATAGTATTTTTTCAGTTACCTAGTGTCATAGAGGCATATATTGAATTTTAGTTGAATACTTATGGTCACAAACACTATTTTGATGATCAAATATGCATATATCATGGTTAAATTACCTAGTTTTCATGTTGAATAATTATTAGATCAATTGATTTTAGAATTTTTCTTTAGAAATATTTTCTTAGGTACCCAGTATACAAACATAATAACCATTTGAATAAATAAAACCAAACTTATGTTCTAGGTAAACATGAAAAATATGCATTAAACACCTCCCTAGAGTGTGTTTGAAAAGTAGTTATTTTAACTAGGTTTCTATCCTTGTTTCACATGAGTGGGTGGCAGCCAACAAAGAACTTTCTAGGAAAATTGGACTTGGAAAGGGTTGCATACCCTGTTTTACACTACATAAAACATATACTATCAGTCACACCTTGGTGTGCAATGGGTACACCAAAGAAGTGTGAAAGGTTAATTAGGAAATATTTTGGTCTATTTTTTACATACATTTGTGTAGTATACATGAGGGAAATTGGTAGGCCATTTAGAAAATGATGTTTTTGCAACAAAGGTCTCAATGGAGAAGTGATAACTTCAAATCAGCTATGCATCCTCTTATAGGGATCCAAACACAACTAAAAAATGCCTCTGAATCAGGAAGATAATAAGGCTCCATTACCAATAGGCTCATGTTATGTTTGCAATAGGGAGAGAGGGAGATATGGGGATAGAAAGAGGGATGGTTTTAGGGGGAAGAGAGAGAGAGAGGGAGAGGGAGAGGTAAGGAGATAGAGATAGAGAGGAAGTTAGAGATAGAGATGGATATGGAGAGGAGGAGAAGGAGAGATAAAGAGAGAGGACAAAGGGATAGATAGAGATGAAAGAGATAAATATACAAAGAGGAAGAGAGAGGGAGAGATAGAAATATAAAGATAGAGATGGGAAGTGATATAGAGAGAGGGAAAGATATAGGGGTAGAGAGAGATAGATAGATAATGAGATAGAGATAAATGGAGATGTAATAATTTAAATATGGAGAGATAGAGATAGAGATAGGGAGGGAGAAACAAGGAGTGTGTGTATAAGTAAGAGAGAGATAGAGAGGGAGATAAATATGTATAAATAGGAGGGAGGGAGATGGAGGGAGAGAAATAGAGATAGGAGAGAGAAGTAGAGAGATATAGAAAGAGGAAGTGATAGGGAGAGGGAGAGAGACAGAGACAGAGAGACAGAGAGAAAGATAGAGATAGATAAATATATAAATGGAGAGATGGAAGGAGAGAGGAAGAGGGAGAAGGAGAGATAGAGCTAGAAATAGGGAAAAAATGAAATAGGGGAAATGGAGAGAGAAATATAAATAGAGAGGGAGAGAGAAAGATAATGATGGGAAGATAGAAATAGGGGAAAAGAGTGAGAGATAAGGAGGTTCAATAGAGATAATTAATAGAGGGAGAGAGATATAGAGAGGGGGGGGAGAGCGAGATAGAGATAGAGATAGGGAGGGAGAAACAATGAGCATGTGTTTGTGAGTGAAAGATATATAGAGATTGAGATAGGGAAGGAGTTCAATAAGGAGTATTTGTGTCTAAGTGAGAGAGATATTGAGATAGATATAGAGAGGGAGAGATAAATATAAATAGATAGGGAGAGAGAGAGAGAGAGAGAGAGAGAGAGAGAGAGAGAGAGAGAGAGAGAGAGAGAGAGAGAGAGAGAGAGGGGAAAGAGAGAAAGATATGTAAGGAGAGGTAAGGAGATAGAGATGGAGAGGAATATGGAGATGAAGATGGAGATGGAGATGGAGATTGAGATGGAGATGGAGATGGAGAGAGAGAGAGAGAGATAGAAAGAGGGGGAGATAAAGAGAGAGGCAGAGAATGAGAGAGGGATGGATGGAGGGATAGAAAGATAGATATAGGAAGTTATATAGAGAGAGGTAGAGAGAGGTAGGGAGAGGTATATATGGGGAGATATATATAAAGAGATATGAGAAGAGAAAGAGAGAGATATCTTTATATCTCCATCTCCCTCTCTATCTTTATATTTTTTATTATCTTTCAATTGCTCTCTTCCTCTCTCCCCTATTTCTCTTTATATTTGTCTTCCCTTCTCTCTTCCTCTACCTTTCTCTCATTTCTTCTCTCTATCTCTTTCCCTCTCCTTGTCTTTCTCCCCTTACTATTTTCGATATCCCTATTTATCCCCCTCCTCACTCTCCCCCTTTCACTCTTTATCTCTACCTCTATATATATCTGTCTCCTATTTCTATTATCTCTATCTCTCTATCTCTCTTTATGTGTCTATATCTATCTATGTCTCTCCTCTTCTCTCTTTTCCTCTCTCTCTCTCTTTCTTTATCTCTCTTCCTATCTTTATCTCTTTGTCTCTCCATATTTATTCCTTTATATCTATACCTCTATTTTTGTATCTCTACCTATCTTTTTATCTCTTATATCTCTTTGTCTCCCTCTCTATTTCTCTATTTCTCACTTTATTTTCTCTTTCTCTCTCTATCTATTTTCCTTTTAAGTGCATAATGGGTACACTGAAGAGGTTTTCAAGGTGAATTATCATATCCTTAATCAAATGACAAGCTACCCTGAGCATAACTCCCTAGGGACGTGCTATCCTTGGATTGTTGGCATGAAACAATTAATCAAAAGTTACCTTCTCTCTCACTCTAAATTTTAATTTATATTTTAATTTTGAAATTCATTTTATTATATAAATTATAACAAAAATTCAAAATAGAATTATTCTGCAATAATTAAAGTTTTAATAAGATAAATAAGTATAAATTAAATTAATTCTAATAATTTTTAATTATTATTTGTAATTTCATAAAAAAAAAAGCCATAAATAATAAAAATAAATTTCAAACTTAAATCTAAATTAAAAACTAAAATAGAATAAACCAAATGGAAAGTCAAAATATATAAAAATTGAAATATTAAAATAAACATAATAATTTTTAAAAATTAATAACAAATAATAAACTTATTAAGTTAATAAATGATTAGGTTGGGACAGAATGAAGAGGGTTGGGAGTGTGATGGTTGTGTAGGCCTGTGGCTATTAGTGTCGCGGCCTGTATGTGTGATATTTCATAGTGCATGTGAGTGGGGGGGCATTAGCTATTGCGCGGGGTGGAGATCTATATGTGGGGCTTTTTCTTTTTGTGGTTGGGGTTTTAGAAATCATTCTCTCCTCTTCTTTGGCTTTGTTGCTCGAAAGGTGTTTGGCGTTGGGCTACGAGGAGGTATAAGGTGTCTTTTTATCTTCTCTTTGTCTTCTTTTCATCTTTTTTGTTTTCATTATGGGTTCAATTGAATCATCTTTTTTGTTGTTTTCTTTTTTGTTTAAACTCGCTATGGATTTTCGTGTCCTTTTGGTGTAAAGACACCAACAACCTCAAAGAAGTTTGTTGAAAGTAACTTAATGTATAATGATTCGAGGGTGGGTGGGTTTGCTCCATCTAGAGGCCTTTGAATCCTGAAAATTAATAGATGCTTGGAGAGGAGCTAGGAAAAGCATGTTCTGGTGATTCAACCAAGGTCAATCATTGAGGTTGTTGAGTATTTTTCAAAGCATGCCTCGATATGAAAATTTATGGGACTGTGTGTCTTTCTCCCATTCTTGGATTCATAGGGTGAAAGGAAAGTGATGTTGTTGGAAAATAACTATTTTATGGTTGTCTTCAACTACATGTCTAATCACAACAAAGTTTTTTAAGGGTGGGCCTTATTTCCACAACCAGATTAGTTTATTCATCAAGCCTTGGCACACTAGTTTTAACCCATTGGAGGAGCTCCCAAATCATGTTCTTTTATGGGCGTGTCTCCCCTAGTTCCTAGTTGAGTATTGGTGCAACGATATTTTGCAAATGGTTTCTTTGTTGTTGGGGAAGTCGGTGGGTCCTTCTCAGCAAACATAGGATAGAAAGGTAATGAATTTTGCTCACATTTGTGTTGAGATTGATTTGAGTAACCCTCTTCCAAACTCTTTGTAAATTCATGTGGGTACATCTTCTTGGATGCAGTAGCTTGATTAAGAGACTCTACCTTTTTGTTGTCAGGTGTTCTATGAATATGGTCATTTCCAACAAAGATGTCTAAGGTCCAAATTTTTGAGTCTTGTCCTACTCAACCTCCCCGCAACCCTCTTAAGGTTGACAAAGGCAAGGCTCCCATTCCTAGTGAAGTTGTAGATAAAGAGGGTTTCATTCCTATTAAGCCTCGTAATCGTGGATAGAAGAGGACTTTTAAGGAGAGGCAAGAAGGGGACACTTTTAACTAATTTGATGTGTTAGATGACCAAGTAAGAGGTGAATCCAATAATGATGGCTTTGGATCAAGGTGTTTTGGAGGTGGTTCAGGAGGGAAATATTTCTGACAATATTCAGAATACCCAAGAATTTGGTGCATTTTAAATGGATATTGATCTTAATCTATGGATTCACAGGTTCTTGAGGCCCTTGTACCTACAAAGAATATTGGGGAGGGAGAACTCTCTTCCACTAGTGAATATGGGGCCCAATTTAGAAAAAGGACTCAAGGCTTCTCCTTCTTTGGGGCTTCACCAAAAAAAATTAAGAAAGGGGCTCCTGAGAAGGCTTCTAAGGCAGGGAGAAAGAAGGACTTAGAGAAAATTAAGATGATGGAGGAGACATTGATGGAATCAAGATCTGTTAAGACTCTTGATTCTTACTTTTCCAACCCTCAAAAATGATTATTCTCTCATGGAATGTGAGGGGCTTGAATAGTGGACCTCAACAAAAAGTTGTTTGTGATTTGGTGAAAAATCATTCTCCTAATGTTCTTTTCATACAGGAAACTAAGTTGTCTTTTGAGAATACGTGTGGTTTGGTGCCAAAAATTTGGGGGCACGGTCAATGCTAGTGTATTGGTGTCCAAGGTAATGTAGGGGGTTTCACTTGTTTATAAAATCTACTAAATATTTTCCCTCTTCGGTGGAAGTCTTGTAAGTCTTCAACTTTCGTGGTTGCTTCAAGCTTGGAAATTGGAGAAATTGTCCTTCTTTCCAATATCTATGATCCTATTGATTTGTCTGGTAAGTAGTGATTGTGGTCTCACATCTAGTTTATTTGGAGTTATGATCCTCTTTATCCTTGGATTATTACAGGTGATTTCAATGTCATTATTGATCTGGATGAAAAGAGGAGAGGAGTTTTGAGGTTGGAGCCTTCTACTATTCTTTTCTATGATAATATTTATGCCTTGAATCTTGTTGATATTAACCCTAGTAATGGACAGTTTATTTGGAACAATAGGAGACTTGGAGAAGATTGTATTGTTGAGAGGCTTGACAGGTTCTTGGTTTCTTGCTTCTATATTGGTGGATTTTGGTCTATCTATTCTAAGATTTTGGACTAGAGGGGTTCAGATTATTGGCCTATTAAGTTGTATGCTCTATCAACTTGTTCTGCTTGCTCTCCCTCATTCAAGTTTCAATTTTTGTGGTTGCAGGACCCCTCTCTAGAGGATCATGTTGTTGAGTGGTGGCATTTGGGTAGACCTACTTTTGGCACTACTATGTATTCTTTTGCCAATCAAAATTGCAATATGTGAAGTATCAGCTAAAAAGGTGGAATAAGGAGTGTTTCGGTAACATCTTCCATGCTAAAGTTGCTTCTTAGGCTAGCTTGGATTCTATCACTCGTGAGATTAGGGAGTTTGGCCTTTCTGAGGACTCTCTCAAGGAGGAGATGAGGGCTTTAAAAGTTCTATAGGAATGTGTGTTGCATGAGGAGATTTATTGGAAACAAAAGGCTCAAGTTGATTGGTTACAGGAAGGGGAAAAAAACACTACCTTTTTCTTAAACTCTATGAAGGTTAGGAGACATGGTAATTTGATCCCTTTTCTTGTGAATGTTAGGGGGAGAATTTATCCTCTTTGGGCGATATTTCCAGAGAAGCTTCTAAGTAATTTTCCTCCTTGTTTAGGGAGGACTCTCTACATGTGTTGGCAGATGAAAATCTTGTTTTTTCATGTATCCCTTATTTGGTTCTTGAGGAAATGAATGAGAACCTCTTGGGTTATATTTCTTTGGAGAAATTGAAGGCCACTTTCTTTTAGATGAAGAAAGGGAAAGCCCTTGGTCTTGATGGCTTTCAAATTGAATTCTTTCAGGAATCCTGAGACATTATAAATTTGGATTTATTGGAGATGGTTCTTGAATCTTAGAGGAGAAAGCAGATGCTGAGGGATATGGATCCCACTTTTCTTTCTCTCATCCCTAAATGTGATGGGGTGGATAGGTTGAGTTTGTTTCAGCTCATTTCTCTTTGCAATGTGGTCTATAAAGTTCTTTCTAAGTTGATTGTTGAGAGGCTGAAGTGGTCGATTAGCAAGCTTATCTCTAAGGAACAAGGAGGCTTTGTGGAGGATAGGAAAATATTGGATAGTGTGGTCATTACAATCCAAACTATGCACTCCATGGCGACTTCTAAAGAAAAATTTATGTTCATCAAGCTGGATATGGAAAAGGATTTTGATAGAGTTAAGTTGTCCTTTTTGCATAAAGTGCTTATTGCTTTTGGTTTTGTTGAGGAATGGGTTAAGTGGCTTATGAGTTGCATCACAATCACTTCTTTTTTTATATTGATTAATGGTGAACTATCTTCCTTATTTGGGGCCTCTAGAGGTCTTTGACAAGGGGATCCTCTTTCTCCTTAATTATTCATTCTCTTGGCTGAAGGTTTGGGGAGAGTTATTAAGAATAATATGGTGCAAGGGCTTATCCAAGTTTGGGTTTGGGGCAATGGTTTACCTCCTCAGTCACACCTGTAATTTGTTGATGATACTGCTTTGATGGACTTGGTCAAGGTCAGAGAGGCCACTAATTTGCGCAAGGCTTTGGACATTTATCTTGCTCCTTCGGGGCAGATGGTTAATGAGGGTAAATCTTCTATTTTCTTCTTTAATAATTTGAGGCTCATTCAATAATGGATTTCTCATATTTTGAGGTTTCAGATTGGTTCTTTTTCTTTCACTTATCTCAGAATTCCTATCTCTTTTGGTACAATCCCTAGGGGCTCTTTGAAAAATATTTTAGATAAGTTTTGTGCGAAAGTGAATCATTGGACTCACCGATCTTAGCTTTCTTTTATTGGTTAGGTTCACCTTCTTAAGTTTTTGGTGTAGGCTCTTCCTAATTATAGGTGCATGCTCTAGGTGGCTCCCATGGGCTTTATTAAGGATTTGGACTCTCTAGATGGGAAATTTCTATGGGCTGAAAACTTTTCATCTTCTAAGTGGATCCTTGTGAAGTGGGATATTGCTTGTAGTCTGAGGCAGATTGGTGGCCTTGGGTTGTAGCATTCCACTTTGACTAGTTTGGAATTATCTACCAAGCTTTATTGGAGATGGTTTTTAGATCGAGATCATGTCTGGGAAAGGATTATTTCTCACAAATATCTAAGTGGGATACCAAAGGAGGAGCTTCCTTGATATCTACTTATGGAGAGAGGTTCAGTGATTTGGGAAACACACAAAAAAGGTGCTAAGTTAATCAAGGAGGGTTTGTTTTGGATATTCAATAGAGGGTTTGAGGCCCTCTTCTGGTTTGACTCTTGGGATGGGATTTCCCTATCATGAGCAGGTATCCTATTCTACAGGATCTTTTTAAGCCCTTCTTAGAGGTTGGTTGGTCTTAGGTGGTTGATTTTAAGATTTCTTACCTTTTGTGGGTAGATGGAGGTGTCTAGATGGAAGGTTCCTAGTGAGTGGCCTATGGCTAGCTTGGAGGAGGATTGTGTTGAACTTTGAAATATTCTAGCAAGTAGACAGTGTAGCTCTCTCAAGGATAGGGATATTTTGGCTTGGAGTCCAAATCCTAAAGGGGTTTTCACGATGGCTAGTGGGTATCAGGAGTTGATTGCTTAGAATTATGGTAGGGTGGAAGTTCCTATGTGGAAAAATGTTTGGAATAAGTTCTCATGGACCAAGTGTAATTGTTTCTTTTGGACCTTAGCTTGGAATAGATGCTTTACTTGGGAAAATCTTTGAAAGAGAGGATTCCAGGGCCCATCTGTTTGTGTTCTTTTTGGATGTAGTGAGGAGGACTCTTCCCATTTGTTCTTTCATTGTCCTTTTGCTATGCCTATTTGGTATTTTTGGTGGGGTATTTGAAAAAATCCTTGTGTTCATTCTTCTTCTCTGGTTGAATTATGGAGTAGCCTAGGGAGAGCTCTAACACAAGCCTCTTCCCTTTAGATTGTGTGGTGCATTGGCCCTACTTTCATCCTTTGGAAAATCTGGTTGGAAAGGAATCGCAGGATTTTTCGTGGGGATAAGTTGATGATTCAATAGGTTTGGCAAAGAATTGTTGGTATGATCTAGGAGACTATGGAAGCTAAATGTGAAGTGTTTTTTCCTTTGTAAAGGAGTGATGATGAGATTGTAAATAGATTGGGCCTACAGGGTTTGGCCTTTGACTCCTTTTGTGTTTGAAGAGGCGGGCATGCTAAAAAGAAGGTTCAGAGGGATGGGAGTTGGTCTCCTCCTTCGGTGGATGTTTTAAAAATCAACACTAATATATGGTTCTTCTAGAGGTAATCTTGGGCCTATTGGGATTGGTGGGGTTGGGAGAGATACTTCTAATTCTATTGTTTTCCTTTTTCCATTCATAAAGGGTAGCAAATCAACAATCTTATGGAGGGGCTAGTGATTTTTTGGGCTATTGAGTGTACATGCGCTCTTGGTTGGCGTAAGATTATCTGTGAATTAGACACTCAGATCATTTTTAATTTTTTGAATGAACAAAATTTGGAGTGGGTTAATTGGAAACTTTCTTTGGTTGCTTGACATATTTTGTAGTTGTGTTCCATGTTGGAGGTGATGTCTTTTACTCACATTCTAAGGGAATGGAATATGGGTTGTTGACTATTTGGCCAAATGGGCTTTTGACCATATTGGTGACTAGCAGATTAAGGGATGGGAGCACTTATCCCCTAATTATTTCCAAGTTTTAGATAAGATCATTTCTGAGGATATGGTTAGCTTATGTTGGCTAGTGGGCGATTTTGCTCTAGTTTTGAGTCTTGGTTGGGTGTTTGCTAGTTTAGTATTCTTGCTTATCTTTGGGTTCCTTTGTGGACTCTAATTTCTTTGTATTGGTGATTTCCTATTATTAATAAATTTTTACCCTTTTTATTCAAAAAAATTAATAAATGATTAAATAAAAAAGTAAAACTATTTTTTTATTTTTTTTTATTTATTAGAATTGAAATATTAATAAAATTTGTACCTAAAAAATATAATTAATATATTACAAACAATATTAACTTTAACTCAATATTAACAAATAAATATATATATATATATATATATAAGGTAAACTTTAAAAACTAAAATTGTATTTCAAATAAAATATTAAAAATAAAAATAAACTATATTAAACTTGTTAGAAGTAAAATTTGAACTTTTATATTAAAAATTATAAGTAACACTAAACTTAAAAAGTGAAAAATAAAATGAAGCCTATTAAAAAAATAAAAAAGTCAATTCTTAATTTATTGATTTATTAAATTATTAATATTATTATTTGATATGTATATATATAACTTATTATTATTTATCGAAAAATCTAAGTTTAGAAAGTTTAAAAGAAAAAAACAATTCTTATCCTGTGGTTTCTTAATTTAAAGACTGGATAAGAATGCAATTGTTTTTCTTTAATTATATATTATATTTTTTAATATTTTAGAAAATATAACGGTTGAGATCATTTCAATGGTCTTGCATCCTTCTCTACAATTTTCAATCGTTGATTTCCAAAATCAATTCATTCACTCATATAGGGAATGCCTTCAGTGTAATTAGAAACTATAACTACATATATAATGTGTTCAGGTATGTGTAGGATCATGATGGGCCCAAAAGTGGCAATATGATGGGTATTTGTAGGGTATGTGGCTGACGACTTTTTTTTACCCAAAATTGATGAAACAAAAAGGATTTTTAAAGGAGATTCTCAACTTTCCACCAATATAAATTATGATTTACTTTGAATTTAATAAATAATTATTATTCATTTTCTATTTGAATTACGACTAAAGTCCTGATTGATAGGTTGATTGAAAAACATCTATAGCTTTCAAACGGTGTCACATTTTTTGAATCCAAAACATGCGTCACATTCTATGCTTCAAATACTATAGGATTTTTTTTTAAAAATGAGTTTCATGAAGTTTTGACCAAGTTAAGGTGGTCAGACATATGAGTTTTTATATTTTTTAAAAGTTGTAATAAAAAATTCATAATTAATTATTTACTTGAAAAAAAATTACAAAAAAATGCATCACATCGATACAAGAGTCCTCTACTTATATCTAAAATCTTATAAAAAATATTATCATTTTATTGTGGTTAGGGTGGTCAGACAGACACCTATTGCATTGAAATATAAGTACTACTGCATTGAAATTTCAAATTTTTACCAAATAGATTTTTATTTTTTTAAATAAACCTAATAATTTAGAAACTACATTCAATTTGCTACAGATTCTATTCTTACATATTTTTGAAATAATATAGATAATTTATTCAAATTTTTACATCAAGTTGCCTAACTCTGATTTTTTTGAATTTTTTGTCACTTAAGGGCTTATTTTTTCCATGATGATCCTGCACATACCCGTTCCTTGATCTCATTTGGGAGTGGGTATGTAGTCAATCTAGTGAACGAAGGATGTTTCCAATATACAAGTTTTCAGCAGTGAGATTGGATTTCCAACTTCTACACAAATTGGAACAAATCATTCTCCCAATGAACACAAATTAATCACTCCATCAAAATTAAATTTAAATTTCTACAATGAATTTGATTTAAAAAAATTATTGTGTACTAAAAAAGTACCAAAATGATTTTCTTGCTCTTTGAGGCTTTAGGCCAAATTTTAAAGCAAGACTCAAACCATTTTCTTTTTATATATATACTCTTGATAAATGGTGTGATCCTATCAAATAATTTGATTTAAAAAAATGCATTGTGTACTCAAAAAAAGTACCAAAATGATTTGCTTAACTCTCTAAGCCTTTAGGCCAAATTTTAAAGCAAGACTCAAGCCATTTTCTTTTTTATATATATAATCTTGATAAATGGTATGGATCCTATAAAATTACTAAAGACAAAAATGAGTTTCAATAAAACTTAATTCAATAATCAATTACTAAATCAATGAGAGTGTGTGTGCACAAAACAAAATAAATCAAATTGAACTAATATTACCTCCACAAAAGTTCCTAACCTTCCTTCATTGTACTTGATAATGTTGCAATAATGGTATGTGGATTTCGCTTGGCTTAGCATAACCTTGATTCACAAAATGGATGCAAAGATGGATTGATTTCTCAAAATTCATTGAGGCTTTAAATGGCTTAATCATGGGTGATTTAGCTCTCACCTGATACATGATCAATGGTGTAGGATGATTTGAAAGATTGATGGATGAGATTGATTGAGAGATCATTCTAAATGTGCAAGTGGCATGTGTCAAGATGAAGGACTTGAATGATGAGTTAAGTGACTACATGGATGAGATGTCTAGCTGCATGGATGTGTGAAGTAAGAGTGAGTGAGAGTGAATTGAGGTTGTTTTTCAATCAGTTCATTAAATTAGGAGATAGAAGAATATTAATAGAATTAAATAAATATGTTTATTTAACTACATGTGCATAAGATGAAGATATAACTATACAATAAATAAAATATTAATTTTATATTTTTAGAAGAATTTAAAGATAGAAAAAGAAAATTAAATTAATTATATAATTAATTTAACTTTAGAGGAAATATTAGCTAATTAAACATAAAATTATTTAATTATAGTCGATGAGAAAAATGCATGAATTAATTAAATAATTAAAAATTATTTAATCAATGTGGACAGAAGAAATTAATAATTTAATTAAAATTTATTTAATTTATATGGATAGGGAAAATTGAAGAAATAATTAAATAATTAAAAATTATCTAATTAAAGTGGTTGGAAGAAAATCATAAATTAATTAAAAAAATATTTAATTATTTAATTAAAATGGAAAATGGAAAATGATGAATTCAATTAAATAATTAAAAATTATTTGATTAGTAGTGATGATGAAAAGTGGTGATTTGATTAAATAATTAAAAATTACTTAATTAATGAGGATAATGTGTTAGCTTATTAAATAATTATAAAATATTTAATTAATAGGGATAGATAGATTGATGAGAAATGATGACGAAAAGTGATGGTTTAGACGAAATTTGTTAGTCATTTTTAGGTGTCAAGAGACGATAACGTCAATGCACTTCCAATAGAGAGGTCTAGTATTTAGTAAGTGATTCATGAGATGGATGGTCTCAATGATTCTAAGTCATTGGCAAGAGCATGTACCTATCATATATATCTTAGATCTTCTCAAGACATCAACTACTCATAAAAATATCTCATAGAGTCCTTCAAGAGTTAAGATTCCTCAAAAATATCCATCCATCCCAATTCCAAGCTCTTATTGGTCACTTATCTTTATGACATCAACTTACCTTTTACCAAAATGATGTCTCACATATTGACATATCTCATAATTATCCTTTGTATATTGAGGCTATTGTTACCCAACCTAGATTGAAATGGGTACTTGTAGAAAATTGATAAAGATTTAATATTTATAATTTTACATTAGTCAAACATCTTGGTTTTTAGAAGCGACAGTAGGGTCAAACCTCATTACAATAAATATATTTGATAATGCAAAGTTCCAATCAATGGGTACTATTCAACCTCTTATCATGGTTGGGCCTATCATATAACAAACTTTGTTCCATGTTGTTGATCTTTACCTCCCATACAACATCCCTCTCAATAGACCACAGATTTGTGTTATGTATTTCATCCTTTCCATCTACCACTAATGTATCCAATTTTCATATTCTTGCATAGAATTAACTGTCCTAGGTGACCCTAAGCCCTTCAAATATTATCAAATGTTGACAAGTTGATACTCTAAAACCAAATTGTGTCCTATTATTGAACATGCCACTATGATGGAGAAAATAACCTTAGAACCAACAAATTCTTCATCTTGCGTAGACACAACTAATATCCCATCCACATCTAAAAATATGACATTCCAAATCCCATTTCAAGATCATTGACAAAGGTTGTGGTGAATATGAATTCAAAGATGCCTTTCATATGGGAAACTTATCCCTTTCACCTAAAATTCATGACATACCATCTAATACAAATAACAAGATAAGTGTATAGCTCATTAGTTGGGAAAGACTTATTTCATATAAGTCAATTTTTCTTGTAGATAAAAATATTGGAAGAACGTAAATGATTCTTGGTTATATAATGATGAATTTGCCAACTATTTTCAAGATAAAGAATATCCTAAAATGAATAAATTGTGTGAGATCATGAAATACAAAGGAAAGGGACTAGTCCTTCATGAACAAGTAATCAAAAAACATATCTATGTTTCGTAAAATAAAGTATTTCAAGGCATTGGATACAAATCCTCTTGTGCTCAACATGATAATATTAGTGATATGTATGTAATTTCTAAAGAAGCTTCTTCTAATATTAGAACATAATTCATTCACATTACCTACAATGATCTTGCCACTACCAATATTTTCAATGACATGGTTCTCCTTAACATTAATCCTACCCTCTAACACCCTAATTTTATAGATTGGGACCAAAAATATAACATACCATTGGAAATACTTCAAATTATGAAGCTATTATAAAATTTATGGGACTTCGACATGGTATCCCAAAATTTGATCATAAAAAGGGTTTCAACATCAACTTAGATTCCTCCACATATTTTGGGGAGAAAGAACAGTTCCTTAGTCACAAGAAATCAAAAAAATAGAAAAATGGAGTCCCTTAGAGAAAACCTCTTTAAGGCACTATCAAACCAAAATAGTAAGGAAAATAAATAATAGGTCTACAAGGAAAAAAAAATTTGAGGTGTTAATAGATCAAGAACTCAACATTCCCCTTGCACCAAAATAGTCACAAGATGGTTCTAAATTTCTAATTATAGACACCATTGATGTAGACATTGGAATAGAACATAATCAAAAAATGATTAAAATTGTAGCCTCTCAATCCTTCAAAGTGGTCAATTCTTAGAATGCTTAGCTTTTGGATCAATTGTGTATTTTTGTGTATGTTGGGTGAAAATTATGTAATCCCTTTTAACAGATTACAAAACTTGATTTCAACCATAGTTGTGTGAAATACAATCTCTCCTCTCAAAAAGGGGAGGTTCCCTTCTTACCGCTTATTGAAACTAAGTAAAACTAATTAAGTATTCACAATAATGTACACTATGATTAAGAGATGGGGGTGTGTCAAATTCATAATTCTCTCTTTTTCAGAGAATATTTTTTATAGTGCTTCACAGTTTTAAGTTCCTGATTCAATACAACTTCAAACTAAAAACAAAAGCAGTAATTCCAATATTCTTATCTTCTCAAAGCAAAGCCTAGGAATACCATCATGATAACGATAGATGATAAAACAAGGAAAAATAATGAAGGAACAAAGTCGTTTCGTAGATTTCACCAATGAATCCTTTAAGATATGTAACTAGTGTTGTATTAGAAGCACAAAGACTTCTAGATACTTCACAATAGATCCATGAACAACATGAATAGATACAAGCACAAAGTCTTATAAAGAATTCACCAATAGTATTCAATCAGTATCACAAATTCAAGTAAAGAGTGTAACTCAAAGTTTACACAGATTTACTCAAATCCCTTTAGATCTCAGTTACTAATCACTGCCAATTTCAATCAAATCCAAAAGATAATTGATTCCAACAAAAAGTTTGGTATGAAACTTCACTTCTTTATTGACCAAAATAGATTCACAAAGATGAACATGAAGTTTCATGTATTTACTTCTCAAATGGGCAGCACTTCGTTGTCAAAGATAAAAAGATCACAATTACAAAAGAATCATCTCTTACTTATAGATGGGAGAGGAAAGTAAATTTAGGAAAGTTAGGTGAGAAAATTTAGGAAAATATCACCTAACAAATCGACTTATTCAAAAATGTTATCCATCATTATAGGAAAACATCTATGTTTTTACATGTAATTACATCTTGGAAAATGGCATGTAAGATGTCGAACACTATTTACAAAATGCATAAATGAAAGCATAAAACTATCTAACACTGAAGACATAAGAATTCTTCATGGTTCCTTGCATTGGGTGTGTAAGTCTTCATATTTCTTCTTTATCTCCAGTATGAATGCCTCATCTGGATCAACTGTATAATCCACAATGTTGCGAAATCTTGTCATTGATATTCTTGCAGATGAGCAGATTTTTTTGCATCTATATAGATGCGTCTTGAGACAATTAAGAGAAATCACATATGGTGTGCAAGAAATTCTTTGAAAAACCTTCGTCTTCTACTTGCTTCATGACAGCTTCCTTGAATATTTGAGTTTTCTCACTGACTGGGAGGAAAGTATGACTATCATCAAGGAGCTTACCCGGTAACTCCTCAATTCCATTCACTAGGATAACACGATGTCCTTCGACATCTTCTTGTACTTGGTGGACGTCTTCAATAAGAGATTTCATCACATGTATGTGGTGTTTGAGAGATTCTCTTACCTCCACCTACTTCTCTTTGTCAGGAATTACCCCAACTTTCACCAACCTGCCCGGCTTTTTTTCTTTCATTGTGACCAAAATGTGAGACATATTTTCATTTCCTTTTCCCCTTCGGAAAGTATATTTTCTTTTGTATCAAGCTCTAATTTCAGCTTGGCTATCTGAGTAGTTTTCTCATCTGCAACAGCTATGACCTATGAACCATGTTTTATCATTTCATCAATGAAATCACATAACACCTTACCCTTGGAGGAAAATTTCTCCACCTTTTGCACCGTTGATTCCTCGATGTTCACCATGTCTGGATAGGTTGTACAACCCCGGAAGAGCCTACAATATTCCTCAAAATTGTTGCATAACGCTCAACTTTCTCCTTATACATATTTTTGGCCTACTCCATCTGATCAATCCTTCCTACTAATGCATCCAGGACCAATTATGCATCTGCCTTTCCACTTTCATTTTTCACTTTTCCAAGATGGACTCTTGTGACAATGTAATCCTCCATGCTAAGATCACCTTCTTCCTATGGGGGTAGACCAATCTCTACAAACTTGTGACCAAATTTGTCAACATGAAGCCTTGAATGGACTTTCACCTTTTTCTCCCCCTTGGCTTTTGGAGGAGCTACCTCTTCAAGATCAAGCTCATCTAGGGAGATCATTTGTTTCTTTCACTTCGATACTTGAGAAATCAGCCAAGGAGGAAGGGAGGAAGCATATGCTTCTTGAATTATAGTCAATTCTTATGTCGCAGCCACTTCCATAGAAGTGGTTGATATTGTGACAATCGAAGTAGTATTAGTCATGATAGCTCTAGTGGACTGCAAACCAAGTGGATCTTGCACAGACTCATTCATGAACCTATTAAATTTAGCCTCTGAAGAGATATCAAAAGATGGAGATGGAAAACTGGGAATGGATGAGGGAGACTCAAAGAGACATCAACAGTTTGTAAGTTTGAAACTGTAGGAGTGGTAAGGATAGTTGATACTGCAAGGGGAATGGAAACATTCACTGCATCTGAAATTGTTGTAGGAGGAGGTGAGGTAGGAAGAGGAGGTGGATGAGTAGTTGGATTTGAAGGAGTATGAGGAATATTGGTAGTAACAAGTGATGATGTATGGGGAAGATCTTCAACAATATTCTCATGGGGAGATAGAGGTTGTTCATCATCATGCCTTAGTTCCTCCTCATTACCTTCTTTTTCAACTTCGCCTTCTTCATATTCTTCCTCATCAGATTCTTTTGATTCTTCACCTTCATTCTATTCTTCTTCATCAGATGATTGTTCCTCAAAAGAAAGCTCCTTTCCTTCTGCATGTGTTTATTCATATTATGTTGCCTCCTATTCTTCAACTGTTTGTGTAACACTCTTACCAAAGGTGAACTTGCTCTTAGGACGTCTTTGGGAAGAAGAGGGAGTAGCCGCATGTTTTTTTTTTGTGCAGAGCTCCTGTCGTTGGTTGGTTTCTCCTCCTAGTGCTTCTCCTTCTAATTCAGTCCTGAAAGATTTCATTTGGAAGCCATGTTTATGTAACCATTCTGTTGTGTTGTGTAAGATGGGGGCAAGCCTTTCTCTGATAGAGATAATTTCCTTTTTAGACCATTGTATTGGAGGTAAGGGCCTCCTAGCGATCTCATCTTCTTCATAACTAGAGATTATGATGTCGCGAGGATCTTTGAAATCCTTTGGTAGATCAGCTACACCAAGATCTCTAATCTACTCTACTGTCAACCTGCAAAAATCCATTATGCGGATGTCTTCCTCATATCTGCAGTCCGCCCATATGTCTTCAAAGCAGTAGACATGTCGATGATCTTTCTTTAGTTTCCTCTTCACATTTCGGTAGTCAAATTCAAATCTATATTTATATGTTCTTATAGTCATGATTTGTATTTCTATAGAAACTGACTTTTCTTTTTGTACACTAAGAACGGTATATATCCCAATTGTCAGTGGTAACCTGAAACCTAGCTTGTGAATTCTCTGGCATTCCTTGTGAACCAAGATCAACTATTTGCATAGCTCCATTAGTATCCACATATTTGAGGGAAATTTGGGCAACATGTATGGACACCCATTGTAGCAACCTACTCTTATATAGGTGAAAGTTGGAAACTGCAAAAAGATACATCTGACCTTACTAACCACTTTGTAGGTTTCATCTAATACTCTATTCCTTTCAAGATTCAGATCAAAAGTGAACAACACAGGTGCAAAGAAGGCATTTGTGACTCTTCTAAAATAATGAAGACTTTCTTTTAATTTCAACTAATAATATAACTCATACATAGGTACAGAATGTTTTTTTCCCATTGTAGATAGCTCTGGAAATTGTCTCATTACAGCAGTAGCACATACCAAACAGGAAGTCATGTAAAATTTCAAAGTAGTTGGCACATTGATCAATTGTTCATGGATTTCATCACTTATTAGAGTTCCCCAATCAATATGTGTCTTCTTTCTTCTGATGATGTGGATGTATTCATATATCCAATCTTGAAAATTACATGAAACAAGAAATCCTTTAACCCTACTCAGGAGAGTAATCATATCCCTGACATCCTCTTTAAAATCACTTTGAGGAAGCCCCTTAGGCCATCTTGAGATAGTAGGCCTTGGATTTTTCAACCATTGAGTATTAATCAATGTTTTAGCTTTGTTGGGATCACTATCATAGACCTCTTGTTCCTGTTGACTTGAGATCTTTGTATATTGTTCCATGTGTGGAACCTAGAAAACAATACCAAAGAATTTAGGATCTCATCTCATCATGACTTGTCTTGAGTAATCTCTTACACTTTTGTCATCTCGGATGTAATGAGATTAAACTTGGAGGAAAAAATTTGTGTTATGAGTAGAAGTTGGGAATGTAGACACCGAGTGCAAGTTGTTGTGAACAATGGATCTCAAGTTGTCTTCTAAGGTATTTTTCTTAGTTCCTTTTACAAAATCTTCTAGGTCTTGATGACCAATTTTGATGTCTTTGATTTCATCCACCTTTGAGATCACCACAGTAAGCTGAAAGACATGTTGATATTTGTACTTAATCTTTCCCTCATTCTTAGAAGATGACGGAAGCTTTTTTGTTGTCATCTAAAAATACCAAGACCAAGGAATATCACCTTCAAGGATCACCTGATGAGAGTTTGATAGGAACTACAAGAATAATGGATTAGTAGATGTTAAGAGAAAATGTAGTGTTGGAAAGTGTGAAGCAAGCAGGAAATTTGGAGCAAGTGCAAATGAGCTATTTAGCATGAAAAACAAAGCATTGGTGAAGAAATAAGGTTCGGAGCACAAACAAAGTGATTTCAGAGTGTTATAGTGGAAAACCGGTTTTTGTGTAGGAGCATTGAAAGTCAACGCTCCTACATCTTGAGAAGTCATTTGCATGTAGTAGTGTTGATTTTCAGTGCTCCTACATGTCTTCTACATTGGGATAGAAAAAGTGTTAAAAGTGCTAAAAATCAGTGCTAGTGTATTTTTGGGAAGGTCTAAGTTTATGCTCGGGCACTAAATTTTAGCGCTCGAGCATGTCCATTCTTTTTTGGTTCGGAGTCAAATGTACAAGCGGAGTTTTTTACCACCTTAGCATGATGAGAAGAGAGGCACTCCATGTAGGAGCAGTGATTTTCACCACTCCTAAATTTTGGAGTTGGAGAAAATCAATGATGTGATAGCGGATATTTTCATCGCTTTGATAATTGTAGGGTCTATTTAATGTTCAAGCGATGATAAATGTCGCTCGAACATTGACAGGAATGATCTTACCAAAAACATTGAAGCTTCAACATGTTAACCTACTAAAACTAAAATCTTCACCGCTTTATACAGGTGGAAAAGCTAGGTGGAAGGGAATCACATAACGATGCGCAAAGAGAGGAGAAATGCAAGGAGAAAAACGAACAAGAGCACTGATAAAAATAACGTGCAAAACAATGACAAGGAAAAGAAGGGCACGTTTTGAAAAGAGAAAAGAAGATTTGAAAATGAAAGGATTGAAACCCTAAACAAAGGAAAACACAAGGGAAAGGTTTATTAAAATAAACGAAGCTTTGAAATTAAAGAGAAGGAAAAACATGATGAAGAAGGAAGACAAACATACCTAGTAAGAAAACACAAACTCTAGATTAGATGCATAAAAAATCTTCAAATACAATCTTTCTTGGAGTTTGGATGGAGACCAGCATGCAGAGGAAGAGTGAATGGAGATACACTGAAAGAAAATTAACCTAAAATGACTTATTAAATCATTAAGAAAAGGTCATTAATGAACTCAATATTTGCATTAATGAAGGCATACATCAAGGAGAAAACAGATGTGCACTAGTGGTGAAAATCGCCACTTGTGCATGTAAAAGACATCCAAAAAAGAAATGCACTAGCAGTGAAAATCACCACTTGTGCATCTCAAGGCTAAGTGCAAAGTGTAGGAGCGGTGAAAATCACCGCTCCAACACTTGGAGTTTAATTTTCTAACATAAGGCTCATGTAGGAGTGCTGAAAATCAGCGCTCTGACATGAGTGAAAAATTGACTAACTCCCAAGGACTGGGAATTAATGAAAATACTCATTTCGAAGCTCTTCAAAAGATGAATGGCGGGAACGCTCAAACAGAATGTTTGAGGTTTTGGACTACGCATCGAGGTGAACTGAAATTTTCCTTGTTTTGTGTGCTTGAAGTAAACGGAACTACGAAACAGACAAGTTTCGTAGGGGGTTATCCCATGAATCTGGCGTAGCTGGATTCAAGGATAACAGTTGGCTCTAGTTGAGGAGCTTCCTTCAGTCATTCTTAGAAATGATTGAAGGGAGAAGAACTCCAGAATCAAGTGCCTTTATCCATCCATTGGGCATAGTGTCAGGTGACAAAAATAAAAACACTCAAAAAGACTAAAAACAAAAAGACATAAAGACTAACATATTTACATTGTACACATGTTACCTCACTGTGTAAAGAGCTTCAAATGTTGCCCACTATGAGGAAGAGCAAATGGTGTTCCATCCTCGTATGCTAAGAGGAAACTACTTTCACCATGCAGTTGATGAACTTTGAATGGTCTTGTCCACAATGAATCAAAGTTCCCATGCATACCTTTCAATTTTCTTCACTTGTCCCATAAGAGAACGAGATCACCAATTTGAAAATCATGAGACTTGGCCTTCCTATTGAAAAGCTTCTTGAATTTTTCTTGATGTTCTGTGATACGATTAGCCACTTGAACTCATTTCTCTTCCAAATCACAGAGATACATTATCCACTTATTGACTGAATTATCAAAAGTCTCATCCTCAATGGCCTTATCCAATTTGATGGCTGGAAGTTCTAATGTTATGGGAATTTCTGCATTCAACCCATACAAGAGTTCGAACAGAGGCATGTCAATCACCCACTTTGGAGTTATTTTATCTACCCACAAAGCATCATACAAAGCTTTGTGCCACAAATGTTGATTCTCATCCACAAGCTTGCGGATTATAGTCACCAAGTTTTTATTGCTTGATTCAGCCTGACCATTACCTTATGGGTAATAGTAGGATGAATGATACAATGTTATGCCATGTTCAAAACAAAACTCAGTTATCTTGCTTGATGAGAAAGCAGAAGCATTGTCAGCAACAATTTTGTTCGGAACATTGAACCTAGAAATGATATTTTCTTTCAAGAAACTACATACAACTTTAGAAGTAACATGCTTGGTCGGAATTGCCTCCACCCACTTGGTGAAGTATTCAATTGCAGTTAGAACATAGATGTGTCCCGAACTGGAAGGTGGAGTTACTGCACTAATGAAATCAATTCCCCACTATTGAAAGGGTTCTTCGATGACAATCAGTTTCAAAGGCAAAGCTACCAACTTTGGTTTACCTACGAACTGTTGACATAGCTCGCATTTGCACACCCAAGAGTACGCATCTTGAAAGAGTGTAGGCTAGTAATACTTTTCTCTCAGGATCTTGTGAGTGGTAATTGGTGCTAAAAAGTGTCCTCCACATGCTAAATCATGATATGACTTCAACCTTGTTGTTCTTCATCAACACATCGTAAGAAAGTTCCATCCAATGCATGCTTGTACAAACCATTGTCCCACAAGACAAAAAAAAAAATATTTTAGTTTGATTGTCCTTCTCTTAGGTTTGGAGTTAAATGATCAAGACATTCCCCATAAGTGATAAAATGGGAAATGTTGGAATACCACTCGTCAGTAGTATTGACAAATAACACCATTGGAAGTTCACTTGGATTTGACTCCTCAGTCTCTGAAACTTCTCCATTAGGATTATTTTCAGCAATGAGATGACACAAACCTCGCCCACGTATCAGCTTGGTAGGCTTGATGTCCATGTCGTATTCTTGAATCTTGGCAATCCAATTGCCTCTTTTAGTCCCAAACTCTTGTTGTGTTAAGATAGACTTAACGGTTGAATCTGGAACCAAGACTTTAACATGGCTATTAAGAATGTAGAACCAGAAATGTTTAACAGCCTTAACCATGGCGAAAGCATGTTTTTCCATTTGGGAATATTTCAATTCATAATTTTTTAGAGGACAACTCATGAATGCAATCGGGGATTCAAAACCCTCACAGTTTTCTTGCACTAGAATTGTCAAAAGTGTATGCTCGGAAGCATAACTATACATGATAAATTCCTTCATGTATTCTAGGCAGACTAACACTAGCGCATGAGCAATAGCCTCTTTGATATCATCGAATGTAGATTTTCCTTCTGTCATCCAATGAAAAGTGGTAGTACCTTTCATCATATTAACAATATGACAAGTCTTTTCTGCAAAATCCAGAAGAAATCTTCGCAAAAAAATTACTTTTCCAAAGAAAGAATGAACAACCTTCTTACTTGATGGCAGAGTGAGTGATTTGATACTTTTAACTCTTTTTGAGTCAATCTTGATACCTTCTATGGACACCACGTGACCAAGAAGCTTACCTTATGTAACCCCAAAAATTGACTTGTTGGGGTTCAAGGAAATACCATGTTGTTGGCATCTCTCCAAGATTTTCCTTAGATGGTAAAAATGTTCATGACATTTTTTAGAAAAAACTGTAAGATCATCAAGATATACCACAATGAACTTACCTAGAACATCACGAAAAGCCAAGTCCATAGCTCGTTGAAACATGGCACCAACATTGATAAGACCAAAAGGCATTCTACGATATGCAAAAGTACCCCATGGTGTTGTAAAGATCGTCTTGTGTTGATCACTTGAATTGGACTTCAATCTGATTGTAACAAAAAAAACCATTCAACATAGAGAGCATTTTGTATCTAGTCACAATTTGAAGAACCTAATCCATTACTGGAAGAGGATAATTATCCTTGAGCGACAGCTGATTCAAATTTCATAAATCCACACAGATATGGATCTCACCATTCTTCTTATGAACGGGAACAATATTTGCTATCCACATTGAATGATGGATAGGGAATATTATTCGAGCGTTCAACATTTTTTGAACTTCCACAAGGATCATTCAAGAAATCTTTGTGTTATATTTCCTTTTCTTTTGTTTATAAGGAAATGCCCCAATCTTAAGTGCAATGTCATGCTACACCTCTTTTGGTTAGAAAGATTTTAGATCTTCATATGAATATTCCAAGACATCCATATATTCTTGTAACAACTTAGCAAACTTCTTTCTTTCTCTAATTGTGCAACACTTACCAATGTCTACCATCTTAGGATCTACTTCAATTCCTAAGTTAATGTGTTCAACCTCATTAGATGAATCAGAATCTGAGAGTTGTCTCTTGGCATAGCGATCATGTTTATCAAAAAGTTTCTCAAGGGATACCAACCCCTTAGGAATTTTATTCCTTTTAAGTTGTAGGATCTCTTCGCCTATAACTAGATCCATATCAGAAACAAATTCTTGATGTGGAGAATCACTTCCTTCAAAGTACAACTCATCAAAATTTTCTTCCTTCTCCAAAAAGGCAACAATTTGATTATCTTCATTGAAAATATGCCAGTTATCCAAATTTTCAGGAACACTTGGGCGGAAAACCAACTCAATAGTATAGGTAGAACCATGAAAATATTTATGTAGTATCAAGAGCGTGGTTGAGACTGCTAAAGAATCATCTTTGTCATTGTATTCCCTTGGAACTATAGATATATCAAAAGCATTGAATTCTTCAATGCAATCCCAAACAAGATTGTGATAATGCCTAAGTCTATCATTTTTTGTGTAATACAAATTCCTTACCTGACAAACTATCAACTCGACATCACTTTGTGCATGAAGATTTTTTATACCTTTCTTGCATGCAACTTGCATTCCTAATAACAAAGCTTCATATTTAGCAGTGTTATTAGTGTTATCAAACTGTAATTTGAAAGAGAAAGGGAAAATTTTCCCTTTGGGGGAAATAAAAACAATTCCTGCTCCAAAATCAGTGGAAGAGCAATTGCCATCAAACTCAAATAGCCAAACACCATTTGGATTGCCAAGACCAATAGTATTAAAATTTGTAGCTTCATCATCTAACGGAGCTTCATGATCTAAGATTGATAAATTATCTAATGACAACTCATTTGTTGAAAAAGAATCAACACTCTCCAACTCATGTCTTGTTGAAGATTCAACAACTTCTTCTGTTTGCAAATAATATGTCCCAACACCTGAAGACTCAAACAAAATTTAAGCCCTTGGATCATCAAATTGTGTCACTAAGAATTTTGACTCCCTTTCAGAAAACAATTTATGCATTACGCCTTTCATAGGTATCCTAGCTTCAGACATGTCCATGTTCAGCTCACCTCCAACGTCTTTACAAAAAAATTGTCCAAGGAGAATTCCATAAGATGCTAGCACGTCAACTATTAGAACTGTCATCTTGATCTTTTTTTAGGATATGCGGCAAATAAATACTGTGCATCATTAATCTATCCAATTAGAGGTACTTGCTTGTTTTCCATGGAAAAGAAATGGCTAAAAGTTTTTGTTAGATCCAAGCCCAAGGTAGTAGCTACCTTGGTTGGCATCACATTGTCTAATGTGCCAGAATCTATGACACAATTTCTTAACTTAAAGCCATTAACAAGTAAAGAAATAAAGAATGGATCAATACGGCTAGAGGAAGCTAGAGGAGTAGAAACAAGGTTATTTTGTGGCATCTTGGGTTTTGGGAAAGTAGGAATATCAGGAGATGAATCCTTACTTGGAGTAATTCCTTTATCATTTACGAACTTGACAAGCCTGAAAAATTAGTCAAGATTTACTTTGAGGTATTCAACTTCTGACATTTGGATCTTTGTTTTCTTGGCATGATCAATGATGTCAAAAGATTGGACAGAATTTTGTAAAGTGAACTTGTTAACTTCACTGATAGGTTTAACAAAAGGTACATTGGTCTTCGGAACTTGGAGATTGGCTTTGGGAATAGCAGGAACTGACGGAGGGGGACGGGGAGCACGCACTTGTTTATTTGCTACATTTTTTGCTTGCTAAGGTAGAGGAGATCCTCTCTTTGCAATGGAAATTGACAGCTTCTCCTTTGTTAGTGGAGCAGTAGCTTGATTTTGATCAAGTTGATTTTGGTGTTGCCGCATAAAGACAACATATGCATCTGTCACCAAGTCCTCCTCATCAAATTCATTTTCCATTTGCAAATAGCCAATATTGGAGTCACCAATTGATTCCATTTCTTCATCTTGAAAGAGATCAACACTTTCTTCCATGGGATAATCCGATTGTGCATATTCATCTTGTTCAGCCTCATAGTATCCCTCTACAGTATTGGTAGGTGGAGCTTCAAGTGTGAGTCTTCCTTGTGGTGTTGAAAGACGATTCTAATTTTTGTTTCCAACATAGTTAGGAAAAGTCCTTCTTGGAACATCCTTGTAAGTGTTGTTGTTGGAAACTTTCTTTTTCAAGGCCAATATTTCGTTTGCCAACCTTTGAACCATGGGATCAGAAAAATTAGAATTAGCATTAGAAGTTGAAGATCCTAACACTTTCATCTTCTTCTTGTTGTTGGTATTCATCCTTATTTCTCCAGCAAGGATCATGTCATCTTCAAGACTGGTAGCTAATTGTTGAGTTGCTTCAACCTTGGCGAGAGCTTCCCTACGTAAGAAAAAACTTACTTTGGGGAGTTGCGTATTGATGAAGAAGCACTTCAAATTATGATTTGTTGGTCTTGCCTTGTTTGGGATTCTTGTCACCAACTTATTAAAATTAGCCATGAACTCACACGTGGGTTTATGGGCCTCTTTCCGCATGGTTGTAAGTTGTGTCAATAAGGCGTGTGCATCTTCAGTAGGTTTGAACCTTTCTTCAAACTTGGTGCGAAGAGTGTTCCAATTAGTGACAAGCAACTAGAAGAGTATAAAACCATTCAGCAACAATTCCTTGTAGAGATTCGATGAACAGTCTCATAGCAACATCTTCGTGTTCTACGCCAAGAACACCACAAATAATGTAAAAGGCAGCAATGTGTTCATCGAGATGTTGTTTTCCATCGCCTAGAAAATTTGGAATATGCTTTGTCGAGACATGTGGAAGTTCATGCAGAGGTGCAGCCAAACTGAGGGGATTGAAAGCATTTCCCCAAGGTCCTGCAAGTGGTGAAGCCATGATATGTTGCACAACAGGTACTTGAATTGGAACTCTATGGAAAACAGAGGATTCACTCAGAAGAGGAGATTTTAGTCTTCGCGGAGGATAACTTGAGGTGCATTGCAATGGTAACCTTACTCGCGGAGGAGTAGGTGGAGTATTATGTTGAAACAAGTCTTCAAAAAGTGGATCCACTACTCCTTGAGCCCTCAATCCTCATGTATAGCTTCTAACCACCAGAATGTAGATAGAAAAAAGAGAGATATTAAAAATAATAATACACAAGATCACAATAAGATACTGCAAAACTTATTCACTTCAATTAAAAGCATGAAGCTTTAATTGCATGTGTCGTTCCCCAGCGAAGTCGCCAAAAAACTGCTGATTGAAAATTATGTAATCCCTTTTAATAGATTACAAAACTTGATTTCAGCCATAGTTGTGTGAGATACAATCTCTCCTCTCAGAAAGGGGAGGCACCCTTCTTACTACTTATTGAAACTAAGTAAAACTAATTAAGTATTCACAACAATGTACACTAAGATTAAGAGATGGGGGTGTGTCACATTCATAATTCTCTCTTTTTTCAAAGAATATGTTTACAATGCTTCACGGTTTTAAGTTCCTGATTTGATACAACTTCAAAGTAAAAACAAAAGCAGTAATTCCAATATTCCTATATTGTCAAAGCAAAGCCTAGGAATAATAGCATGATAACGATAGATGATAAAACAAGAAAAACTCACAAAGGCACAAAGTCGTTTCGTAGCTTTCACCAATGAATCCTTTAAGATATGTAACCAGTGTTGTATTAGAAGCACAAAGTCTTCTAGATACTTCATGATAGATCCACGAACAACATGAATAAATACAAGCACAAAGCCTTGTAAAGAATTCACCAATAGTATTCAATCAGTATCACAAATTCAAGTAAAGTGTGTAACTCAAAGTTTACACGGATTTACTCAAAGCCCTTCAGATCTCAGTTACTAATCACTGCCAATTTCAATCAAATCCAAAAGATAATGATTCCAACACAAAGTTTGGTATGCAACTTCACTTCTTTATTGATCAAAATAGATTCACAAAGATGAACACAATTTTTCATGTATTTGCTTCTCAAATGGGCAGCACTTGATTTTCAAAGATAAAAAGATCACAATTACAAAAGAATCATCTCTTACTTATAGATGGGAGAGGAGAGTAAATTTAGGAAAGTTAGGTGAGAAAATTTAGGAACATCTCACCTAACAATTCGACTTATTCAAAAATGTTATCCATCATTACAAGAAAACATCTATGTTTTTACATGTAATTACATCTTGGAAAATGACATGTAAGATGTCAAAAACTATTTACAAAATGCATAAATGAAAGCATAAAACTATCTAACACTAGAGACATAAGAAGTCTTCATGGTTCCTTGTATTGGGCACGAAATTCTTCATATTTCTTCTTTGTTTCTAGTACAAATGCCTCATCTGGGCCAACTATATAATCCACAACATTTGGTGTGAACTCTTGTGATTGATCTTCTTGTAGATGAGCATATTTTCTTGCATCTATCTAGATGCATCTTGACAAAGTTAAGAGAAATTTGTGCATCACATATGGTGTGCATGAAAGTCTTTGAAACACCTTCATCTTCAACTTGCTTCATGACAGCTTCCTTGAATATTTGAGTTATCTCACTAACCGGGAGGAAAGTATGATTATCATCAAGGAGCTTACCCGGTAACTACTCAATTCCATTCACTAGGATAACATGATGTCCTTCGACATCTTGTACTTGGTGGATGTCTTCAATAAGAGATTTGATCACTTGTATGCGGTGTTTGAGAGATTCTCTTACCTCCACATACTTCTCTTTGTCGGGAATTACCCCAACTTTCACCAACTTACTTAGCTTTTTCTCTCTCATTTGTGACCAAAATGTGAGACATCTTTTCATTTCCTTTTTCTCTTCGAAAAGTATATTTTCTTTATCAAGCTCTAATTTCAGCTTGGCTATTTGAGTAGTTTTCTCATCTGCAATAGCTATGACCTGTAAACCATGTTTTATCATTTCATCAATGAAATCATATAACACCTTACCCTTGGAGGAAAATTTCTCCATCTTTTGCACCGTTGGTTCCTCAATGTTCACCATAGCCATAGGTTGTACATCACCGGAAGAGCCTACAATATTCCTCAAAACTATTACATAACGCTCAACTTTCTCCTTATACATATTTTTGGCCTGCTCCATCTTATCAAACCTTCCTAATAATGCATCCAAGACCACTTGTGCATATGCCTTTGCACTTGCATTTGTCACTTTTCCAAGTTGGACTCTTGTGATAGTGTAATCCTCCATGTTTGCATCACCTTCTTCTTGTGGGGGTAGACCAATCTCTACAAACTTGTGACCAAATTTCTCAACATGAAGCCTTGAATGGAATTTCACTTTTTTCTTCCCCTCGGCTTTTGGAGGAGCTATCTCTTCAAGATCAAGCTCATCTGGGGAGATCATTTGTTTCTTTTGCTCTGATACTTGATAAATCAGCCAAGGAGGAAGGGGGGAAGTATATGCTTCTTGAATTACAATTGATTCTTGTGTTGTAGCCACTTCTGTAGAAATGGTTGATATTGTGACAATCAAAGTAGTATCAGTCATGATAGCTCCAGTGGATTGCAAACCAAGTGGATCATGCAAAGACTCATTCATGAACCTATGAAATTCAACCTCTGAAGAGATATCAAAAGGTGGAGATGACAAACTGGGAATGCATGAGGGAGACTCAAAGATACATCAACAATTTGTAAGTTTGAAACAGTAGGATTAGTGGCAAGGACGGTTGATACTGCAAGGGGAATGGAAACATTCATTGCATCTGAAATTGTTGTAGGAGGAGGTGAGGTAGGAAGAGGAGGTGGAGGATTAGTTGGATTTGAAGGAGTATGAGGAATATTGGTAGTAACAGGCAATGATGTTTGGGGAAGATCTTCAACAATATTCTCATGGGGAGATAGAGGTTGTTCATCATCATGCCTGAGTTCCTCCTCATTACCTTCTTTTCCAACTTCACCTTCTTTAGATTCTTCATCATCAGATTCTTTTGATTCTTCACCCTCGTTCTCTTCTTCTTCTTCGGATGATTGTTCCTCAGAAGCAAGCTCCATTCCTTCTGCATGTGTTCAAATTTTGTTGCCTCTTGTTCTTTAACTATTTGTGTAACACTCTTACCAAAAGTGAACTTGATCTTAGGACATCTTTGGGAAGAAGACGGAGTAGCCGCATGCTTTTTTTGTGCAGAGCTCCTACCATTGGTTGGTTTCTCCTCCTGGTGCTTCTCCTTCTGATTCGGTCCTAAAAGATTTCATTTGGAAGCCATGTTTATGCAACCATTCTAATGTGTTGTGTAAGATGGGGGCAAGACTTTCTCTGATAGAGACACTTTCCTTTTTAGACCATTGTATTGGAGGTAAGGGCCTCCTAGCGATCTCATCTTCTTCATAAGCATAGTTTATGATGTTGCAAGGATCTTTGAAATCCTCTGGTAGATCAGCTACACCAAGATCTCTGATCTACTCTACTGTCAACCTGCAAAAATCAATTCTGCAGATGTCTTCCTCATCTCTATAGTCCACCCATATGTCTTCAAAGTGGTAGACATGTCGATGATCTTTCTTTAGTTTCCTCTTCACATCTCGATAGTCAAACTCAAATCTATAGTTATATGTTCTTATAGTCATGATTTTCATTTTTGCAGCAACTAACTTTGCTTTTTGTACACTGTGAATGGTATATCTCCCAATTGTCAATGGAAACCTGAAACCTGGCTTGTGAATTCTTTGGCGTTCCTTTTGGACCGTGATCAACTGTCTACATAGCTCCATTAGTATCCACTTATCTGAGGGATATCTAGGCAACATGTATGGACACCTAGTATAGCAACCTACTCTTATATATGTGAAAGTTGGAAAGTACAAAAAAGATACATCTGACCTTACTAACCACTTTGTAGGCTTCATCTGATACTCTTTTCCTTTCAAGAGTCAGATCAAAATGGAATGATAGGGGTGCAAAGAAGGAATTTGTGACTCTTCTAAAATGATGAAAAAATTCTCTTAATTTCAACTAATAATAGAACTCATACACAGGTACAAAATGTTTGTTTCCCTTTGTAGACAGCCCTAGAAATTGCCTCATTACTGCAATAGCATATACCAAATAGGAAGTCATGTAAAATTTCAAATTAGTTGGTACATTGATCAATTGCTCATGGATTTCATCACTTATCTGAGTTCCCCAATCAATATGTGCTTTCTTTCTTTTGATGATGCAAATGTATTCATACATCCAATCTTGAAAATTACATGAAACAGGAAATCCTTTAACCCTGCTCAGGAGAGTAATCATATCCCTGAAATCCTCTTTAAAATCACTTCGAGGAAGCCCTTTAGGCCATCTTGAGATAGTAGGCCTTATATTTTTCAACCATTGAATATTAATCAATGTTTTAGCCTTTTTGGGATCACTATCATAGACCTCTTGTGCTTGTTGAATTGAGATCTTTGTATATTGTTCCATGTGTGGAACCCAGAAAACAATATCAAAGAATTCAGGATCTAATCTCATCATGACTTGTTTTGAGTAATCTCTTGCACTTTTCTCATCTCGAATGTAATGAGATGCAACTTGGAGGACAAACTCTGTGTTATGAGCAGAAGTTGGGAATGTAGACACCAAGTGCAAGTTGTTGTGAACAATGGATCTCAAGTTGTCTTCTAAGGGATTTTTCTTAGTTCTTTTTAGAAAATCTTCTAGGTCTTGATGACCAATTTCGATGTCTTTGATTTCATCCACCTTTGAGATCACCACAGTAGGCGGAAAGACATGTTGATATTTGTACTTCATCTTTCCCTCCTTAGAAGACAACGAAGGCTTTTTTGTTGTCATCTAAAAATACCAAGAGCAAGGAATATCACCTTCAAGGATCACCTGATGAGAGTTTGATAGGAACTACAAGAATAATGGATTAGAAAATGTTAGGGGAAAATGTAGTGTTGGAAAACATGAAGCAAGCAGGCAATTTGTAGCAAGTGCAAACAAGCTATTTTGCATGGAAAATGAAGCATTGGCGAAGAAATGAGGTTCGGAGCACAAATGGAGTGATTTCAGAGTGTTATAGCAGGAAATTATTTTTTGTGTAGGAGCACTAAAAATCAGTGTTCCTACATCTTGAGAAGTCATTTGCATGTTGTAGTGTTGCTTTTCAATGCTCCTACATGTCTTCTGCATTGGGATAGAAAAAGTGTTAAAGCGCTAAAAATCAGCATTGGTGCATTTCCGGGAAGGTCTAAGTTTATGCTCGGGCACTAAATTTTAGCGCTCAAGCATGTCCATTCTTTTTTGGTTTGGAGTCAAATGTACAGGCGGAATTTTGTACCACCTTAGCATGATGAGAAGAGAGACCTTCCATGTAGGAGCGGTGATTTTCACCACTCCTACATTTTGGAGTTGGAGAAAAATCAACAGTGTGATAGCGAATATTTTCACCACTTTGACAACTGGTGTAAGGTCTATTTAATGTTTGAGCAGTGATAAATGCCACTCAAACATTGAGAGGAATGATCTTACCAAAAACATTGAAGCTTCAACATTTTAACTTGCTAAAGCTAAAATCTTCACCACTTTATACAGGTGGGAAAACTCAGTGGAAGGGCATCACAGAACGATGTGCAAAGAGAGGAGAAATGTGAGGAGAAAAACGAACAAGAGCACTGATAAAAATAACATGCAAAACAATGACAAGGAAAAGCAGGGCACATTTTGAAAGGAGAAATGAAGATTTGAAAATGAAAGGATTGAAACTCTAAATAAAGGAAAACTCGAGGGAAAGGTTTATTAAAATAAACAGAGCTTTGAAAGTAAAGAGAAGGAAAAACACAATGAAGAAGGAAGACAAACAACGTACCTAGTAAGAAAATGCAAACCCTAGCTTGGACACACGAAAAATCTTCAAATGCAATCTTGCTTGGACTTTGGATGGAGACCGACATGCAAAGGAAGAGTGAATGGAGATACAATGAAATCAAATTAACCTAAAATGATCAATTAAGTCATTAAGAAAAGGTCATTAATGAACTCAATGTTCACATTAATGAAGGCATACATCAAGAAGAAAACAAATGCACTAGTGGTGAAAATCACCGCTCCAACACTTGGAGTTTAATTTTCTAACATAAGGCTCATGTAGGAGCGTTGAAAATCAGCGCTCCGACATGAGTGAAAATTTGACTAACTCCCAAGGATTGGGAATTAACGAAAATACTCATTTCGAAGCTCTTCAAAAGATGAACGGGGGGAACACTCAAACGGACTATTTGAGGTTTTGGACTATGCATCGAGGTGAATTGAAATTTGTCTCATTTTGTGTGCTTGAAGTACATAGAACTACAAAACAAACAAGTTTCGTAGGGGTTATCCCGTGAATCTGGCGTAGCTAGATTTGAGGATAACAGTGTCGAAGTTTCAGATCACACATAGTGATCCATCATCAAGAAGAGAAAAAAATGAAATGAAAAAGTAGATCAAGCCTAATAAAAGGTGAGGAAGATGAGTTGAGAAAAGAAAGAATTAAAAAATCAAGAAATAAAAAATGCAAGCAAAAAACACATGGAAATTATTAATGTAATAATAACTTAACAAATTATTAAGGTATACAAAATACTAATAATAAATTTTTTACTTATTATTATACTTATTCCACAATCGTTAATAATAATTTTTAACTAGGGAAGATAAAAAGTATAAAGCTTAATTAATAATAGCTTTATAATAATAAGAAAAATAAAAAAGAAACTAATTTTATAATACTATAATAGTGGTTACTACTATTATAAAGTAACTACTATTATATTAATTCAAAAAGGAATACTTGTAGTAATAAGTACAACTTTAATTATAAGTACTACTTCAATTCTTATCAGATCAAGTTTGTAGATTTTTTTGGGGAACATATGCTAACATGCCAAAACTAGATTCATCTCTTATGGTGCATCACCTTTTTCTACACATTGATGCTAAACTAGTCAAACAAAAACTTAGAAAGATGCATTCTTAGGTAGTAACTTTTGTCAAAGAGGAAATTCAAAATATTCTAGAGGTTGGGTTTATAAGGCCAATTAATTATTCATTATAGGTATCCAACATTCTTCTTATAAGTAAGAAATGAAGATATATTTTCATATGTACAAATTTCAAAGATGTCAATAAAGTATGTCCCAAGGAAGCTTTTCCCTTACAAAATATTGACATAATTGTTGACTCAACAATAAAACATGAAATATTATCTTTAATGGATGTTTTATTAGGTTATAACCAAATCAAGATTTCACTCAAGGATCAACATAAAATGGAATTCACTACACCTTGATGGAGCTTCTATTACCAAGTCATACCTTTTGGCTTAAATAATGTTGGAGCAACATATTAGTGTTCAATGAATGTTGTATTCCACAACATGCTTCATCATATTCTTCAAGATTATGTTATGATATATCAGTTAAATCAAACACAAGAGAAGCACATCCTATTCTTCTACAAAGAATTTTTGAGAGACTTATAGAATACAAGTTTACTTGAATTCAAAAAATGTGCCTTTAGTGTTACTACAAGAAAATTATTAGGATCCATTATGTCTATTAGAGGTATTGAAGTAGATCCACTCAAAATTAGAGCTATAATAGAAATACCTCATCTTGTTAATCTTAGGTAACTCCATAGTTTACAAGAAAAAATCTAAGAAATCAAAAGGTTTAACTCAAAGATTTTAGTTACATTTCATCCATTCAAACATCTAATCAAGAAAGGCATCATGTTTCACTAGAACAAAGACTTTCAACAATATCTTGAGTGAATTCAACTATATATCTTGAATCCTCCAGTATTAATTCTACCTATATCTAGGAAACCATTGTAAAATTCCATTTTGGCAACACAATCTATGGTAGGATCCCTCCTAGATTAGTATGATGATCAAGGAATAGAGAGCTATCTACTATTTAATTCAAAATTTAGTGGCATATGAGCTTAATTATACTCAAATTGAAAATATGTGTCTAGTTGTAGTTTTTTCTTACAAAAAATTATGCCACTATATGCTCAACAATAAAACTCAGCTAATTGTTAAGGTTCATCCTTTAAAGTGTCTTCTATAAAATTATCTCTCATAAGAAGAATAGTACAGTGGATTAAATGTTACTAAGTGAGTTTGACATTAAGAATATCAATCAAAAATATATCAAGGGACAATTCTTTGCAGATCATCTTGTTGAAGCACCATTACAAGAAAATTAATCGTTGAACATAGAATTTTTAGATGAGTCCATTTAATCCAGTGATGATTTTTTTATTGGAAACTTTATTTTGATGGAAATTTCACTACTCATAGATCAAGGGGGGAAATTCATTCCTTATGCCACAATGAGATTTGATTCCTTAAGCATTTTGCATAGGTTTACTTGCACTAATATTTTTTTAATATGGAGAACTTCTATCATGTCTTAAGCTCATCATTCTATGAAATTTTTAGCATTTGTCAATATATGTAGATTATCAATTAATTATCAAAAAAGTCAATAATGAGTATCAAGTTAAAGATTACAAATTTGTCCCTTATAAGAGAATGGTTGATAACATGATATAGCATTTCAATATATTAACTTTGAACAAATTCCTCATGACAACAATAAATTAGCAAATGTTATGGTTATTATTGGTTCACTCCTTGAGATGCAACAAGGTATTTGATAATGTTAGATTTTTGTCAAATAATTGATCTTAGCATATGATGTATGAGAGTCCAAAATGGTATATGAAATTATTCGTCCTAATTCCCCATGGTATCACAAAAATTATTCTTACCTTCATGATAATGCCATCCCTTAGTCTCTCTCACATAATCAATACAAATCCTTTATCCAATGTACATCATGCTTCACTCTCCTTAGAGGTACCCTTTATTGTAGGGGATGTGATGGTACTTTGGTAAGATGTTTAATTTTGAAAGAATCACATTTAGTGATCAGATAAATTTATGATGGAATCTATGGATCACATATTAGTGGTATAGTCCTCGCTAATAAATTTCTCAAAACAGGATACTATTGACCTACCATGGAAGTAGATGCTTGTTAGTATGTTAAAAAAAATCAAACTTGTAAAAAGCATGGTTATCTCATTCATGCACCATCTTAGGCATTACGACCAGCCACAACTTCATGCCCTTTCTCTACTTGTGAGTTCAACCTCATTGGGTGATAAATCCTTCTCCATCTAATTTCCATAAACATATCATCAAATTCCTTAAGAAAATTGTTAATAATGTTTGTTAAGGTTGGTATCTTCAAATTTATCCTACCTTATGTGCCTACCATACAAGTATATGTACCCCCACCAAAACCATGTCACATTCCCTCATTTTTAGTGTTGAAGCTAACTTATCTATTGAGATCAAACTATCCTCTTTGAGCATCTCCTTGTATGATTTTATTGATGATGACGAACATTGAGTTGCATTTTTCATGAGTTGGAACTCCTTGATGAAAATATCTCAATATGCTTGATCATTTGAGAGCATGTCAAAAGAGATTACACAAAAGACAATAATATTATCAAATTTAGAGAGTGTGACATTGGTTATCTAGTCCTTAAAGTAAATCAAATAAACACCAATCAAGAACATGAATAAGAAGTTTAAGTTTGAGCCTAATTGGTTGGGGCCTTATGCTATCATTGTAAAGTTTGGTCCAAGTGCATATCACTTGGCCACACAAGATGAGTAGAAGCTGGAAAAACCATTCAATACCATTCATCTTAAATTATTTTATGCTTAAATAGTTTTCTTTCACAACAAATTCAAAATAAATCAATCAATAAAATAGTAAAAAGAAAAAAATGTTCATATGTAAATAAACTATTATTTTGGCACCTTGGGAAAGTACCATGATGAAAACTAGTTTCGGTTTCATGTGTATACTATCATCTACAAGTACCTTTCACTTTGGAAAATCCCTACTATACTTTCCTAATCCAAAATAATAATGAAAATTTGATTCTTAACCTTCCACAAACACTTATTATTTGAATAATAATGTTGCCCTCGCATTCAATCAAATCTTAGATAACTCATACTAAAAATATTGTTTATGCATCAAAAATATTATTACATTAAGAAAAAAAAATGATAAAAATAACTTTTGATCTTCTTATTATAATGAACAACAAATATTAGATGAAATCTTGATCTCTACTTATTACATTAATGGTTGCATTACATTCAAATAGTTCTACAATATCAATAGCTACAACAACAAATTCATACTCATAGAAATGGTAAACCAAATCAATATACTGGGTGGCTAGAGTCTACATCTAGTGAAGCTCAATTACAACCCTTGTATGAGATCATCCTCCAATTCACTAGGGTTTTATCTTAGGATTCTCATGCTTGAACACAAGTTCTCAAAATGGATTTTGATAGGAATTGATTAAACATAGACAATGATCCTAGGTGAAACACTCACTCTTTTATATCCACCATAAAATAGAACATTTCAATTTCCAAATCCACTCACAACTTCAAATTTGAAAATGATATTGGGTAGGAAAGTTTCCACTATGAAAGAAATAGCATCAAAAATAGACTATTGTGAAATATATGGCACATGTTGGGGAGTTAAGAAAGGAATTAAACATAGGAAGAAACATCAAGGATTGACGGTTGGTATAACATAAGACAAAAATTATAGGATGAGACTTTGGAGGTCAAACAATGGGGATGCCATAATGGAGAAGTTTGACGAATGCAATAGTGAGGTAGGCAACAAATAAAAAGCATGACAAGATGGAGAAGTTTGAACCTTTCATAGGTTGAAGGGAAGAGAAGTTTTGGGAGAAAAGGAACACTCATGAAGGTAAAACACACAATAGATAAAAATAGGGAAGGCACAAGTGCATGCCTAATATGTACAAAATTAGATTAACTAGAAATAGGACATGACAAATTTGCCCTGCTCAAAATTCCTTGTCCTCAAGATATTGAAGGCTTTGATGTTTCAATATTTGTGGACCTTCCCACATTACATCCTCCACCAAAATATCCTTCCACTAAATAAGGTACTCCTTGGTGCTTTTATTTCTTATCTTCCTCTCCCTTACATCCATGACTACTTCAGAAATCAAAACTAGTTTGCTATCTTCATCACCTAGAGGTAACTATTTTGATGGTACAATATGTTTGCCAAGAGCCTTTTCAAACAAGATACGTGCAACATATTATGAACCTTACTTCCTTTTAGCAAATTTAACTCATATGCAACTTCACTGATCCTTCTTATAATTTTGTAAGGGCCCTAGAAATTAGGTTTAAGTTTCTCAAATTCACTTGCCTTTAAAGAAGATTGTTTGTATGGATGCAATCTTACAAACATTATGTCTTTGATCTCAAATTTTCTATCAATCCTATGATGGTCTACATACATCTTATGTTGGTTTTAATCCTACTAGAGATTACTCTTGAGTGAATTCAAAATTTCTTGGCTATGTTTAATCACATCACTTTCTCCCAATACCATGCTATCTACCAAAAATAAGATCAATGAAGCTTCGGCCTTCATACTCATAAAAATACATGAATTGTTTCATCTTGATTAACATGTGGTAGGTGATGTTGTAACAATGCTCCCCCATGTAGAGCCACTTGATCCAAATCTTCTATTGATCAACAATATAAATTTGCAAGCAACCTTACACCCATTCAAGCTATGGTCATTCATTTATGAGTGATAGTTGGTGTCAAGCATGAGCTTAATTCCCACAAAATGGAAGAGTTCTTGCCAAAAAAAGCTCATGAAATGATTGTATCTATCATTTATTGGTAGTCCATGGAGTTCCATCACTTCCTTAAAGAACAAATAAACCACTTGTGATGCTTTAAAATCTATAAAGATGACAAAGAAATGTGAAAAAAATTCCACAATATCCACAACAACATATACAGTCCTTATCAAAACAAGTAGATAGGGAGTCAAGGAAAACCCCAAGGGGAAACCTTGCTTCAACAAATTTTTCCTTAAAAAATCATCTAATACTCCTATTGGCATTTTCCCCTTTAACCAATTATAGGTTTGCCTCATTGTTGGCGGGCACTCATGTCATCATGTAGATAGTAGTTTTCCCCTTTTGGGCTAGTTCACCTCGTTCTAGTAAAATAAGAAAATTGAATAGGGGAAGAGCCCAAATGAATTGAATGGGATCCTATTTGATTCCAAACTTGATACTAATGATGGTAAAAGTTTCCTCAATGCATCTAACAACACTTTTAACCCCTAAAACTAATATACAACCTTCAAAAGTAAATACAAATGTCACAAGACAAAGGCTAGTGCATGGCCAAGCAATGCAAGCCCAAAAAGGTCTAACACTAAATGTGTCATAAAATCCTTGCTTTAACAATTATTATAAATAGTCTAAACTATTGATATTTTAAGGTTCAATTTTCAATGTTTAAAAACCATGAAATCCATAACTAAAATTAACCAAAACACTCCTCATTAGTAATTGAACCTTTCCTTCCACAGCAACAAAATTAATCATGAAAAACCTTAACTCCTAATCCATAAAGCCAAATTTATATCATTATATTATTGATTCTAAATTAATTATTGCATTATTTTTAAAGTATAACATGGTCAACAAGTATTATTTCAACTTCTAGTCCAAACTATGCTTGCACATCTTAAAATTATGAACACATCATAATAAATCCTCACAAGATGAGATACAAAATCAACTCTAATGACAACATATATATTATAATGTAATGATTCACATCCAAGATATGGATGATATAATGTCAATGCAATAAAGTTTAATAACATACAATTTATCGCTTTAATCAAGGTTCACATGATCCCACTTTACAAACTTTCTAGGAAACCAAAAATAGAAAGCCACAACTATCAAGATGCAACAAGAGCCTTGCACAACCTCCAATGTGAATCTCCAAGAATTTGACTAGCCCTAATGGTTATGTCTACCACCCAACCATGTGGGATAGTGAGGCCCACCCTCTATATAAAGATTTAATTGACTAGGTGGGCCAACAAAATGCATCTAAAACTAGGTGTTTTGAGAATCAAATATTTTAATCAAATCTCACAAATATAACACCAAGCAAAGAATACATGAAGGTTGTGCAAACACAATCATTGCATGTGCATGGATTTCAATAACACCAACTGGAAACAAATGATTTGATGAAATAAGAAGCAAGGGACTACTAGACTTAGAATGGTGGAGTGTAAGCACAATGGTACTATGTCCATGCAAAGTTGAGTGTGCTCCCATCTACAATAGGGGACCCTCAATGAAATTCAACACTCATGAAAAGACTGATGATTCTCTAAATATAGAATAAGAAATCCTCAATTGTATCAATAGTTATGATAGAAATGTAATAATTCCTTGATAAATCATTTCATGAACCATCAATAGGATGTTCAATACTAAATGTGTCGTAAACCTTAATTATGTTTATTTATGTGTGAACCCCATTGAATTTAATCTGTTTATTTTTTATCCTCACATGCCTCATCCCATGGTTTTATTTTGACCAAGTGGAAAGTTAAAGTCCACTCCACTCTTACTCTAGATTGCATTCCTAAAATCCACGATGACCAATATACATAAAATGGCCTTGGCACAAAAAATGAGGCAATGACACTTGTTGCCACATTATAGGCAAGCTTTGAGTTTGGAAACATTTTAGAGCTTGAACCTATGTGAGAGGCTAGGGAGGATAGAGTGGGATCATTGGAGTTTATCTTAGAGTTACAACATAATTGAAGTGGCTTTTCAACAAAAATATCAAGCACAAAAATACATTGGATTCTCTTCACCTCAATGTGGTTGAGGACTTAACACCCTCATTGAATGCTAATAGTGAGCAATGGGACCTTGTGGGCTAGTTCTAAAAATTCAAAAAGGATAAAAAACTACAAAATGAAAGGATTCACATGCTTAATAATGAGATTAGTGCATATATGAAAATTGAGCACATAAAGATTAGCAAGATATTCATTGATCAAATAAGAAATGAAAGCTTTCTTATGTAGATTTATAATAAAAGGCGACAAACAACTCTATGAATGTGAAATAAAAGAATAAACTAATAAAACATAAATAATATCCTAAAGTTGAAACAATTATATCATATGACTAAAATCTAATTGACCATTACTAAATAATAATTACTTTAACAACCTCTCTTAATAGTCAATCTACTAACTACACCAAGTTTATCTTGAAATTTTACAAATGTGTCAAGACCTAAGGAATTTGTAAGAATGTGTGTAGTTTGGTCCTCTATTGCACAATACTATAGCATAATGTATTCATCGTCCACAATTTGTCTAATGAAGTAACAATATGGATTCACATCTTTGGGATGCTCATGGAAGATTGGATTCTTGATAGGTTTAGCACCCCTTGATTGTCATAAAATAGGGGTGAAGGCTCAATTTGAGGCATCTTCATACCTAAAGCATCCTTCTCAACTAAACTATTTCACACTACTTTTAGTGCTCCTTGATATTCTTCTTCAATCAAGGAAAGAGTTACAACATGCTACTTCTTTCTAGTCCATGTGACTACACCTATGCCAAGGCTAAAAACATATCCAGAATTGATTTTTTGTCATCCAAAAAATATGTCCAATCTAAATGTGTAAATTCACAAAACCTGAAATATTTGTTGCTATTATACAAAATACCAAAGCATAAGTGTCCATTCCATATATCTCAACATCCTATTTGTTGTATTTAAGTTTTCTATCTTTGGTATTTTCTTTAATCTAGAAATGAAACTCATTCCATATATCTCAACATCCTATTTGTTGTATTTAAGTTTTCTATCTTTGGTATTTTCTTTAATCTAGAAATGAAACTCATTCCATATATCTCAACATCCTATTTGTTGTATTTAAGTTTTCTATCTTTGGTATTTTCTTTAATCTAGAAATGAAACTCATTCCATATATCTCAACATCCTATTTGTTGTATTTAAGTTTTCTATCTTTGGTATTTTCTTTAACCTAGAAATGAAACTCACACCATAGCTCAAATCAAATCTAGTGGTTGTAAGATATATTAGGCTCACCCCTAGTTGCTTATAGGGCTAACTCATTATCTATCTTTGAGTCAATTTTAGATGAAATTTTAAGCCCTTTCTTTACAAGTGTAGATGATATTTTATAATCTTTCATTCTGAATTTTTCATGCAAACTCTTGGCATATATGGATTGTCAAACAAACATGATGCTACTTGTTTGTCAAATTCTTACACCTATGAAATAATGTAAGAAGCCTAGATTAGCCATGTTAAAAGCTTTACCAATATTAGATTTAATATGTTCAATAGCATGTGCCTCACTACTTGTAATAATGACATATATGACCAATGGAATAAGATCAATAGCTATGCTTTTTGCATACAAAATAGAATTTGAAGGACTTTGTTGAAATCCTTGTTCAACCAAATACCTATAGATTTTGATGTACCATGCCATGAGTGTTGTTTTAGGCCATATACAACTTTCTTCAATTATTATACAAGATGCTCCTTCCCTACAACTTGAAACCCTTTTGGTTGATACATGTACACTTCTTCCTCCAAATCTCCATTTAGGAAGGCAATCTTCATGTCCATTTGATGGACTGTCTAGCCAAACTAAGATGTCATGGTTAAAACTAATTGAATGGTGCTCATCTTTGTTGTAGGAGCCAAGGTCTCCTTGTAGTTAATTCCCTCCTATGAACCCTTTTACAACCAACCAAGCTTTGTACTTGTCTAGTGTACCATCTACCTTGACCTTGTACACCTCTTTGCAACCAATGGATTTCTTTTTTGGTCGAAGATCTACGAGATCCCAAGTTTTATTTTTCATCTCTCATATTCAATTAGCATGACCTTTTCCCATTTAGATCTTCCTTTGTCCTCCTCAAATACCTATGGCTCATAAAATCCCTAAATATTGGTTATTAGAACAAAGCTAATCATGTTCCTCATGTTTTTACCTCTCAATGATTATCCGTCAATCATATCATTTAGTTGAACATTCCCAATGGTGCTTTGCCACTACTTTGGTCTCTTTTTGTGATGCTCTTCATCCAAACCAATGTTGTCGCCATGAATTGGGCTAACTATATCATGTCATCTTGAATGTTGATTCAAGCTATCATCAATAGAGTCTAGGACTATTATCAGATTAGGAGACTCTATGTGCTTAGAATCCTCCCTTCAAGTGGAGCTACCTAAAGTTGAACACCTAAATCCTTTGTTACAACAAGTTGCTCTTTAGTAATTTGAACTCTAGAGAAGTATAAGGCCCAACTTCATCAATCATGACATGTCAACTTAAGGTCAAGTGATTTGTGTCAACATCAACCAACATGTAAGCCTTATGACTATCATTGTACCATGTAAGCATTATTTTTTACCCTTAGGATCTAACTTTGTTCTCTTCTCATCTAGAATCCAAGGATATGCAATGGAACCAAAGACCTTAAGATGACTTAGTTTGGGCTTCCTCCCAAACCATGTTTCCTTTGGGGTCTTTCATTTCACCACCTATGTTGGAGAATTTTTTAGTGTATATACTACTATAAAAACTACCTCAACCCAAAACTTCTTAAGAACACTCATGTTCTCCATCATACATCAAACCATCTTCATGATAGTATGATTCCACATCTCAACCACTCCACTCTATTATGGAGTGTAAGGTGTAGTGAACTATCTTTTGATACCATATTTAGCATAAAATTTGTTGAATTATTTTGGACAATTATCTTCCATGATTAGATCTAAGAGTAGTTATATAACAATTTGACTCTTTTTCTACCAATACTTTGAACTTTTGAAATTGAATAAACACGTCTTATTTTAATTTTAGAAAAACAAACATTTTCTTATTAAAATCGTCAACAAACAAAAGAAAATACTTAGCACCAATGATGGATGGCATGCCCATTGGTCCACAAACATCTATAAGAACCAACTATTTGACTCTCTCAACTCTCCAACCTTGGCCATCATCAAATGGAGTTGTGTGTTACTTCTCTATATGGTAAGCTCTAAAAACACCCTATATCTGTTGTGTGTCAAGAAGGCCATCTACCAAATTCTCTTAGGCCAGGGCAAATTAAGGTGTCCATACTACTAATGCAAAAGTTAACTAATGTCTAATTCACTCTTGGTTTCCAATGCATTCTTCTTGACCTATCCAATGTCTGCCATTCTATACAATCCGTGATCTTGTACACAAAGAACAATAGTCTTCTTGGTCTCTTTGTCGACTATGTAGCAATTGTGGTTGCTAAAGATAACATCTAGATTGGCACAATGTTGCATAATCTAACTTACTGAGAGTAGATTAAGATTTGTTTCCAACACATTGTACACATTGAGAAAAATTATCACTTTTCCTCTAAAGGATATTAACACATTCCCTCTATCGACCACTATGTACTCCCCACCACGGAAGATCACTGAATGAAAGAAAGATAAGTACTTTGTGAACCAATCTTGCATATTGGTGAAGTGATGTGATGCTCCTAATTCTATGTACCAATCAAATCACTTGGACTAATATGTCGATCTTTTGGCCATGAATGCATACAAGGCTAATTCCTTCTCCTTTGAATTCTCTATGATATTAGCCTTTTGTTGAGGCCCTTCCTAGTTGGACTTTTTCTATCAACCAACCTTTTTTGCAATGCTTCTTCATATAACCAATCTTACCACAATATTGAAATGTGACATTCTTCAAATTCTTTATTGTCCTAATTATTTCCTTGTCCATTTTTATGTGACTATTTTCCTTTGCCCTTGTCTTTGATTGCAAAGGCTTGTTCTACACCCTTTGTCTCATTACTACTATAAAATGTTTCTTGCATTTTCCCTACTGTAAGAGTTTATTGCACAATTCTTTAATATTTAAGTCAACATTTATAGCTCAATGATACTCAAAGTCTCAATAAAATGTTCATAAGCACGTGGTAAGTTTTTCAATGTGCTTGCTAGTATGTCATATTCTCCCATTTTCTAACAAATGGCTAATAATTAATCTCAAATCTCCTTGATTTTGAGTAAATGCTTCTGCAAGGAAACTTGCTCATCCGTCCTAATAAAAAAAATATATTATTTAGGAAGAAGGATTTTCCCTTGTTTGAAGTCTCAAACAAATCTTGTAGATACTTACAAGTTTTAGTTAAAGTCATCCTTTTGTGGACTTCAATAAGCATTTCATCTATCATAGATCATTTGATCAACGTGACCACTTCTCTATCAAGTTCATCAAACTTGTCCTAGCCTTCACCCACAATGTCTAAACAAGAATATTTGCCAAGGACAACATTGAAGAGACATCAATACTTGAAAACAATCAACATGTATTGCTTCCATGTACAATATTTCTTACCAAACAATCTCTAGTTGCCTTCCCACATGATGTTAGGTAATGAGGCCATTTATAATTTTCTTCCCTCTTCAAACTTGCAATCTCAAAGTAAGAAGAAAAAAGGCCTCCTTGTTAACTTTAAAATTTCAACTTGACTATAACCTACAAATCTTGGCACAAATATCCATGCCCTGGCCTACAAAAACTTGTACCTCATGTGCAACTTATAAACAACTAAAGTAAATGCCATGAAATTTTTAGCAAGAAAAAATCCATAATTTTTACTATAAAAATCTCTAGTTGCCTTCCAACATGATGTTAAGTAATGAAGTCATTTATACTTTTCTTCCCTCTTCAAACCTGCAATCTCATAATAAGACAAAAATAAATGCTTCCTTGCTAACTTTAAAATATCAGCAAAGCTCTTGACTATAATTTACAAATCTTGGCACAAATATCCATGCCCTAGCAGCAAAAATATACCCAAATATGCCCTAGCCTACAAATAACTTGTACTTCATGTGCAACTTATAGACAACTAAAAAATCATATATATTTTTTAATTGCTCCCATTTTTGCTAAAAGGAGAGTTTCAATTTGCATTAAAACCAAAAGTACAAAAAAAAAATTGTCCAAAATAAAATCCTATTGTCAACACTAGAAAAAATCACTTTCTACACAAAAACAACACGCAATGCTACAAGTAAATGACATGCAATTTTTAGCAAGAAAAAATCTACAATTTTTACTATAAAAATCTCTTGTTGCCTTCCAACATGATGTTAGATAATGAGGCCATTTATATTTTTCTTCCCCATTCACTTTCAGAGTAAGACAAAAATTAATGTCTCCTTGTTGAATTTAAAATTTCAACAAAGCTCTTGACTATAACACAAATCTTGGAACTTGGCACAAATACCCATGCCCTATCAGCAAAAATATACCCAAATATGCCCTAGCCTACAAAAAAAAACTTTATGAATGTGGGATAAAAAAAATAGACTAATAAAGCATAAATAATATCCTAAAGTCAAAATGACTATTAAAGCCTACAAATAAAAGCTAATTGACCATTTCTAAATAATAATTACTTTAACAAGTGCTATAAACAAGATTTGATGTAAGTCTTGTAGTTGAGTAGAACAACTAAAAAAACCCGCACAACTAACATACATATGCTCTAAGAAGGGATGGTGGAGAAGAAAAAGGTACAATTGGACTCAAGTCCTAGTAGGCATACCAAAAACCAAACCCAAAGAAAGATAATTGAGGTTGAGGAATCAAAAAATGATTTTATCTAGGATCCTCTACGTTTCTTGAAGTAGGAATGGTTGGCAACTGAGCCCCCCCATGTCTTGCCCTCAACCAAGTAATAGGCCCCCATCAGTTCTTGGGTGGTTTTGTTGTTAGTTGTTTGCTTTCAAACTTTCTCTCCACTTTATTTCTTTACCAATAATAAAAATAAAATGTTTTTTTTTTTTTGAACTCACATGGAAAAGAGGACATCCCATTATGAAATGACATTAACGGCCATGTGTTAGATATATTGTGATGTATGTAATAAGTTATAAGATTATCTAATGCTATTATGATGTGTAAGAACATCTTATAATATTATAAGATGTCAAAGTTATTTATAATTAATCATGTCATGTAAGAACATGTAAGGAATTTATATTGGAATCGTAACTAATAGTATGACAATATATAACATATCATAACACCTTTAAATAAATAATCGAGACAAAACGAGTTCCCTAAGTTAAGTGATCAACTATAACACGTTATGACATACCATGAAAAGATGTAAGAGAATCTTCTAAACATAGCTAGAGACACATCTTGGACTTTGGCATTAGAATTTGTGACGAGTTTTTGGGCACCATATCTCTTGCATATTGGTGTTCCAAAACCATTTGATGGTCTTTTGTTTGTGTTTCATCTATTTATTGGATGACTAGGATGAAGTATGCAAAGTTTTGGCAAGTATCATCATGCTATTGAAATTGCTCCAAATTTGCATGATGATTCTATTGTAAGAGTGTGCCTAAATATTGTATTGTAACCTTTGTTGCTGACAACACAATTGGTTCATGTTTTGAAGTGGAGTTTTCCTACCAAAAGGGTTTTTTCCCATGTATATCATCTTGTATTTTTTTTATATTCTTTCATGAAATGTCTTACATGCATTTTTTTATATTCTCCTCTTGTTGATTAGTGTAGAAAGCATTTCCACAACTTAGTTACAAATGACAATCAAATGACATATTTTGCAATATAATTTATCCATCAAATTTAAGCTAGACAACTGATTCATCAAATCAACTCGAAAACTTTCAATTTTGAACTTGAGTTCAATGAAGCCAAATCCTTCCTTGAAACTCACAAGCCGAAACAAGGTCAGTTCCTCTTATATTAATTTCAAACTTTCCATCTTTCACAAGAGGTATTTTGCCCCATCTATAAAAGGAGAAACACTATTTTAAACCTCCTAAATATATGAAAAGCAACCTCCACGGTTCTTTTATTACCAACCATAATAAAAGCACTCTTTTCAATTAATTCTCAATAAGCTGTCATTAATTCTCAATAATCTGTGTGTCATTTGCACACAAGAAGTCAAAATTAATCTACTTTATCTTTTGAATTATGGCCAAAGAATGTTATCAAATAAATGGTAAGTCCTAATTCTTGTTTTTGAAAATCCAAAATCATCGTGCATGAAGTTTTAATCTAATATAAAGTCTAAAAACGGAGTGCAATACGTTTGGGATGTGAGGTGTAGTTCTTTACTGCCTGTACTGTTTATTGATTAAATAGCTTAGTACCATTCTTATTATTTAATGAAAATGTAAGTCTACTTCTACGATGAAAAAGATATAGATAGCTAATCAGCAAGATTAGTAATTAATTTTGTCTGTTAGAATCACAGTTATTTCAAAATTTTCCAGCTCAAAATGATTTTCCAGGTGTTTCTATTGATATTCCCACATGAAGCTTGAAGTTCCCTATTTGCTTCATCGTTTGATAGAAGGTACAACAGTGAACGGATAAATATATTAGATTAAGAAGATTAAAACAGGTATGTATTTAAACCCACAGGAAACTCAGAAAAATGATTCTTGCTTACTGAAAGTTGAGCTCATTAGGGGAGAGGACTCAGTAGTTGAGCGTGTTTCAATAGTTAAGATAGTAGTTGTTTATATAATGCCCAATAGTTGTGATAGTAATTGTTTATAAAATGTCCAATAGTTGTGACATGACTACCTTAAACAAAATGTATTCCTTTGATCTAAAAAGCAACCAATCATGTGAGGCCACATCGGCGCTCAACTACCCATGATGTGAATGCACAAGTATTGGTAACAGGTTTGTTTTGGGCCTTTTTGGACACCTTGACAAAAAGCATGCTGATGTGGCATCATATTTGATGATGTGGCCCTGAAACGAAAGTTATAAGCAGGGGACTTGCCAAGTAAGCTGCTGTAAAAGAATTGGAGTGATTTGAAATTTCCAAGTAGGATTTTAAGAAGCGCAAAGTTAGGGTGCACAACTACTGGGTTCTCTCCTATTTATTCTTTCCAACAATGACAAAATATTTTCTTACAGACAAAATTACCATCTGCTGCATTTATGCAAGTGCATGATTTAATTGCAAGTGGATATCTGTCTTTTTAAAAGATCAATAACTACTTTCCCACAAGTGATTTTAAAGAACTGGGTGTTGCCTCTGGTGATTTGTGGCTAGCCCCCTGAGGGAAAAGTGATGCCAGTAGGGAAGGAATAGAGATTCTGTGTGATGTGCTAAAACAAACATCTTTCACAAACATGTCTCTAAAGCCAATATTACATAAACAACGTTTATTTTCTTGACAAAAAACAACAAAATATGAATAAATATGCTCCAGCTTAGAAGGTTGCAACATATTATCATTATTAAACCCCATGATCACCTTCTAGCCCCCAATAACATACCTGTTTCAAAATCCATTATTGTCAGATGTACACACATGGCAAGAAAAATTATTTCCAACTTCTGTCACCATCACAGTCTGAACCATGATTCCTGTCCAAGACACAGATGCAAAAAGGGCATAATTATGAGATGCAAACAATGCTTGACATATGTGCCACAGAAAACATATAAACACAACCAGCATACCAAACATAAGAATACGCTTTTTTTCAAAGTGCTCTAACCAATGCTGCTTTGGAATTTCGCCAGGATAATTCAATTGTGTTTTCTGTTCCAAGACTTTTGCACCTTCTTATGGACCTGATGCAATCGTTCTGTCACTTATCCAAGCCACTTTTCTCTATTTTGTATACATCACACTTTATTGCACAAACTCATTTTGGCATTCTGGTGGCACTTATTTACAATACCAATGCAAACCCTGGTGTAAAACCAAGTATTGTGACAGAAATTATCAATTTTGATTGAAAGAAAAGGAATTGAATGAATCTTCAAAGCTGCATACCTTCTGCCTTATAATAACTGTCCCTGATATTTTGGTCGGTAAAACTCTCTTAGAATTTTGTATACAGCTAATCCTATTCAAGTACAGAATGAACAATCCTGCTATTATATAGAAAATTTTGTAACAGCAAGAGTGGAAATATATTTTAACTTGCTCAGGGTACAATTGCCTTATAAGTTGTTGGACCATCTCTAGTTATATTAGAAAGCTCTAAAGGGAGAGATCTTCAATTTAAGAAATGGCACTCTCACATCCCAAATAAAATTACATCACTTTTCAGTAGGCCGACTCTGGGAATGAATTTTCTCAAATATTTCCCTATTATAAAACTTTCTGGTCCTTTGATATAATATCAGTGCAATAAAGCAACCCAAAAGACTTACTGCAGACATGATAAGAAAAGTTAGTCTGAAGCATTGTGAACCATGGCATGTTAGCTCTGACGATTCAGTTAAACCTACAATATGCACAATTTTTAAATGGTTCTGTTTCTCTGCCTCTGAATCATATAGATACCCAGCAACTTTTACTGAAAGAACATATGAACCAATGGGACTTGCAGTGGCAATTGCGTTGAATAAGGTACCAAAATGTTGAAGCCCAAAAATTTCTGAAGTTGTTGCAGGCATCAGAGACCATTGACAACCATAGCAGACACCAATTACTACCGAGCCTGCATACAGGGCACCTGGCAGGCCTGATGCCATAATCAAATGCCCACCACTCATTACAAGCAAGGCTATGGCTATGAATATGGGCCTTGCACACCCTTTTGAGTGCAAAAACGCTTCTGAAACAAAACCAGCTCCAAAACGGCCCAGAAAATTCCATATGCTCCACAAAGACACTAACGTGCTAATCTCTGTAGATGTGTAAGCAAGAGATGAGCCTATCTGACTCATATTGTTGATTGTAGTAAGTCCTGAACCCATGCCACATGCCATTGACATAAAAAGAAGCCAGAAATCTAAAGTTCCCATTGCTTGAATGAGATTGAAGTTTTGTCCTCTTTCCAGATTCCCCCTATTTACTTGGTGTACATCATTGGAACCATTTGAGCACATCTCTGCATCTTGGATCTGTTTTATTTCAGAATACATTATACTTCTTGATGGTAGAGTTCTTTGCTTTCTTTGGGATTCTACCTCAGCAATACCAGAATCAAACCCAACTACACTTTCTGGAGGCCTTTGCTCTGCAACTTCTGCTTGGCAAGGGATTTCTTCTGGGTAATTTTCTTGTGAAATTAATAATGGTGTCGAAAGAGGCACAACTGGAGAATAGTCAAGTTCAGACTTAATAGCCACTAACATAGGGGATAGCAGAATGATGATAAGAACCACACATATGATCAAATAACTCAAGGAGTCCATAGGCAAGACATTCTCAAATATGATAGCTGCCATTAGGTAAGAAGCAACAATCACTGCAATGGCAGAAAACCAGTACAATGTTTTTTTCCCATCTTCATGAGTCGGATATATCCGTAGTACAAACATAAACAGCACAGACACAAGTGTGGGCAACCAAAACAGCATGAAGAGATATGAACTTTGATCACCCTCGTACACCATATGATAAATTTGTACAAGTATAGCACCACTTAATCCAAGGAAACCCTGTGTTTAGAATATAATAGTATTTGGCTTAGAATGTGAAAACCGTAATTCAAACTTCCTAATATTCTGAATGCATAAAACCATAAAAAGCAACATGGCCATCAAGACAAGAAACAAAAATGGGAATGCAAAATATTAGAAAAATGCAAGGCACAAGTGAAGAACTAAAGTGCCGATGAAAGTGAACCTTATTTGAGTTAGCATTTTAATTTGTCTATTCTTCAAATTATAAAGGGAAACTCCTTAAGACCTAACTAAAGTTAAAACTAACAGAATTTACAAGTATATACATTGTACAAGATTTCATGGGGATTTCGCATTAAATGTAAATTGCAAATTGACTATGTTTTGGCCCTGGATGTAAATGCCATACTGTCAACAGTCAAGCGCTGCAACAAGATTTTCAGATTAAGGAAGATAATCAATTTGTGCATAAACAAATTTCTATTGGTTAAAACAAAGACTAGTATGTGGCTGTAAACAAAGATTTAACAGGATAACACCAACAGATGCCAACTATTGGCTAAATTAGAGACCACTATTCTACATCAACAGAAAATGATTAAATGGATAAACATCAGACGATTCCAGAAAATAACTTGCTAAGGGAATACACAAAGTTATTACTTTAATAAATCATGAACATCAACGCAAAGCTTAATAAAGTTACTCAATTCAATTTAATTCTCAGAATCACAAACACAAAATCAGTGACCTCAACATAAGCTTTTGCAGCATAGGCTTGTCATTTACTTATATGCATTCATTCACTAAACAAAACAGAGACTTGACTTCATAGCTTGAATGACAATTTCTCTAGCATAAGTTTGGCATCAACTCTGATTGCATTTTATGTGCTCAAGGCATGCATTTATAAGTTCTCTAGAAGAAGCTTTTAGGGATCAAATAATAATAAAATAATTTCTTCGAAGTTGTGCTTTAGAGAAGACCTATCTTCTTTCAAAAGGAGGCAAAAAAATACTTCAATAGCCTAAAATAGGCTTCTTTTGCTTTAAATCTGCTTTCTCTCTTTCATAGGCCAATGGGATACAATGGTACCATTTCTTTAAGTAATTTTTGCTTTCAAAACTTGAAAATGGGCTTTGGATTTTATCACAACCGACTTAACTTCTTAGTTGTGATTTTTAGATGGCAATGCCAAGTGAAAGACATGACCACCTTGTGTTTTAAGTTAGTTGAGTTGGACACAGTTTTACATTATTTTTTCCATTTAAGTTGCACTTTTCTCATGGTTACACCAGCTAAAAGTTGCAACTACCTTTTATGTTTTTAACGTATTCCCTAGTCACACTTTACTTATTAATCTGCCATCCTGATCACCATTTTGTGATGGCAAAAGCATTTAAAAAATGTAACTCACTTAAACTTGTTTCTTTTAATCTTTAACGCTGGTCACAATTCATTTAGGGGACAGCCACTTGTGGTGCACTTTTCCTTTGGTTGCACCACCTCAAGGACAATAAACTTCACTCTTTAATCTCCTTTTTCACTGTCACAGTTTTGGATCAAATTTTCCACCTTAGTCGTCATTTTCTATTGGCATTGTCATCAAAGTTGTGACATTCATTTAACAATTTTTTAAAAAAATTCTCCTTGTTGCAATTTTCTCATCTCTCTGCCACTTCTTTGTCACAATTTTGGACTGGCTTTGCCAAGGAGAAGTTCCACTATGACTTATAATTTTCACTTAAATCCTTTGTATTGGTGGAACTTTCACTTGTCTTTGCCACCTTTGACCCTTGGCACCATTTTGGACTAGGTTTTCCACCTTACTCACCATTTTCCTGTGGCATTGCCACTGAAATTGTGCACCAAAACTAAGACTTGTCCCTACTTCACGTTATGCCAATCTGTCACTTGAATAGATTACTGGAGCAATTTACTTAGACATCTGCCAAACTTTTATCATTTAGGCCCAAGCCTTCGCCATTTCTTTTCTTTTTGTCTCACTGGCTGAACCTCCTCCATTGGTCAGGAACTTCTCCATCTTTCACTTGGCATGGTGCAACCTTGAACAATCTGCAAGAGTTGTTAGTTGAAACAATGAACCATGAGTAGGCATCTTTGCAAGTTGACTAGAGAATAACCCAGTTGACATTAATAACATGACAAGAATGACTTGATCTAAGACTACCAACATGACTAGGAATTTGCCTCAAATGTGTCATTCTCAAACGGTTTTTTTATGATTTGCTTAATTCCATCATGAATGTGTAGATATTCTTGTTTCCATGTGATTTTGTACGTAACTATGGTGTCAGGTCTAAATTTGACATATAGTATGTTAATATGGAAATATTTGTAATTCTCCATGGAATCTTAGAGTTTTACAGATGTACAATAATAAAGACACCTATTATCAGGTACAAGTGAATCCAATCTGTATTCATGCAACAATAACCCTTAGAATGAAAGAAGTTATTTCCACTTAATAGTTTATTGGAGACCTACCCCATCGGGAGACATGCAACCTCTAGTGGGAATAAAACACCATGATTAATACGTAGTCTTTCTCTTTCACCGTATTCCATGCTGTGATGGTGCCAAGACAAAAACCATCCATTTCGTACTTTAGTGTCCTTCTGACCTCTTGGTGTATTTCAGCATATCAAAAAACTACAATACCTGCTACCCTTTCAATTCGTACAACAAACAGAAACATAAAGCCATAGAATCTATTCAGCCCCTTAATATGATGATTAATTTATTAAAGCTATCAGGACTCAACTGGTTCACACAACACAGCATATCAATTTTTTTTTGATAAATCAAAAAAATATATTAATGAAATGGGAGGTGGCTTTTTTTCAAAATGCCTGCACCAAGAAGTGTAATCGGTGGAAAGCAACCAAAGCATACCCAAAAACATACCCCAGGGGAAAAAATAAGGTGATCAAGACAGCAAGAGAGTGCTCACTGCTTACAAAGAGTTCTAGACTATTATGAAATTAATAAGACATTGCATAGGAGATGATATGACTTTATCTTGGTCTTGAGAATGACAAAAATAGGCAACATTACTAGTGACGACTTATAACTAGCATGAGATTAGCTCCACTAATATCTGTCTGTGGCCTCATCCATGCTTGTGTTTGCATCATTGCTTTTCAGACTTGATCTTCATGTTGCTCCATCTGTCAGAGGTGTTGGTTTGACAGGCTGTTGGAAGAATGATTGAGCAAAGAATTGGCCTCAATATGGGTATTGGTCATGGCTTTTTTCTTGGCTGTCATTTGCTGGATGGTTTCATTCAACTGACTTATCTGTTTTTCAGAAGTTAAGACGGTTTTTATGGCTTCATTTTGGTTGGCTAGGTGATTGTGACTTAATGACGGTTTTTATGGCTTCATTAGTTGCTGCTGTATTCACAACTCTCAAGGTTGCACATCCATTCAGTTTTTTTGTGGAGCAGATTTACAACAATTTTCATCAGGCTGTCAGAATTGTCTTTAGCATGGACTGGGTAGTCCATAATTTTACCGGGGCTTATAAGAGTGTAATTAATGTCAGCCAGGGTTTGTTACAGCATTTCATCACTGTTGTCTTTGGGAATTTGGCTATGGAGGAGAGATTGGCAAATAGGAATGGAAAAAGGCACATTCAGAGTGGAAAACCCAAGGGCATTGGAGTTGGTGGCTGCATTGTGGGTAGGAGAATTGTGAAAAGCTCTTGGATGATCAGGGATACAGGGTGCAGCAGAAGAAGGGGTGTATGAAGGGTTTGGCAGATGTGGGGTGGAAAAGGTCCCTAGGAGTGAGGACCTGGGTGGACCTGGTATTATCTCCCTCTTTCTTGCAGGAGTGGAAATTAGGAACACCATTAGAGTGGGTTGCAGTAGGAACAATATTACCTAATACTGGAAACAAACTGGTACAGCACCCTCTTCATCCACCACATGAATAAGTTGATTCTTCAGATTTGAACTACAGGGCCCATTTGCTCCAGATTGACCTTGCATCATGTTGACAAACACACTTTTTTCTTTGATACAACTTTTTTGAAGCAGTGGGAGTATGCAAACACTTATATTTGCAATAAAGGAACTATCCTTCATAGACTTATGGTATAGCCACACGCTTCTTTTCATGTGGTTTTGAATTGCTATTCCTATTGATGGGTGTTTTTACACCTTCTCAACACAGGCAGCACACAAGTGCACTACCTCTCTTGAAAGATAATTCCTACAAACAAGTTGCAGAAAATATTCCAAGGTCTCTCGGGTGTTAGGTCATGACAATGCTTGGAATAATTCAATTGGTTGATGTGATTTGTTGGTAATCACAGGGTGGCTTTTATGGTTTACAAAGCATGGGAAGTTGGGTCTGCAAATGAAGTTTCAAAGTGTTGGAAATGAATGAACAGTGGCTGCTCACTCAAAACAGCAAGCTAAAACTCACCATGTTCATCAGATTTACCTTTGCTATGATGCTTTGAATCCTACTCTAACGAGGGCTAAAAGAAATAACAAAAGAGGAAAGGGTTGAGAAGGTTGTTCTAGATCTAAACTATGAATGAACAATAACAATGGAGGATGCTACAATAGACAGACTCCCATGAAACTGAGTTTTGTTTGACCAAGAGAGCCTACAACTACACAAAACCAGTGCAATCTTCTAAGGACTGCAGATTTTCAGATTGTGTATTCACTTCATGAACATACAATTGAACTAAGTTGCAGCAATGTTAAATGGCTCAAACTAGCTTTGCAAAGTGATTCATCATCAACAAATAACAAAAAGCATGAGCTTGGAAGTTCATCAAATACTGTAACAGCATTCACCATTAAAGCCATTCAAGAAACTAAAACTAACACTAATATGGAGGTTGGATCATGCATGCATAATGAATAAACTCAAAGAAAACACCCAAAATACTACAATGCTTCATTTTATTGCTGCAAAATGCCTCTTACAACAATTCACCGCCACCTACAAATGAGGAGCAAGCCCCTATTTATAGTTTTCCAAAAGCAGAATGAATGGTCAAGATTAATTTACATTGTCCCAAATTCAATACAAGTTAGGGTCTCACCTACCCCCAATATTTCATAATTTAAAATACATTCTTGTCTTTTCCCTATTTTGTCCTTTAGTGGCCCTGGCATTGTAGCAATTTTGTTCCATAGTGACTGCCTTCTTTGTTGCAACTAAAAAATGTAGGAAGCTTTCCTCTGTCTGATGTGTTTGCAACATTTCTTCATCCAACTAAATGAACCTTCTTACAGATTTGTATTGCCAAAGAGCAGACATGCTACTCCTAATCCTGGTGGACAGCTCCTAGCAAATCATGATGGTTTGATGAAAGATAAAACAACTCCTTCCCGTTTCTGATTTTGGCAAATGGCCTTTTGATTTCCTAGCACTGACTCCCTTTATCATGTAGTCATATGTTGGTTAGTTCTCTTTGACGAGTTGATCACTGTTTGTGCAGACACCCTTCTGGCAATCTTTAACGTGCACCATCCATGAATTAAAATCCTCTCCTCGGCCTGGTTCCGTGTGTAATCTTTGGCAATCGTCCTTTCCGCAGTGACATCCTTGTTTCGTTGAGAGACCTGCACACAGAACAAACCTCCCATTAGAAGATTGCTATTGAAACTACATGTCAATCATTGGTGTGTTGATAACACGGGATAATGTAATAATTCTTTTGAAATCTCCCATAACTGCCATTTAAATTTACTTAATACCCACCACTACTATGAGAGCAGCGCCAATGGACTTCGAATTCTAAAGTCCCCTAATCGATCCTAGTTGATGCACATCGTATCCTTGGACCATAGGGCATATATCTAGGTCATTAACCAAACAAACAGTTTTCCATATCCTAGTTCATCATTCAAATTCCCAAGGGGCCCATCATTAACGTTGAGACAATTAAAGAGCCACACATTACAAAGGATGCGCAAGCCATAGATTGGAAATTTTTCTTAGTTATCATCTTCCTTAATTGAATGCGAATATCCCCCACAATGCGTTGATCGAAACCATCACTCAAATCTACCGATTGCTCAAGTTTATAGCACCCGAAGACAGTAGGGTGCGATGATTTCATAGGCCTCTGTAAGTAATGATGTGTTTTGGCTACAACATTGGCCCAGGCGCATTGCAGGATCGTCGAATCCCTATTTGCTCGTAAATTACCTTTGTTTAAAATCCACACTTCCTTGAGGACATGCTGAGAATTACCCTCCCTTTGATCAGGTGAGAGAAGAGTCTCGTGCAGTAACATCCGCTTGCGAGAGAGGCACATATATATGCCTTGTGGGCAAGTGATGCAGGGAAGCCACGTATGGAAGCCACAAAAGAATGGCATAAGACCTGCGGCCACCCGCATGACGGGGGCTGACACATTACTCCCACTTTGACCACCTCGTCGACCACTCTGGAAGACTATCAGAACAACAAACCTGATTCCCAGAGTTTCCTTTCACCAGAGGATGGACGCCAAACGCTTATGTCAATACATTAATGCCTCTCACCAAAGCTCCTCGTTATTTTTACGCCACTTCATTTCAGTGTTATGTGATTAACGGCACCGTCCACTACTTCATGCTTGATTGGTCCCTTTAATCATTCATTTCCTCCGACCCCCTTCAAAGACTCCTTCGAAAGCATTTATGCCCAAGTTTGTTACTATCAATTGCCGTCAATATCAACACCTAATCCCCATTCTCAATTTGATTTCTTTGTCTTTCCGCTGATTCACCCACTTTGTGGGGACAAGGGGGTGATGTGCCGCTTGCGGAAGGCAAGTACGTGGGTGTTGAGCCCGTCAACGCTATCTTTTGATCACAAACCATTATTATTCTTTCATTATCGATTCCAGCGAGCCCTCATGCTTGGATGCACTTGCCTTGTTGAGGTGAGCACACACATTGGCGCAGTCGTACCTCTAGTCTTGAGAAACAACAGGCTTCAATAGTTGTTAGCATTCCACCCCGAGTTGATAAGGCACTCCCTAGACGAATTACTACTGCTAGAACATATATTGCCCATGACCGTAACAGTGGCAGCCATTCTCAGCCCCGCAACACTTATGCTTAATAAATTTCCTTGTGGCGTCGTTGGAAGGCTCAATATCTATGGGTATTTTCATGTCTATGTATTCCCAAGGAGGCCATCATCGAAACCTTGCCATTGTGATTACATATACCTACCACACGTGCATTCGGATCACCATCCACTCGCGATGCTCAGAAGGCTGCTTATCTGGCTTTACCTACAACAAATACTGAGGATGAGTTAGCCATGGCGTCGATCGGCCATGCATCCTTTTCCCTTTATCCTCTAAGATTTATAAAACGCAATTTCTTTTCACCCAACGAGACCGCACGGATCTTTATGAGAGTAATTCAAGGCGAACGATTTAATGCTTATGAATGAAAATGTTGTCCGACCCCTTATAGAATGATACTTTCATGACAAAACCAGATGACATTTGAGAGAAACTTTGTGGCTGAATGCCCTTTATGCGGGGAAAAGTTAACAAGAGGCAGCAATGATAGCACCATTTTAGACGGCCAAGGAGGTTGCGGCTACCGCAACAAAGATGTCTATTGGCGTCGACGATGGCCATGGTGTGACGGCGTGTTGTGACCTAATTCACACATCGCCCCATTGCAAATTAAGACCCTCCTTGGTTTGCTCGTTGGGTTTTGCCTTGAGCTTCATTTTCATGGTCCTTTTGCTTTAGGGTTTTCGAGATAGAGTTTTTATGCCACCATCCGGAGCCAAGTTGTGATTTCAAGCTAGAATCAGTGCCTAAACGCTTCAGACGGACTCAGAGGGCCCGAGGGACGAAGACTGACTATCATTTCATCCAATTCCGACATCTACTTTTTTAGGGATTGACCCTCTGGACCCCCTATTTTTTAGGGACTTCATTTTTGGCGTTTTTGGCCCATGTTAGACTTCCTATTTTTTAGGGGCTATTTTTGGAAAGTTACTATTTTGGGAAAAGTTGCTATTTTTGGCGGGGTTCCTATATTTAGAAAGTGCCCGAATTTCAAAAAAACCACTCAGAAGTTCCAAAAAACCAGTGGAAAATCACAGAAAATCAATTGAAAATCTGAAAAAAATTCATGGTGAAATCTGATTAAGCATAAAAAAATTTAAAAAAAAATCAATCAAAAATCAGACTTCCAGATCAGAAATCAATGAAAATCTGGAAAAATCAATCAAAAAAAATCACAGAAAACCATTGAGAAATCTGGAAAAGTTCATAAAAGGTCTGAAACTCATGATGGAAATCGCCTAAGTATGGAGTTGAGTTCATAAAGACATGGTAGGAGTTGGTGAAAGTCCGCCTAGCTGAGAGTGATGAGTGGCAGGAGTTGGAGAAAGTCCGCCTAGCTTGCAATGGGATTGGAAAAGACTTAAGAAAGTTCGCCCACCTTAGTAACTTGGCAAGTGGTAAAGAAACTCCACCAACCTTAGAAAATGAAATAGAAAGATCACAAGGAAGTCCACCCACCTTAGTAACTTGGCAAGTGGTAAAGAAAGTCCGCCAACCTTAGAAAATGAAATAGAAAGATCACAAGGAAGTCCGCCCACATTAAAGAGCTTGGCATAAAGTCTTTAAAGTCCGCCCATACCAAGAGGTATTTGGAGAAAAGCTTTAAGAAGTCCGCTAGCTTTGCCAAAGAAATGGAAAACCATTGAAGAAGTCCGCCTACAGAAAGAAGGGTGAAGAAATAACATAGGCAAAAGAAAGTTCACCATGGAGTAAAGTAATTGGAAAATATTTCATGAAGTCCGCCATTATAAGAGGGCAATGTAAAGAGTAAATAAGTTGGGAGAAAGCAAATGGCAAGAAGCCTTAAAGTCCGACTTGTAGAGAGAGAGTATGGAAAATCAACAAGAAGTTCCATTTCAAGAGGAAGGGATGGTGATTTAAAAATAAAATATGCCCATGCCAAGATGAAAATGGCAAAGAAGGTATGAAATTCGCCTTGAAATGAAGGATTCAAAACAAAATTCACCTAGACTTCAAGAGAGAGAGTGTTAAAAATTCGACATGAAGCCAGACTTCAGGAGAGAGAAAATGAAAATCTTCATCCAACATTGGAATTGATGAATAATTTTCGCCATGGCTAAATTTAAAAAATAAAATAAAGAGAAAATCAAATAATTAGCCATAGGGTGAATTAAATATTTTGGAGAAAATTTAAAAAATATGGAAATTAAAATCCATGAAAATATTTGATTTTCCAAAGTTTATCTTGAAGAGTTTGAACTCAAGAAAAGAAACGTAAATTTGGAAACTTTCTCAAGAAACGGGACATAAGTTTGGAAACTTACTTTGTTGAAGAGGAGAACTCAAGAGAAGAAAAATAAAATTGCTAAAACAAATCAATTGCTCAACTTAAAAGGCAATTCAACAAGTCATTTTCACCATATCTTTCAACAAGTTTATTTTTTCTTGAGAAGTAATTTCGAAGAGAAGTGATCTTCAGGAGAGAAGTAGTTTTCAAGAAGAGAAAGTCATTTTCAGAGGAGAGTTTGGAATTGAAGAGCGAAGTTTCTGAACGATTGGCTTGATCTTTCAAAAGTAAAGTCATAATTCTTCACAGCTGAATTGCCATCAAAAGAGTAAAATTATCGAGAATTCAAAATAGAGATCGATGGAATTCATTATTATTTCTGATTTTATGCACTCTTGCAAAGTTTATTCATTCCTCTTATTTTTCAGCTTACTTTTTAAAATCTGATTTTGACAAGCTGAAAATTAATATTTTTTCAGGAGAGAGAAAATCTGTATTAAATTATTTGAATTAATACATTTTCTTTCCTGCAGGTGGATGACTACACAAGGTGAATCTTCAAAGAAGAAACAAATGAAGTTTGCGAGTAAGGGATCGCAGCTGGAATCCAAAGTCAATTTGAAATGGAAGAATATCAAAGACATTGACATAGGACATGTAGATTTTGAAGAATTCAGAAAGAGAATGATGGGACTGAATGGACTCATGCCTACAGCCATAGCTCGCCAGCTGGTACGAAATGGGATTGTCTAGGCAGCTGGATTTCCTCTGTCTGTTGAGTGCCCTGAATTGATGGTGGAATGCGCAAGACATTATAATCCAGAAGAAAGGCAAATTGTTGCTCCTGACGGGAGAGTCTTAGCACATCTTGGAGAGCGTGCCATTTAGGGAGCTTTTGGCATTCCTAGCCACCACAAGTCTTCATATAAAACCAAGGAAGACACAAGGAGAATTTTTGAAGAAAGAAGTGAGCAATGCACAGCCAATTTTAACAAGTTATGGTTGCTAAAACCGAGGCCAATTAAGAAGATGCCAAAGACTTTGCGCTAGACAGATTTCAAAGAGGATTACGGCGATATAATTTTGCTACTGAATAGAATAATGGGCAGCCCCCAAGGTGCATTATTTCAAAGGTGGATGTATTTCTTCATAGATGAAATTGTTTCTGGAGTTAGAATGTTCAATTGGGCAAGAATGATTAGTAACAACATCCACGAACAGCTGGTAAATCTGGAGAGCACCAAGTCCTTTCACATGAGCTCATATGTTGTTTACATGTTGGCAAGAGCTTATAGGTATGCTGGATTGATATGCCGAGGTCCGGTAGGAAATGGAGAAAATGAACTTAAAGTATATAACTGCCACCCTCAATTGCAGCTGTCAGAAAAGACACATTCTAGAAGAGCTCACAACGCATTTCTCATTTTTATAACAAAAATGCTACGAGGAGCACATCAAAGATAATCTCATGAATCCAAAAGCCTCATTAGCAGATATGGATCCTGGTATATCCAGTATCGTAGATTCACATACATACGGATCCAGGGTTTTACAGGATGTCCTTTCAGACTTCCAATCTTTCCCACTAACAGAATGGTATTGCTGGAAGCTCTCAGACAACTGGAAACATATCAGAACTTCCAAAGAGCAAAGGGTAAGGCGGCAGTCACATTCCCATTTTTTATTGGCAATATGGAAGAATCGTGCCCATCAGCTCAAGCAGCAGAAGGTGTCAGACTAGAAATAGAAAAGTATCCCTTCAATTCATATCGGTCTCGGGATAATTTCGATCCTCATCACCATATAGGATCCGTAGAGGGAAGGAATTATAAGCATGAAGTCGAGCTAGAAGATTATTGGGCAAACGCTATTGATGAGTTTGAAGTCAGGAAGAGAATGTGGTCTCGACTACCAGTTACCTGATAAGGACAGCTGAGCTCTTCAGGATACCAGATCAAGTTGAAGATGATGGCGAGTTCACTCAGCCAGGGTTTGATGAAAGTAGACCTTTGCTTCCTATAAGATGGTCTGAGCCAGAGCTTGCAAACCTGGCCACCTTCATGAAGCCTGTCGTCCAATACTCTCAGTGGTGGGTAGATCAACAAGTTCAGGATTTGCAACGGAATAATATAGAGCTGACATATGATTTGATGGGGCAGGGCAGAATCTTATTCCTCGAATGCTGGAGCATCCCAAGGAAGTGAGCTAGTTGAAAACGTTAGTTCAAAGAAAAGGAAGTCCAAGGACAAGGCTATAGTTGAAGAGCCTATTCAAAAGAAGCAGAAGACTAAGCCACCCCGCTCAGCTGCATCTGCAAATATTAATGACATTGTGGATATTGATGAATCTTTGGCAGATATAAGAATTCCTTCTCCTCTTCCCATCCAACTAAAAGAAGATCAACCGCCATCTCCTACGGACACTGAGATTCTCCAATCAAATGATGACGAAGTTAATGTTGTGGATGGCGAGTTCCAAGAGGGAATGATTTCCGCCCTCAAGGGAATTCAAGGTGCGCCTTGTGTACAGGAAATTCAGGAAGAAGAAGACATTGTAGAGCAGCCTACCATTCCGAATTGGCTGAAGGAAAGCTTAAAGACAGTTGAAGAAGATGACATGGCCGATTTCTTGGCCAGACTAGACACAGCCCCTGTGAGGAAACCAGCCAAGGTACTTTCCACCATTCAAAAAGATGAAACAGGCCAGCGTAAAGTACAGATTGTTGTGCCGACAGTTGACAAGACAAGAGAGGAAATTACTCCTCAAGATTATGCAATTACCACTGTCAATTTGGGCCCAACAACGAAGAGGCAAGAGGTGGAGGATCTAGATAATTCAATTGCTACAATCAAGATAAGGCTGGAAAAAGAAGTAGAAAAAAGGAATGATTGCGAGAAGGAAGTGGAGCGTCTGAAGAAATACATTCAACATCTGACTAAACCTCTTGGTCAGGCCAGCTCAGCAAGACCTCCACTCATGAATACTTCGCAGGAGACTTTTGAGGAAGAGATCACTTCATCCAGAGAAAGCAAGTAATGGATAAATGACAGAAGTGATGAAGCAGCAGTGTTTGCAGAAAGATTAATGTTGGCATATGATCAGTCATCTTTCCTATTGTCAAGAATTTCGAGTTTGGCAGAAACATGGGAGAATGCCCAGGATATTCAAGAAAGAATCATTCTGTGCCTCAAGGTATTGAAAGGAGTCCCAAAACAGGAATTGATTAAAGGGAAAGTTACTGCAGCTGGAGCGGCATATGACTTTAATGGCTAGTACCTAGCACTAATCACAAGGAATGAAGTCTTGGAGAAAGTGAAGGCAAATTCTATTCGAATTGAAGAGAGCAAAGGAAATTCAAAACAAGGTCTTAGAGACAGCTGTTGAGGCATTAGAGAGGGATGTTGTCAGAAAGAATCATCTGTAGCAAGAAAATTTGAAGAATAAAATCCAAGAGAAGTTCCTTATCACCATTGGACCTGTCCTCAAACAGAATTTGTCTAAGGCGGCTAATTTCATGTCTGTATGGCATGCCTTTCAGAAGCAGGAATCAGAATGGGAAACCGTCTTTGCAGAGTGTGCAAACGATCTGGAACTGTTAGAATACAAGGTTAGCTGCTACCACTTGTCACAATTGAGGAGGTTTGCACCATAGCCTCCAGATTCATTGATACAATGCTTCCCAATAGGATAAGGATGCACACTCAGAGGACTAGCTCTTCACGGCACTTCACTGGCAATTCACTGATTGTATTTAGGGAAACCCTAATTAGGGTTTTATCTTTTAATCTATACCATTGGATCTAATGTAATCTTGGCCATTCATTGTATCTCAAAAACTCTATATAAACCCCCCCTCCCATTCTCTCATATTCATTAGAAAAAGATTAGAAGTTATTAGAAATCATTAGAAGATTAGAAGAAAGGATTAGATTAGAGAGCTGGAATAACAGAGATTAGAATAATTGGGAGAGAGTTCTATGGAATTGTTGCTAATGGCTACTTATGATAATAAAGCTCAAGTTGCTTGATTTGTTTTGAATTCCTTTGTTGTCAAGTGGTTACATGGTTGCATATTCTCTTTTCCACATAGATTCAATAAAAGTAGTTGAATGAATGATAGATTGATCATAAAGATTTGGTGAAACTATTTGTTTATGCTTTCTTTGGATGAATGATGTTCATTCAATCCGAAAAGCTAATCTGAACTCATGATGTGGATGACTTAATGTGTATTTGGAATGATATTGTTCAATTGATGGTATTGTTCAAAATATAATCTTAAGCACAAACTTTGAAGATTGCACTTGCTTTGCGTAGTTGACCTATTATTTTTGCGTGGTGAAACAAAGTCTTGTTATTAGTTTCACTTAGTCTTTGTTGTCTCTTGATTTCATAGAAGTAGAGTAGAACTCCTTTAACCCTATCCTTTTCCCCTTTTTTTATGATCGTCAAAGTAGAACATCCAAAAAAAAGATAGAGCATTGACCTTAGAGTAGTTTGTTAAACGTAAGTCCCCTTGTCATAACCAGCAAATATATGTCGTCCATTGAGCTGAATCCATTGTCAAGATTTGACCACCCGAAACATTGGAATTGTCGTACGATCTTTTCTGCAATCTTAGCGTATAAGGCAGTTTTTCAAGAGAGAATAGAGCATCCTTGGACACTTTATTCTAGAATGTTTGTTGTGTCATAAAACACGCATCAACATTGAATTGGCGCTAGAAGGAGGGGCTCGTGAGCAACAACAACAAATCACTCTTTGGTCTAATAGGTATGATGAATTATGGTATTACCCCATGAATTTCCCTTTGACATTCTCGTCGAGCAGCATGATCAAGGACAGATAGATATTATCGATCAATTGTACTCCCTTGCTTGGAAATCTCAAATAGACCGTGCTCAATTTCGACAAGTAAGTTGTGTTCTTGCTTGTGAAGAGGAAAAAGGACGAAGAATTGACGAAGCAATTCAAAGAGACTTGATAAGGCAAAAGATTGAACGTTCGAAGCAAGCTTTTGAAGAGATAGAACGATCATTTGCTGCAAGCTCATCTTCAAATCCAAGTTCTGCTAGCAAGATGAAGAATGGTGCTTTCGGGCAACGCTCCTAATCCAGGACCAGATTTTCAGCCAGCAGTATTGCAACCTAATTTGGGCTTCCAAGACGAACAAGAAGACGTTATCTCAAAATTGTACAGCTTAGCGTGGAAAGTTAGAAGAAACGCCCCTAATTGGCTTCGAATGCAATTCATTCTTGAAGAAGAAGAAGAAAAGGCTCAACGTATTGAAGCTGCTATCCAGATAGATTTGCTTATTGAAAGATTTGAAGCTCTTCAACGGCAGCAAAATCGACAAGTCTCAGAACAAGCTAATCAACAAGTGAATCAACCAACTCCCGCACGTCCTCAGTAAAACACACTGGATCGTATTGGTTCTTTCTCACCAGAGAAATTTCAAAGGATTACAAGATCTACCCCAAGTGCTTTTAAAGAATTTGTGGAATTATCAAATAAGAAGAGAAAGAAAGCAGAAACATCGCAAGGAGAAACATCCAGTGCCAAAGCACCGAGTGGAGAAGATTATTCTAGTTCACTTCAAACACCGCCACCAAACGTTGCTTGTCAACAAGCTCCAGTATTTACACCACCACTTCCACTAGTCCAAATAAATCAACAGAACGTTCCAATGGCTTGGCGTCCGCAGAACACTTCGCCTCTTACCACTTTTGCTGACTATCATGATATGCCGAAGAATCTGGAGCATTTTTGCTCCAACTTTCAGGTTGGAGATATGAACCGAACAGCTGATGAACATATCAAGATTTTTGAGGACACTCTCCAAAACCGGGATATTCAACATGAAGATGTAGCATGTCGGTTATTCCCATGCTCTATCGGAGAGGAAGCATATTACTGACTAGTACATGAATCTGCCAGTAAATTCAATCCGAACTTGGCAACAACTAAAGGAAGCCTTCTTGGCAAAATTTCGATTACCAACCACACCAGCTGAACTTTATAGACAATTTGTTGAAGTGAAAAGACAAGAACATGAACCCATTAGTACCATCAACAACAGATTTCATAAGGCATACACAAGGTTACGACATCCATATGAGTTTAATGATGCTATAGCATTGCCAATATATTATGCCGCCTTGGACAGTCTCACATCCATGTTTGTAAGGAGAGCCAATCCAATCCCACCTGATCTCAAAGGCGCATATGCAAAGGCAATCAAAGTCAATTCTGATTTACACATAAATGTTGCTAGACCACTCAATCATTTGGGATACACCGCTATGCCGAACCAGATAGCAAGAATTAATCATGCATTGGCACATCACTTGCCAGTTATGAATCCCATTCCACCTGCTAATAATTAGTTGGTAGTTCACCCAGGAGGTCCTATTTCCTAGGCACAACCTACACAGCCGATATACCTGCAGAATACAACGACATCCACCAGGACACCAGAAGAAAAGGAAGAAATGAGAGAACTGATTGAACAAGTGAAGAAATTGTCCACTAAAGTTACCCATTTGAGAAACCAAAACAATCAACTTCAGAATATGCAAAGGAATTTTCAAGGATATCAAGGTAATTACCACAATTACCAAGGACAATCAAGCAATCAAGCGTATCAGAGTAACACTCAAGGTTACCGAAACAATAACCAAGGACATCAGAAGAGAGTATGGAATACAGGACCGAATAATGGAAATGTCTCGTCACCACTCGACAGTACAGCAGCTCGAGAAAACCGGCCAACGGAAAGTATACTCCTAACTAAGTCTGCTTTGTCAAGATGGTGTTGACTACACAATAACAATCAGCATTCCAAAACACAATGCAGAGAATTCCAGCTCGCAGCAGATATTTTCCAATGAGAGATATAAAAGGAGACTCCCGATGATCCATCTTCTGCAATTGTTCCAGTAGTAAAATATGATCAGGCTTTAGTTTTGGAGAATGGCACTTTTCCACCATAGTATGAACATTATTAGACACCTGATCAATTTGGAAGATTTCCACCAGCATCAGCGAATGGGCCAATGGAGGCGCCACCTTCCATGTACTCATACACAGTGACCGATAGACCTATTGAAGACACGACCAATTATTATTTCCCACCTTTGCAAAACAGTGTGTTAGTTTAAGGCATAAAAGAGGTCCAATCCTTCCAGCAGACAGGGAACAATCCAACAAAGGTTTATTATAGGAAGAATCAAGAGCCTTTGACTACATCCATCCCTCCACACAATTTCCAAACACCACCCCATCCAAATGCAAGCAATAACCCGCCCCTTCCAAGAGACGCACCTCGGTACAAGCAAAGCAATAACACTAATAGTTCTCCTCCTAAGGATGAGTTGAAGAGATTAAGTCAGTATGTAACAAAGGAGGTGAGGAAAATCAAGGTGAGTGTGTCATTGTTCGAACTGATGAAAGTGTTGGAGATAAGGAATACATTCCTTGATAGCCTGAAGGACCAAACACAAGATTCGGCCAACACTATTCAGAAGGCTACAAGTTCTACAAATAATGTAAATTCTGTTCAAGATGAACAGTTCCAAGAACCACCTCAGACAGTAAATATTGCTCAGGGATCTCGGGGTTCCAAAGTAACTCGAGGCCTATATGAAGTAAAAGAGGGCATAGAAATGCCAAGTCAACAGACAATCAAAACTGAGCAAACGCGCCGAAGTTCAAAAGAACATAAGATAGAGAGTTCCACAAAAGAAATGGAAGCTCCACAAGCCGAGAAGAGTAGCAAGACAAAAGCAAAGGAGGCAAAAGCTAGAATACAGAAAGGAAGCCCTGTGATATTCTATCAAGGGAAAGATGAGCCAGCACCTTTCCTTATTTCGCTCCGGATTTTCAACAAACTCCTGCACAACTGTCTAATCGACTCAGGAGCGTCTAGTAATGTCATGCCATTAGCTGTATGTCATAGATTGGGTTTGACACCCACAATGACAAATAAGAAAGTGACACAACTGGATAAAACAGAAGTTCCAGTCATAGGAGAGTTGAATAATATACATATGCAGTTATCATCCGATCCCAGAATTCAACATTTCATCGACATTTTTGTAGTTGATATCCCAGATGGATACGGAATGGTTTTAGGATGAGACTGGACCCGCAGATTGAATGGTTACTTTGCCACGGATTTTTCACACATGTGGCTACCATGGAAGGGTATTCCCAATCAAATCAAAGTTGAGAGCACACCAAGACTTAAGCTGATGATTACTGAGTATGGAGAAAACAATGAAATCCTGTTTTGCGAAACAGATTTAGGTCAGTACAGACCAAAGGCACCAGAGGTCTTGATGCTGCACTGCTCAAATAATCAAAGATTCGTTTAAAAGTTCAAATTCAACAAAAGTTCCTATGGAAAGTGATGAAGAGCTATCCCCAGATGAAGGTGAAAGTATGTTCGAAAATTTCAGGAGATTTATGCTTAAGAGTGCGAGACAAGAAAGAGAATTGGGAAGTCATGCTTTTGTGCAAGATTTGTTATTGCCCAACTAGTGCCGGATTCATAATGCTTTTCATTCTGAATTCTCTTGCGCCATGTGCAAAATGGCTTTAGACCAAGTGCACGCAAAAATTTCCCAAATTTCAGAAGATGAATGTTTTAATTTAACAATGCAAGATGAAGACAGTGATTCTGACAAAGAGCTCTCATCAGAAGAAGAAATGATATAGGAAGTAAATGAAGTTCAAGAAAATCCAGTTCAGAAGAAAGAAACTCCCATTCCTAAGCAAATGCAAGATCAAGAGCAAGTTTGGACCTTGAGGTTCGATGGTTCAAAATCTAAAAAGGGGAATGGAGCTGGATATGAGTTGATTAGTCCATCAGGCGAAACATATTTAGCCGCCTTGAGATTGCAGTTCCCATGTACTAACAATGTTACAGAATATGAGTCATTAGTTCACGGATTGCTCCACGCAATTCGCAAGAAGGTCAAAATCCTACATGTTTATGGTGATTCTGAAGTTGTCGTCAAGCAAGTAAGAAAGAAGTACGTATGCCATGACAAAAGATTGAAAGGATACAGAAACCGAGTGTGGGATCTCATTGAAAGCTTTGACGCTTTCAACATCAAATCAGTATATCGTTCTCAGAACAAAGTGGCGAATTCCTTAGCCCAATCAGCAAGTTCCTTAGAGCCGCTTGAGATGGATGCCGCGAAGAAATTTACAGTGGAAATCACTTCGACACCGTCAGTCCCAGATAACGCTACAAATTTCCAAGTGTTCGACGATGACAAACACATCCTAGATTTCTTGACAAATTCAGATGTTTTCCTCACCCAAATCATTGACGAAGAAGATCGGGGAGAAACTGAATTTGATGTAGATGGAATTATGAATCTGAAGACCAACATCATCCCCAAAGGAATGATTCAGCTTGAAAGAATTTTTGATCAAGATCAGATCAATGCCATAAAGCAGCATAGAAATGAAGGAGGCCAACATGAAGCAGTCAATCTTGGAACGCAAGATGAAGTTAGAAATGTTCTCATTGATAAAGTGTGCACACTCGAAGAAAAGGAGCAAATAGTCAAAATTTTAAGAGAATTTAAAGACATTATTGCCTGGAGCTACGAGGGTTTGAAAACATATGATACTTCAATTATTACACACACTATTCCCCTCAAAGCAGGCAGTAAACCATTTAGGCAACGCCAAAGGCCTGTGAATCCTCTACTAGAGCCCCTCATTTTTCAAGAAGTAAAGAAGTTACTTTCAGCAGGCATTATCTTTCCAGTACGCCACTCAATGCGGGTCGCCAATTTGGTACCCGTCCGCAAAAAGAACGGAGAGATAAGATTGTGTGTAGACTTCTGAAATCTTAACAAGGCCTCAGAAAAAGACAATTATCCACTACCTTCATTAGATGAAGTCATTCAAATTGTAAATGGATCCCAAATGATGTCATTCCTTGATGGATATTCTGGCTACAATCAAGTGCTCGTGGAACCTAAAGACAGGCTTAAAACGGCATTCACAACAAAGTGGGGCACATTTGCTTACAAAAGGATGCCATTTGGTCTAATCAATGTCGAAGCCACCTTTTAAAGGGCCATGGACATTGCTTTCAAAGATCTCATAGGAAAATGCATCATTGTTTACATGGATGACCTTACTATGTTTTCGAAGAGAAGAGAAAATCATGTCAAAGATTTGATAAGGATATTTGAAAGATGCAGAAAATACGGAATATCGTTGAGCCCGAAGAAATGCATATTCGGGGTAACTGAAGGAAAATTACTTGGCCATGTGATAACAGAAAAGGGTATTCTTATTGACCTTGATCAAGTAGAGGCTATTTCAAGGATCGGCTTGCCATCAAGTCAGAAGGAATTGAAGTCTTTCTTCGGAAAGATTAACTTTGTAAGAAATTCATAACAAGATTCGTTGAGATAGTCAGACCCCTGAATGAAATGTTGAAAAAAGATGCAAAGATAGAATGGACGAATCCTACAAGAAAAGCTTTTGAAGAAATTAAACAGGCCATAGTTGATGCTCCTGTCTTGGTTAGTCCTGATTATACAAAGCCTTTTTATCTCTACTCTTTCGCATCAGAACATACATGTGCCGCAATGTTAACACAAAGGATAGATGAAAAAGATGAACATCCTATTGCTTTTATGAGTGCACCTTTCAAAGATGCAAAGTTGAAATACCTAAACATTGAGAAGCAAGGATATGCTTTGGTCAAGGCAATAAAGAAATTTCGACATTACATTTTGAGAAGTAAAGTCTATGCTGTAGTCCCAAATGTGACTGTTAAAACCCTCTTAATGCAAAATGAATTAGGAGAGAGAAGAGGCAAGTGGGTTACAATTATCCAAGAGAATGATGTCGAAATTCAGCCAATGAAGATTGTCTGTGGCCAAGCTTTAACACAGACTATTGCCACAGGACCAGAACTAGTACAATAGGTGTATGAATTACAAGAGATATCTCCAGATGAATGGTACGATGATATCACATATTTTCTGCTTAATCACAAATGCCCTAGCCATCTCAATCCAGTACAAAAAAGGGCCCTGAGAATGAAGAGTCAGAGATATATGTTGCAAGGAGCAGTGTTGTACAGAAGAAACCATGAAGGAATTTTCCTGAGATGTCTCGGAAAGGATGAAGCAAAACAGATAATGGAACATTTTCATTCCAGATTCGGAACAGGTCATGGAGGAGCTCTAGCAACAGCACACCAAGTTCTAATGGTTGGATATTATTGGCCTACAGTATTTAAAGACGCATACGATCATGTGAAGACTTGCCACACATGCCAGATCACTGCAACACGAGAGAGGAATCCATCTATGCCACTGCAACCTGTGATTGAAGTACGACCTTTCACAAAGTGGGGGCTCGATTTTATTGGTATGATCAATCCACCTTCCTCTGTGCAACACAAGTATATTCTAACCGCAACTAACTATTGCACATGGTGGTCAGAAGCTCAAGCTTTGAAATTTTGCACTACTGATGCTGTAATTAAATTCTTAGAAGAAAACATTATCACCAGGTTTGGATGTCCTCATGCTTTAGTATGTGATAATGGTTCTGCATTTTCTTCATTGAGATTTTCTAACTGGGCTTTTGAGTATGGTATCACTTTGAAATTTTCATCGAATTATTATCCCCAAGGCAAGGGATTAGCAGAATCCACAAACAAGAATTTATTGAACGTCATCAAGAAACTGTTAGACAAGAATCCAAGGGACTAGCACACACAATTGAGATTTGCTCTTTGGGCGGATAAAGTAAGAGTAAAGAGTTCCTTGGGTACATCACCTTACCATCTGGTTTACGGACAAGATCCCATATTTCCTATACAGTTGAGAATTCCGACCCTACAGTTCATGCAAGAATGTTTGGAAGAAGAAGAGAGATCAAAACCAAATTGTCACAGTTACTGCTTTTGGAAGAGAAAAGAGATCAAGCCTTGGAGAAATTTTCCAAACATCAAGACATTGTGAAAAGATGGTTCGACAGACGAGCAAGAGTTAAGGCATTTCAAATTTCCGATTTAGTCCTTTGTTGGGACAGAGCTCACGAACGAAGAGGAGACCACAACAAATTTGACAACTTATGGATGGGTCCCTTTTAGATTTCGGAAATTTTGGGAGAATGCTTTTAAACTGAAGACGCTAACTAGAGAAGAAGTTCCATTGCCCGTCAATGGGCAATTCTTGAAGCATTACTTCCAGTCCTAGACTCCTAGTGGGTCTTGCCTTGTACATAGCTAGAGTAGATTTCTTTTTCAGTTGGGTTTGGTTTTTGCTTTTGGTTTTCCTTGTTTTCCTAGATTAGTTTGCTTTGCTCTCGTTTCCTTGGGTTTGGTTGCTTTGGGTTTAGTTGGAATAAATGGAGGATCCACATTTGCAAGAAGGTGACAAGGTTTCAAACGCACACACTAGTCTTATTCCGCAAAGTAATGTTTAGATCATTCCATTGATAAATACTTGTTAGGAATCTCAGAATCCGAGATTGAATCCTTCTAGTTTAACTTTAGGTTAGGATTTGTACTTGGTTAGAAGGGGAATCATATATTGTATCTAGACGCTAAGTATTGAAGATCACTATATTTTCACACACTTAATTTCTCTGAGTCATTATGGTCTCCTAGGAGAAGTCAGGGTTAGGCTGATCAAAAGTCTGGCTCCAGCACTACTATAATACTCAAACCCATGTGAGCTTCATTGCTTACAGGCCAAAATGTGGAAATATGTGAAAAGAAAAGAATTATCAAAAGAATAAAAGAAAAAAATGAAAAATCAGAACATTTGGCTATGGGTGTGCAGACATCTCTAAAGGCGTGCACTCGAATCGATCAATTATCAAAAGAGAAAATAAGAAAATCAAAAGAAACTATAAATTGTCGGAAGTAGAGCTATCTCCGTGAGTTTATAGAAGATAACCTCGTCGGGGCTATAGACGCTCGTTGGCAGTGAGGCTCTATCCAAGGATGCTTTTGGAGTTAAGACAAATTACATGGCCTGCCATGATGGAACCAAAGAGTCATACTGATTTCACGAGATGGAATGAATGCATTTGCACACACTTGTGATTGAAGGGAAAAGTGTCTTGATCAAATCTAGGATTCCTTTTCTTTCTGAGTACTCTTTTAACCTAGAGGTAAGTTAATTTGATTTAATTAGAGATTCCAAACTCAAAATAGTTCATCTTTGGAATGTTCAGGAACATTCCTCACATGGAGTCGCCAGATGTTGTGACCTAATTCACACATCGCCCCATTGCAAATGGGGACCCTCCTTGGTTTGCTCGTTGGGTTTTTCCTTGAGCTTCATTTTCATGGTCCTTTTGCTTTAGGGTTTTCGAGATAGAGTTTTTATGCCACCATCCGGAGCCAAGTTGTGATTTCAAGCCAGAATCAGTGCCTAAACACTTCAAACGGACTCAGAGGGCCCGAGGGACAAAGATTGACTGTCATTTCATCCAATTACGACATCTACTTTTTTAGGGATTGACCCTCTGGACCCCCTATTTTTTAGGGACTTCATTTTTGGCCCATGTTAGACTTCCTATTTTTTAGGGGCTATTTTTGGAAAATTACTATTTTGGGAAAAGTTGCTATTTTTGACGGGGTTCCTATATTTAGAAAGTGCCCAGATTTCAAAAAACCACTCAGAAGTTCCAAAAACCCAGTGGAAAATCACAGAAAATCGATTGAAAATCTGAAAAAAAATCATGGTGAAATCTGATTAAGCATAAAAAAAATTTAAAAAAAAATCAATCAAAAATCAAACTTCCAGATCAGAAATCAATGAAAATCTGGAAAAATCAATCAAATAAAATCACAGAAAACCATTGAGAAATCTAGAAAAGTTCATAAAAGGTCTGAAACTCATGATGGAAATCGCCTAAGTATGAAGTTGAGTTCATAAAGACATGGCAGGAGTTGGTGAAAGTCCGCCTAGCTGAGAGTGATGAGTGGCAGGAGCTGGAGAAAGTCCGCCCACCTTGCAATGGGATTGGAAAAGACTTACGAAAGTCCACCCACCTTGGTAACTTGGCAAGTGGTAAAGAAAGTCCGCCAACCTTAGAAAATGAAATAGAAAGATCACAAGGAAGTCTACCCACATTAAAGAGCTTGGCATAAAGTCTTTAAAGTCCGCCCATACCAAGAGGTATTTGGAGAAAAGCTTTAAGAAGTCCGCTCACTTTGCAAAACAAATGGAAAACCATTGAAGAAGTCCGCCTAGAGAGAGAAGGGTGAAGAAATAACAAAGGCAAAAGAAAGTTCACCATGGAGAAAAGTAATTGGAAAATATTTCATGAAGTCCGCCATGTTAAGAGGGCAATGTAAAGAGTAAATAAGTTGGGATAAAGCAAATGGCAAGAAGCCTTAAAGTCCGACTTGTAGAGAGAGAGTATGGAAAATCAACAAGAAGTTCCATTTCAAGAGGAAGGGCTGGTGATTTAAAAATAAAATATGCCCATGACAAGATGAAAATGGCAAAGAAGGTATGAAATTCGCCTTGAAATGAAGGATTCAACACAAAATTCACCTAGACTTCAAGAGAGAGAGTGTTAAAAATTCAACATGAAGCCAGACTTCAGGAGAGAGAAAATGAAAATCTTCATCCAACATTGGAATTGATGAATAATTTTCGCCATGGCTAAATTTAAAAAATAAAATAAAGAGAAAATCAAATAATTAGCCATAGGGTGAATTAAATATTTTGGAGAAAATTTAAAAAATATGGAAATTAAAATCCATGAAAATATTTGATTTTCCAAAGTTTATCTTGAAGAGTTTGAACTCAAGAAAAGAAACGTAAATTTGGAAACTTTCTCAAGAAACGGGACATAAGTTTGGAAACTTACTTTGTTGAAGAGGAGAACTCAAGAGAAGAAAAATAAAATTGCTAAAACAAATCAATTGCTCAACTTAAAAGGCAATTCAACAAGTCATTTTCACCATATCTTTCAACAAGTTTATTTTTTCTTGAGAAGTAATTTCGAAGAGAAGTGATCTTCAGGAGAGAAGTAGTTTTCAAGAAGAGAAAGTCATTTTCAGAGGAGAGTTTGGAATTGAAGAGCGAAGTTTCTGAACGATTGGCTTGATCTTTCAAAAGTAAAGTCATAATTCTTCACAGCTGAATTGCCATCAAAAGAGTAAAATTATCGAGAATTCAAAATAGAGATCGATGGAATTCATTATTATTTCTGATTTTATGCACTCTTGCAAAGTTTATTCATTCCTCTTATTTTTCAGCTTACTTTTTAAAATCTGATTTTGACAAGCTGAAAATTAATATTTTTTCAGGAGAGAGAAAATTTGTATTAAATTATTTGAATTAATACATTTTCTTTCCTGCAGGTGGATGACTACACAAGGTGAATCTTCAAAGAAGAAACAAATGAAGTTTACGAGTAAGGGACCGCAATTGGAATCCAAAGTCAATTCGAAATGGAAGAATATCAAAGACATTGACATGGGACATGTAGATTTTGAAGAATTCAGAAAAAGAATGATGGGACTGAATGGACTCATGCCTACAGCCATAGCTCGCCGGCTGGTACGAAATGGGATTGTCTAGGCAGCTGGATTTCCTCTGTCTGTTGAGTGCCCTGAATTGATGGTGGAATGTGCAAGACATTATAATCCAGAAGAAAGGCAAATTGTTGCTCCTGACGGGAGAGTCTTAGCACATCTTGGAGAGCGTGCCATTTAGGGAGCTTTTGGCATTCCTAGCCACCACAAGTCTTCATATAAAACCAAGGAAGACACAAGGAGAATTTTTGAAGAAAGAAGTGAGCAATGCACAGCCAATTTTAACAAGTTATGGTTGCTAAAACCAAGGCCAATTAAGAAGATGCCAAAGACTTTGCGCTGGACAAATTTCAAAGAGGATTACGGCGATATGATTTTGCTACTGAATAGACTAATGGGCAGCCCCCAAGGTGCATTATTTCAAAGGTGGATGTATTTCTTCATAGATGAAATTGTTTCTGGAGTTAGAATGTTCAATTGGGCAAGAATGATTAGTAACAACATCCACGAACAGCTGGTAAATCTAGAGAGCACCAATTCCTTTCACATGAGCTCATATGTTGTTTACGTGTTGGCAAGAGCTTATAGGTATGCTGGATTGATATGCCGAGGTCCGGTAGGAAATGGAGAAAATGAACTTAAAGTATATAACTGCCACCCTCAGTTGCAACTGTCAGAAAAGACACATTTTAGAAGAGCTCACAATGCATTTCTCATGTATATAACAAGAATGCTACAAGGAGGAGCACATCAGAGATAATCTCATGAATCCAAAAGCCTCATTAGCAGATATGGATACTGGTATATCCAGTATCCTAGATTCACATAGATACAGATCCAGAGTTTTACAGGATGTCCTTTCAGACTTCCAATCTTTCCCACTAACAGAGTGGTATTGCTGGAAATTCTCAGACAACTGGAAACATATCAGAACTTCCAAAGAGCAAAGGGTAAGGCGGTAGTCACATTCCCATTTTTTATTGGCAATATGGAAGAATCGTGCCCATCAGCACAAGCAGCAAAAGGTGTCAGACTGGAAATAGAAAAGTATCCCTTCAATTCATATCGGTCTCGGGATAATTTTGATCCCTATCACCATATAGGATCCGTAGAGGGAAGGAAATATAAGCATGAAGTCAGCTAGAAGATTATTGGGCAAACGTTGTTGATGAGTTCGAAGTCAGGAAGAGAATGTGGTCTCGACTACCAATTAGCCTAATAAGGATAACCGAGCTCTTCAGGATACTGGATCAAGTTGAAGATGATGGCGAGTTCACTCAACTAGGGTTTGATGAAAGTAGACCTTTGCTTCCTATAAGATGGTCTGAGCCAGAGCTTGCAAACCTGGACACCTTCATGAGGCCTGTCGTCCAATACTCTCAGTGGTGGGTAGATCAACAAGTTCAGGATTTGCGGCGGAATAATATAGAGCTGAAATATGATTTGATGGGCAGGGAAAAATCTTATTCCTCGAATGCTGGAGCATCCCAAGGAAGTGAGCTAGTTGAAAACGTTAGTTCAAAGAAAAGGAAGTCCAAGGACAAGGCTATAGTTGAAGAGCCTATTTAGAAGAAGCAGAAAGCTAAGCCACCCTGCTTAGCTGCATCTACAAATATTAATGACAGTGGATATTGATGAATCTTTGGCAGATATAAGAATTCCTTCTCCTCTTACCATCCAACTAAAAGAAGATCAACCGCCATCTCCTACGGACACTAAGATTCTCCAATCAAATGATGATGAAGTTAATGTTGTGGATGGCGAATTCCAAGAGGGAATGATTTCCGCCCTCAAGGGAATTCAAGTTGCGCCTTGTGTACAGGAAATTCAAGAAGAAGAAGATGTTGTAGAGCAGCCTACCATTCCGGATTGGCTAAAGGAAAGCTTAAAGACAGTTGAAGAAAATGACATGCTAGAAGAAGATGACATGGCCGATTTCTTGGCCAAACTAGACACAACCCCTGTGAGGAAACTAGCCAAGGTACTTTCCACCAATCAAAAAGATGAAGCAGGCCAGCGTACAATACAGAGTGTTGTGCCGACAATTTACAAGACATGAGAGGAAATTACTCAAGATTATGCAATTACCACTGTCAATTTGGGCCCAACAATGAAGAGGCAAGAGGTGGAGGATCTAGATAATTTAGTTGCTACAATCAAGATAAGGCTGGAAAAAGAAGTAGAAAAAAGAAAAGATTGCGAGAAGGAACTGGAGCGTTTGAAGAAATACATTCAGCATCTGACTAAACCTCTTGGTCAGACCAGCTCAACAAGACCTCCACTAATGAATACTTCGCAGGAGACTTTTGAGGAAGAGATCACTTCAGCCAGAGAAAGCAAGGAATGGATAAATGACAAAAGTGATGAAGCAGCAGTGTTTGCAGAAAGATTAATGCTGGCATATGATCAGTCATCTTTCCTATTGTCAAGAATTTTGAGTTTGGCGGAAACATGGGAGAATGCCCAGGATATTCAAGAAAGAATCATTTCGTGCCTCAGGGTATTGAAAGGAGTCCCAAAACAGGAATTGATTAAAGGGAAAGTTATTGCAGTTGGAGCAGCATATGACTTTAATGGCTGGTACCTAGCACTAATCACAAGGAATGAAGTCTTGGAGAAAGTGAAGGCAGATTCTATTCAAATTGAAGAGAAAGCAAAGGAAATTCAAAACAAGGTCTTAGAGACAGCTGCTGAGGCATTAGAGAGGGATGTCAGAAAGAATCATCTGCAGCAGGAAAATTTGAAGAATAAAATCCAAGAGAAGTTCCTTGTCACCACTGGACCTGTCCTCAAACAGAATTTGTCTAAGGTGGCTAATTTCATGTCTGTATGGCATGCCTTTCGGAAGCAGGAATCAGAATGGGAAACCGTCTTTTCAAAGTGTGCAAACGATCTGGAACTGTTAGAATACAAGGTTAGCGTGTTGCCACTTGTCACGATCGAGGAGGTTTGCACCATAGCCTCCAGATTCATTCGATACAATGCTTCCCAATAGGATAAGGATGCACACTCAGAGGACTAGCTCTTCACGGCACTTCACTGGCAGTTCACTGATTGTATTTAGGGAAACCCTACTTAGGGTTTTATCTTTTAATCTCTACCGTTGGATTTGATGTAATCTTGGCCATTCATTGTATCTCAAAAACTCTATATAAACCCCCCCTCCCATTCTCTCATATTCATTAGAAAAAGATTAGAAGTTATTAGAAATCATTAGAAGATTAGAAGAAAGGATTAGATTAGAGAGCTAGAATAAGAGAGATTAGAATAATTGGGAGAGAGTTCTATGGAATTGTTGCTAATGGCTACTTATGATAATAAAGCTCAAGTTGCATGATTTGTTTTGAATTCCTTTGTTGTCAAGTGGTTGCATGGTTGCATATTCTCTTTTCCATAGATTCAATAAAAGTAGTTGAATGAATGATAGATTGATCATAAAGATTTGGTGAAACTATTTGTTCATGCTTTCTTTGGATGAATGATGTTCATTCAATGCGAAAAGCTAATCTGAACTAATGATGTGGACGACTTAATGTGTATTTGGAATGATATTGTTCAATTGATGGTATTGTTCAAAATATAATCTTAAGCACAAACCTTTGAAGATTGCACTTGCTTTGCGTAGTTGACGTGTTATTTTTGCGTGGCGAAACAAAGTCTTGTTATTAGTTTCACTTAGTCTTTGTTGTCTCTTGATTTCATAGAAGTAGAGTAGAACTCCTTGAACCCTATCCTTTTCCCCTTTTTTTATGATCGTCAAAGCAGAAAATCCAAAAAAAAGATAGAGCATTGACCTTAGAGTAGTTTGTTAAACGTAAGTCCCCTTGTCATAACCAACAAATACACAACGTCCATTGAGTTGATTCCATTTTCAATATTTGACCACCCGAAACATTGGAATTGTCATACGATCTTTTCTGCAATCTTAGAGTATAAGGCAGTTTTTCAAGAGAGAATAGAGCATCCTTGGACACTTTATTCTAGAATGTTTGTTGTGTCATAAAACACGCATCAACACGGCGCTGCTCCAATAGCAGCTCGTTGGAGCTTTTAATCATAACACCAAGATCCCACGATTTCACACAAACAAGATCCTTCAATAGGTCGACACACCGCCCTCTCCTTATCGAATCGGGATGCCAAACTCAAACCCAGTTACTACACAATCCTTCAGCGCGAACATCGTCAATAAGACCACCCCGCATCCTTCACTTTGCCACCGGTGGCCTCATAGTTTGGCATAGAGCCGACGGGACTTCAACTCATCATACATAAGGCTGCGGGAGTTTGGTGTGGAGGCGTCGTGTGTGAATGGTGTTATGGACGGCATTATATGAGCAGAGACCCGCAAGAGGCCTCCCATCGGCGAACGAGAGGGTGATCTCCGCACCGAAATGGTTCGTTCATCCTTGTATCAATTTGCCAATAATGCGCAAGAGAATCATTCTATGAAAGCGCAATACATTTAAATCACATCATGCCTCAACACCCACACTACTCATCGTTCCATCAAAAATATAATTGTGGATTATTGCGGGGAAACGACGTGGGCTGACCGCGCGGAGATGAATGTCGCGGACCCCACAATGCGGAGATGATCTAAGTGAGTTATGCCGTCAACAGCGGAAATAAAGGGGACTACTGTCCGCATCGTGACGCCCGCAAACAACTTGACTACCAATAGATAGTGGGATGGTGCCCGAAAATCCAAATTTGAGGCGCCTTCTTTCGTAATTCAGTACATTCTACCATTTCAACAGCTCGGTGCTCATATTAATCTTGATACATGAATCGTCGCCACTGTTTAATGGTGCAATCATCCCCCGCCACGCCCTGAATTCCGTTTTCCATGATAAGAATCTCCGCAAAGGGAGATGCGGAGTGGGACGTGCAAGCGGCGGTAGTAAGGTGGCCATTAGAAAGGCTGCAATGTTGGCGGCCTTAGTGCCAAGAGATCCCACAAAGAGGAGAATGAAAAGCCACCCCGTGCGCAAGTCAACATCAAAGCATATAGACTTGATATTTCAATTTATAATACAACTGAAGCATTATTTTCCCTTTAGCTTGAGTATGAGGGACAATTGATTATTTCCTCGAAATGAGTAAACCACGTGATGGATCATTCCCTCCAAATAAGACTCGACCACACGATCACACGCTGGCACTCACGACACTTTGCAATAACATTGAAAGAGTAGCATTCATTTAGCCTTAACCTTCATGGATGATTACTAAAGTATCTGAGATGTTGATGCTAGAACGCCCAATGTGATGATTTAGATGGGGGGCCATCGAATTCAAGAGTAAATTCTCGTTCGTGCTGCAAGTCTAAATTACGACACTCCTAAAATGTGAGCATTCTTGCCAAAAGATTCTCTCGAAAGCAATTCAGATCACTTATGCCCGTGAAAAGATGAAACCATGCGGGGAAAAGCTGCGGGCACGCAGCAGGATGCTACAGAGATATTGGCAAGATAGGGGCAAAAAGAACAATGCGGGTGGATGATGCGGCTATGCCGTGTATGAGTGTCGTTTTGTAATGGTGAGATGATGGACGGCTTTTGCCACAGAGAAACCCGCAAGAGGAAAATGGTGATCCGACGACGACATAGGTGGGCCCAGAGCCGAGAAGCAACGAAGCTTAGCCGTTATGAAATGGCGTCATGGTGATGACTTCCACTAGCGATGGCCTGCATGGGCAAACCTGCCTACGAGCTCCGACTCGAGTTTACCCGCGACCTTAAGATTTCACCCTGAGGACCTTAAGATTTCACCCTAAGGAAATGGCATATGCAAGGTCTACACATCAAAGCGACTCCAGGAGCCGGTTTTTAAACAACAGTCGCCAAGCGATGGCTTTCCACTGGCGGACACCAGCGAGGATGTACCCGCATAATCGTGTAACTTGGTGGCCTCTCTACTTCAGGTTTTAAGGTCGAGGTCATGGATAATGGAGGATGACTGTACCACTTGGGCCGGTGTAAAGGTTTGGTCATTAAGCGACGATAATGGAACGATGGCAAGGACAGCAAGACCAAACGCGGAGCCCGCCATGCGTGCGGAAATCAAGGGTCGGCCGCTGCTTAGCGGCGAAATGGAAGCGGAAACCCGCATGAGGCGACCCACAGTCCGCGGTGCCTGATGGGCACAAAGGCAAAGGCTAATGCGGGACCCGCCCTTCGGGTGGACGTTTGAAGCCAGCCGTTAGTCGAATAGCGAAGGGGTGGAAGCGTTGTGCAAAGGGAGACTCACAACTGCGGGTCCGCAGGGCTTAGAGGATCTTGAGGTAAAAGAGCAAGGGAAACCCACAAGACCAAGCCCGCAAGGCAAAAGACTTGGCGAAAGTCAGATAGGTGAATTTGGCCAATGGGGAATTGATCGTTTTAAGGCTCATGACCAAATTTGACTCAAGGGCAAGGGCACGCAAAGCGAGGTAGGAGCAAAAATGAGTCGTCGGGAGCAAAAAGAGGGGGGTCCCTGCCTACAGTAGGGCATGTGTGCAAAATATGCACAACAATTCCCAAAGTGTCATGAGATTTGGCTGATAATTCCTTTTGGAAATAAAGGCAAGTAAGGAAAAGCTTTTATCTGGTTTGTGACCCTAGCAGTGTAAGAATTATTTGATTGAAGTTGATGACCCTATACTGATTATTCTTTCCCTCAGAACATTCCAGAAACCTTAAAGGCTCAACAATCACAAGTTCATGTTTATTTGCACCCACTTGACTGAAGCCATAAATGTAGAGATCATCACTGTTGGCATTTACAGGTTCACAATGTGTTGTCATCATGGAGTTCATCTTAAAATGCCATTAAGAAGCAGGTCAAAGGCATTCAACAAAGGATTTGGTTGGAGCATCAGGCATTTGAGACTTTATCCAGCTGTGTCTATCCAGCCATCAGAATGCACCGATGACCATCCTAGGAGGCACAACCTGTCCAACATTCACAAGACATAGTGAAGATGCTAGATAGCTAGTGCTCAAATCCATTCTCCCATCTTCCATCTTGTACTTGTTAGATTACTACATCAATCATCCAAGGATGATGGCCATCAATGCATCTTGATGGCTGGTTAGATGTCCTTTTTGGTGAAGTAAAGTCATGTTGCTTCTTGTCATTGTGTGGAAGAGAGGATTCCAAGTGTAACGTGTACGCCGACAAGGAATAAAAGTGGTGTGTGTCTTTGAAGACCCAAGGGAACATTGAAGTGGGGATTGTGAACTTGTGTGCTAGGGTGTTGTTTTTAATAGCGCAAGTAATGAAAATATAAAGCATGACTAAGGACATTGGAGATAAGTGTCACACCCCCACAAAGCTAAGAAATCAAAGCCATATGAAATTGCTGCCTTAAGGAAATAAATAAACAATGATCGAAAAGGAATGTCATTAGCAATTAAAAAATAATAAATCAAGTTTGGGGCGGTGGACCTAGCTCGATTGGCTAAAGCATCCTGTTGTAGGAAAGAGGTCACGAGGTCTAGTCTCCCCACCGTCCCCGTGGTATCGGAGGACGTGTCACGCCAACATCACCGATCACATGAAAAAATTTTACCAAGCGCACTACAGTTTATAGGGGGATGGATACCCGACTGATTCCTGCAATCTAAAGAAAGAATTAAAAAAAAATCAAGTTTCAAAGCAACACTTAATTATGAAGGGGTGTGACTCTTGCAAAGGCAATGATTTAATGAAGAGGTGTGACTCTCTCAAGAAGAAGGTGTAAAGGGAGATCATTTCTTGGGGAAGAGATCATTCATCCAAGGAACACACATTCAAAGATCATTCAAAAATTAAAAATTTACAATCAACTCACAAGCAATTCAGCATATGAATTCAGAACTTCATATTACAAACAACTAGACATTCAGCCATATATAATTGTAGAAATTCACTCAAGAATCATTCATAAAGCATTCAAGTATTATTTAAGGATTGAGTTGTCAATCCATCAAGAAATATAAATCAGCAATAGTCTAGCAAATACATCAAGTTATCAATTCTGAATTCTAGGTAGTATTTGCAAATCGGCTAGGGTCCAGGCTCACTGGGTGGGTTAAGGGTTGGAAGAATGGGGTCTTTTCATGCCCTTGACAAGCTAGGGACAGGGACCTTGGTATTGTCACTATTGAGTTAAGGATAGGGTCCTTTAATTCAACAATTTTGCAAAGTATTTTCGGGGAATTCATGAGTTGATCAACATTGGGTATTGTGCTATGATTTATCGACTGGAATATATATCATAAATTCATAATCTTTGAAAAAACTATTATCATATTTTGAGAGAATATTATTGTTTTAAAGAATATCCCAAATGGGGACATTACAATGGGATGTTTGGAAAATGGTGAAAAAGAAGGATGAGAAAGGTCAAAAGGAAAAACATTATCAACTGTAAAGGGAATGAAGGGCATTCTAAGTAGCAGTAGAGAAGGGCCAAGGGGGTTGGTGAAGCATAAAAAGTGGGTGCAAATAATAAGACCAAGATAATACTCGTCCTTAGTAACATTAATGAAGTCCTTAGGTGGATAGTCGAAGAAGGAAAAAAAGGGACCAAGGCGTAAGATATTAATCAATACTTTGAATACCATTATGGTGTATTACATAAATAGAGATGAATTCAATAGACCCATCATGTGCTATAATGAGATCCTTTGTTGTGATTCTTGAGATTCTAATAACATAATTCATTATTAAATACAGCAGCAAATAATCCCTCAAGATAGCATTGATGTCCATTTAACAATGAAGATAATAACCCTCATATTGCACTACAACTATCAACCTAGGGCATTAATCAAAGATTCTCATCCACATATTTTAAAATTGTAATCATAAATACAACATTTTAAAAGATAATATTGCATATTTGCCATTCAGAAATCACTATACAAATATAGAGTTTATGTAATTGGAATACCTCATTTATGCATTATTCTCTTTTTTGTTGTTTGTAACTTTGTATTGTGTTGGTTCATCAAAGAGTACTTATGTCATGAGGGAAATTCAACACGGTACAAAACTTGGAAAATCTACTGTAGAGAATAGGATGTGAACACATTATGACCTGTGAAACCAACTACCAGAATATGAGTGCATAGTTGGGTCCAAATACCTATGTCTCCAATTATTTAGGACAAGGGGGACACAAGGATGTGGGGATGAGGTTTTGATGATGGCAAAATAATTCCCAAATTTTGGGGACAGTTGGGGGATGGCTATTGAAATAACTTCAACAAACTACAAGCAGCTGAAATTTTAAAAATTAAATACAATGTGTTGAATTTGCACTCCCCCTTCAGCTTTTTGGGGATTCTTAGCATTATTTCCTTAAAAAAATTACAATTTTTATTATTATGCACCAAATGGAGTAGTTTGTCCAATCCTGAAAATTGGGGGCATCCCATCCATTTCCCTAGGATGTCAAGGGTGTTACCCAACCCCTTAGGGATGCATCCCCATAGAATGCTAATAACAACCGACATATTATACCATAGTCCTCATCCAATTCATTATTAGTATGAATGTCGTTGACCAAACATATTAGAAGATATCCACAAATGGCAAAAAATTATGGGTTTAAAATTGGTAGAATATTTCTCTCACAATACCAAACTTGAAGAATTGAATTACATGTTGATGACTGTTGGCACCAAAACATACTAAGGCATAGCCATCACCAACATGCTATTGCCAATTTTGAGGAAGAAGCCAATCACAAATCTGTGATGGACTTGATAGAGGATTGCTGAAGTAAATAGGAAAAGCAGACAAAGTGCCAGATACTATAGATCACAATGTGTAGTGGATGACAGCTAGATGCCACGTAGAACCTCATGTGTTGAAGATCTTTGAACTACTGCCATGTAGCAAGGGAGAAATATCACCAGTTGACATGTATATTGTATGCCTAAGGGCATGGAATGGGATATAGTAAGGTATGTATCATAACTAATCACGGATTGTGATAATGTAACATTGTATTTGATAACAAATACAATGCAGTACCACTATGTGTACGCTTTTCTTATGTAACCTTTGCAATGTATTTGTAATTTATCACTAATCTTTTGTAATGTCCCCTTCTTAGTAGCCACCCGGAGATTGTTTCGCCTTTATTTATTCCCAAAGGTTAAATAAGAGAAATAAGGGAATAAATATTAAATTAATTATTTGTAAAGTTATCTCAATAAATTAATATCATAAGATAACTTTATATTAATTAATTTAATAAAGTGACTAAAATAAATATTATATCATAAAGTCACTTGGGAATAAAATAATATTATTTTCTAGAAGCTTCTTGAAGGTGAATGAGAATTCTTTATAAGGATCTCAATGCAAGCCATTTTCATCATGTCTAGAATATTGAGTTATTCTATCTTCATACCTGTGTGGTAAGAGCTTGCATGCGTGCATTTCCCGAGGGTTTGAATACTCTAGGGTACTGGTTTCGGTTGTGGAAGATCAACTCTAGCTGGAGTTCGAAAGGGAGATACTTCAGTCTTCCATTTGAGCAAAATTTCATGGTCTACGACCAATTTTTGGTGTAGTCAAGAATTCAATTTTTGGAGAAGATATTCCAGATTTTGAAGAACAATCTGAGTCATAAGAAGTTCGATTTGAGGAGTATTGCTGGGACGGATTCCTTGAACATTTTCAGCTTGTGGAAAAATCGTATCAAGCATTGAAGGGCGACTTTGCTGGATATAACAGAGGGCAGCATCTTGCTGGATCGATTTGAAGTTTGGAGGCACATATAAAATCGATTTTGCTGGGAAAAGAGTTGCAGGCCATCAAGAGGCATAGGCGTTGCACTTTGGCAGGGATAGACAATTGTAGAAGAAGTCATTTGGTTTTTGGCATTGCTGGTCACACTTATCAGTACATCGAATCAGGTTCTTTCTTTCAGTTGTAGCATTGCATTGTAGTGGTATTTTCATCTCTTAAGTTGCTGGTCTGTCATAGATGTATTCGCTGTCCTACAGTGGCAATCCTCATGTAATCTTGCATTTAGATGTTAATCATATCAGCATGTTCTAGCGCTGCCAGTAAGTCTGAGTTGTCATTATTTTGCATTGCAAAGTGTCTCTCATAAGGGGCGAACAGTATTGTAATTGTTTGAGCTTCAAAACAGCAAATACAAGGAGTTGAAATTGTATGCCAATTGTTTGTAAAAAATACCAATTGCTGTAGCTGTGCATTTGAGTAGCTGCATTTCATTTACAGTCATTATATGATCTTGAAAAGTCCAAAAATAAACATTGCATTGCTTTCTCTTTCCATTTCAGTTATTAGTAGATTGCAATTGAGTCTTTCAAGTGCATAATATCAAAATATACATCAAAACACAAAAAGAAACAACAAACAGCAGTTGAAAGAAGTTTGCAAGGAAAGTGTTTGACGAAATTCCGGAGCTTCAAAATCAGAAAATTAAGGACAGATTTGACAAGGGTCCTTACATCTTTACTCAAAAAGCAAACGCATAACCTGCTACTCAACAAGACATGTGAATGGGAAGCTAGGGCTTTTGTGATATGAGTGAGAACCAACATTTTGGTTTCATTGTTGGGATGGGTTCTTTGGCAATACGGTATGAAGAGTTACTAAAGAGAAAGAGGAGAGATGATTTAAGGAGATTGGGGTTCAAATGGTGACAACTATTGAGAAGTGGCTGACTGAGAATGCCTATTGCAATATATATGAAGAGTTCTTTGTATGGTTTCCAATGCAATTGTATGAATGGATGGAATCCTACGCAAAACCAAGAGGTTAGAAATTTTAGCAGCCTACAAAGTGGATTGAACTTTGAAGCAAACAGTGTAAAACTAGCTATTGCTAACAAAGTATGGAACAGAGTTGCAAATGCATAGGGCACATTCGAAAGCTCCCTGTTGTAGTTGGTGGCGGCAACATATTCTTGTCTTAAGGAGGCAGAGGTAAAATTTCTTAGTAGTTGGAGCGTATAGTGCACCACAAAGATTCCATCTTTGATCGAGAAGTTGATGGTTGATTAGGAACGGAGTAATTGTGATGGCTAGCTAAGTGTTTTGCACTGCGAGGTGCCATGCAAGTAAGGGTGAGGCTGGTCAAAGAGAAGAAGGGATTGTATCACCAAAGCAAGGATGGTGGAAGGAACATCTTTTGAGGGTGAATGGACTTTGCAAGTGGAGAGGTTTAGATTTACCACGGCATGTGAATTGGCAATTAGAGGAGGAATGCCAACTAGATAAGAAGGTGGCAATGAACCTTGAAAAGGGTGAGATAGGCCTAGAAGAAGCTTATTAGAAGAGGTAGGAGAAGAATATAACCATGTCACAGTTGAGGATATGAACCCAAAGATTGGCAATGATGTGAATCCATTTGGTGATGAGGAAGGACTTGAAGGAGACCATAGAAGGGAGGAAAGACCAAACACCAATCTGCCTCACGGACATTTGTTCAAAGAAGACAAAGCTTGTTTGTTTGGAGACAACTAAAGATTTGATAATGCGGATTTGCAAGACGAAAATGAAGTGCCTCAACAAAATCCTATGGAAGAAGAAATATTTGTAGAGATTCTAGTAAGAATGATGACTCAACATACAAATCCAAAAGGACCACCACCACCACTATCACCGCCAATTCAATATGTCCTTGTGATTGGAAGTGCAGGATTCTCTTTGTCAAAGTATGGGGTACGAAGATGAAAAAGACTCAAATGGCAAAGAACAAGACAATCTAAGGATCTAAGGGACTATTGGATGCAATGATAAGGTTGATACATCATACACATCAATGTTACTACAAGTTTGACCCACAAGGCACTTGTGTGGACTATGCATATCTACAAACTATGTTCTTAAATAAATTTTGATATCCAAAACTAAAAAAGTTTAACAAAAATAGACAATAAGCTATGTGTAAGGCCACCCAATCAATTTTCTATAATGCATCTAGAGATCTTCTAATAGCTGGTAATAATGTACCTAGCAAGAATAGATTTCATAATTTTTATGATATGAGTGAGTATAATTATGTGTAGCTTACTTCATAGTTATGAAAAAGTAATGTTCAAAAATATAATAAATGAACGATATTTGATCAAGTTGTGAATGAACTTACTTTCAATTGTTTGACTCTGTGAGTGAATTATTTAAGTTCCTAATGTGAATGCCTTTGTATAATGATGTTGGTTATTGAAATAACCCACAGTTGAGATATTGAGAGATATTCGATCTTATTAACAAGCTAACACTAGTTCAAACTCTTGATTGGCGATTAGAACTAAGGACCATGACAGGTACACTAAATTCAGGTATGAAAACTTTGTTTACCTTACATTTTGGTGTAGTGACAAGTTTAGTTATACTTAATTCTTCTTGGTTATTATTTGATTTGAAAACTATGTGCATCGGGATGATGTACAAATAAGGGGGTGATGATGTCACGACCCCCTCATTAACGATCTTCACATTCCTTGTTTTTATCATGCCTTTATTTCTCTTTTGGAAAGTTATGTAATTGTGGGTAATTTTCATTCTCATCCTCATATTTTTTCTAAATTCATTACACAAACTATTGAAATATCATATCTTTAATCAAAACTAAATTATTAGAATATATATATATATATAATTTAAAAGAATTCAACACAAAAAATAAATATGTATGTGTACAGAATTAAAAATAAAACTTTCTTTGAATTTTGAAGTTGTTTGAGATACATAAAATTGTGAATTCCACCATATACAATAACTTAACCCTCTTCAACTCTTGACAAAACATGTATGCGCCATGTGCATTTAAAAACACAGATAAATGAATGTGGAACAAACAAGAATAAATATATGCCACCTTGCAAAGTAACTGCGTGATGTGGTCAACTCAGTTTAATAATAACATTTATGACAGTGCATGTTCTTTCAGTTTTATGACCGAGTCGCTGACCAAACTCGGAGTAGTGGGCATGAAAGAAGGGGGCAATCTGACTGCTATTTCATGACATTTATGAACAAAACAGAACTGAAGGTAAACGGGGGAGATCTCGACACAAGGAGGTTAAGAAAGAGTTTAACGCCAAACACCAAGTGATTAGGAGTTGCATGGAGGTGAAGTAGCGGTTTTAACTCCAAGTAGATTTACATGTCACTACAACTGAAACCTGGACTGAAGGTGTCAATATGAATGGAAAAATAATATAAGAATGGTGCCATTGTAGAGTAATGGATCATGCATTCTACATATTCATTCTTCATTTTTTTTTCTTCATCTATCTTGTGTTGTTATTCATTAGTTTTCTTGGCTGCAAAGTAAGAGATATAGTCTGTAGAAAATATACTAATTCATCGCTGCAAGAAGATGATATTTAGTGCAGAGGTCATTGGAAACCAAAGATAAGGTTGGAGTGGTGATCTGGGTGATTTGTTTCACTGTTCAGTCTCTCAACACTCTACCAAGGTTTAGTGCAATTCAGGTAGGGTTTGTGTTCATTATTTCCTTGAAATGAATTATATGTATATAGCGTTGGACTGTGCATTTTTGTATATGCAAAAAATTTATGTTTCATGGAATGTGTCTCATAAAAAAGGGGAAAATATAGTATAATTACAAATCAGAAGTTTGTGTTCTATTCTATTCTTGCCTTAGAAAGGATAAACTCTTTGTTTCTGTTGAATATATCTATTGGTAGTGCAATGTTTAAGTAAATACTTGATTTTGGTATTCATTTTCTTTCTTATAAACATTATATCGATTAGCCGACACGGCTTACATTTTGTTATTTCAGTCCTCATGAATAATGATTTATTTGTAGAACTATTCATAGAATCTTTAGGTTTAAGGAAAAAGTAAATAGGCATAGGTAATACAGAGTGATATCAGATAGGATTAAAAATCCCATGAACCGACAAGTATGTATAGGTACATCTAATTTCAATGTCAACTTAAACTAAGGAAAGAATAGATAAGTGAATTCATTATCATGGGTCGATAATAAATCACCAACACTTTTAGATAATTTTTTATAAGTTTCTGATTTTTATTCTCAATAATCACACCAGAACTCTTATCAGTTATAAGTCTTCACCTCTTAAGGAAAGAGTCTAAAATTCTAAATTTCTCTCTATGCAAAGATATATTAGGAAATTTGATCAATAATGTATTATAGCCTTTCCATGCTTAGAAGATTCGGCATCAAGTTTGGTGGTATTCTTATATAGAACAAAGTAGTCAGAAGTAGTCCATATAAAGCATAAAAGTTGCGACTGGAAGTACAGAATTACTAAATTCCAGAATTCATAAAAGTTAAAGGCTTTCAACAGATCCATTTGTGTATATCCAAAAATATTACAAATCATAATAATAAAATTCTTTGAAGCATTTTGTCAAACCAATCACATGCTTTGATTCGCCTTAAAATCAATGAATGAGCGACAAGTTTAGGCATTTAATTTCATTTCATTGTTTGTCAACTAAGAGTGTTTACATTTTATCTATTTATTTCACCACTTTAATGCTTAGAAAGATGCCTCTGAATTATTTTGTGAAGTGTTGTGACACAAGAATATATTCAATTATGATATGTATGGGGAAAAAATTATATTATGATTTTGAATGATTGTAAGTGTTTGAAATGAGTTGACAAATCAAATATCCTTACAAATGTGACCTTGGTAAAGTTTGAATGTGAAAAATATAAGAGGAAAATAGTTCCAATTGATTAATAATAAGAACAAAAAGAATTGTGTTCTTGGTGTGATTTGATGAGTAAAAGAGACATGGGTATATCTCTCTTTTGTGTGCTCAAGTATGGAAGAAATGTGTTATGGATATAAACAAGGTACATGAGCACCTCCTTACATCTCCTTACATTTTACGGCAATGATATCTTTCTACTTTTCTTGCATGATAGATTAAGGCCAGAACATCCATTAGTTCCAATCATTCAGGAAACAACATAGAAAGGAGTGACCTACCATGATCTTGTACACTAGCTTTTCCACAAGTGGTTCAATACAACCTACGATATTATCGCTTACATAGTTTTGGATGTATCTGAAAATTTGTATATGCTTTTATAGGTGTGTTTATGGTCTTTTATTATCATCAATATGGTGACTTTGGGAATCAGTACACTTATCCATTTCTTTACCCTAACATGTTTGTTCTTCAAGTTCTAACTATCCTTCGGATCCATCTTGAAGATTACGTAAGAGATCTAATAATGTATTTTATATTTATCCTATAAATAATGGATATCATGTATAGAGTTATCTAGCATTGAATCTTAAGATATATCATTTGGTTGATTAACTTGATACAAGTAGAAGGTGAAATGGGATGGAGAAATCCTCTTATAAGTCCCTTCCAATCTTTTTATTTTGATAGTGCTGTGACATAATTATAGGTACATAGTTGTTAAAAAGGTGCCCAATCCTTCTATCACTTCTCTTAAATTATTTGTTATAGGCAATGATACTTGGGATAATAGTATATATCTATATTTTGTGATATGGTACATAAGCATATGGATAGAGAAGATATAGATAAGAATCATGTCGTTCCTTGTTGCAAACCAAGTGGGGTTACTCTCATGGGTAGGGTTCATGGTAAATATACTTCTACTACAATAGTTCCAATATAAGGTGAGGAGATCTATCATAATTTAACCATTATGGTCCATTGCATGTATTAACCAAATTGTTGGTAATCTAGTTGTGAATCAATCCTAGATGATATGCATTATTTTTGGTCAATCAAATATGAGTTGGTTCAAACTCAAGTTGGTGAACTACGAAGCCTCTGATTTCGTTATGTAGACAAGGTCATCATGAATGAGCCCTCAAGGCATAGGTATAGCCCTTAGTTCTTGTCTTTCTCTAAATACTTCGGAATTATTATTGATTATTTTATTTTGATGGTGAAACTAAAAGAGTATCTAGTTTTGCAGGTTTCTTGCAGGTAAAAGTTATGAGAACCCAGTGGGTGGCTAATCGCGTTCTAAGACAAAGCAAAGGAAAACATGGTGAGAAATGGTCATACATATCATTTGATTAGGTTAGTAGAAATTCCACAATGATAGCTTATAGATAAACAATGAGAATAGTACTTACTGAAATGCTTGGTGTAATGAAAGATTGATACGCTTTAGTATGTTAGATGAATGTTTCATTAGATGCTATAATCCTCTTGTAATATATTTAATTTGCATAACATATAGCTTGATTATGTTTCAAATTATAAAAGTGTTAGTAGAGCTAATTAGTCTATCTCAATGTTATGATTCCATGTCTCCTTTTGAAGTCCAACCATGATTGTCAAAAACAGTTTATTTATTTAACTAAAGGTTATAGTTTATTGGTCAAATGTTGCTATGCTTTTTATTAAATACATGCATTGGAAATAAACTTTAGTCAGTTAGTCAAGTATATATAGTCGAAATTTGGAATTTGTGTCATGTCCTTAGCTGAGTTTCTGGTGGAAGATTTTGGGCATTACACTATTGCATAGGGTAAGCAAGTGGTAGTTATATCTGCCTCCATCAAGTTTACAAACACTTGTCATTCACCTCCTTTTAAAAGTTTCTATTACAATTTTTATTGATAGAAATTGGTTATAAATAACTTCATCCATTCTATTCAAAGGAAGGGCTTTACCTATAGGAGAGAAAAGAAGCTTGTTGTTGTAATTTATACCTTATGTCTCGTTGATTGCAATACAAATGAGTACAAGGTAAGTCCAATCACACAATAAATTATAGAGTTCAAAGAGACAAGGCAAGTTGTTGAGGGTCAAGATGTGCAATGAGGATTTGTTGGGATCAAATTGCAAAATCCAAATGAGATTGGCAATTCCACTAAGTGAGAGAAATTCATTAGTGTACACATTTAAAATATTTCCTAGGTCTATTCATCGTCACTAAATCTATCACCTAATCTCTAATCGACTAATTTCATCACCTAGGCCTACATCCCATCACCTAGTCCTAATTAACCTAGGACATATCCCTTTCACCTAAAGTCACATAAATTAAATAATCCTATTATTTAATTAATCACCTTTTCTATCTCCTCACAAATAAATAAATAAATAAATACCTATTTTCACCTATTATCCACCTCACCCATGTGGCTAAAATAATGAAATAATATTATTATTTACTAAAGCCTATATTCCCTCACCACTTTCCAAGAATAATGGGTACCTAGGAACACTTGTCCTTGTGCTCCCATTATTCTCTCAACACATTCCAAGAATATTGGGCACCTAAGAACACTTGTCCTTATGGTCCCCTTATTCTCTCAACACATCCCAAAGTTTGTAATATCCCCTTATTAGAGACATAAAATGCACAAGTTAAGATCAAGAAATTTATTTACCACCACCTAATTTTGCACATGCACAATTCTAGATTGAACATTTTAAGGACAAGGCAGATGCATTATCAGCTAGTGCATAAACACATCATAAACTGATATGACTTATTACTCTTGATCGGAATAGATCTTTGCCTTAGCTCTTCTTTCCTAACCTCATTGGAGGAGGGACGCCTTACAGTGCAAAGGGCGCGTGACCAATCTCCAAGTGGATTCCCTCAAGTCTTATTACCATCTTGGGACATCAACATGGGATCGACTTACCAGCCTTTCCCTCCACAACCATCCTCTCCCTATTGAGTGTTAGCGAAAGGGAGTTTGAGCCCGAAGTCTATTCTTCAAGGTAAAGTCATAATAGCTCAATAAGACACGATAATTGTTGTAAGCAACATTATTGTGTCTTTGACAAATAACATCCATAATGTAGACACATTCTGTTCTTACATATCAAATCAGTGTTACAGATCCATTATTCATATTTTTGCAACAATTGATAACTCCGATATAGAGAGTTGTTACCCATGACTAATAATATATTTAATTGCATATCATAGTAAAATATAACATACTACAAGAATAATAAACATAATATCTCATACTTATCTGGCAGCTGCTATACTGACAAGGATATCTGAAATCCTGATCTCATTCTCCTCCTAATTGAACAGTCTGTCCTTAACACTTAGAATATCATTAGTATGAATCAAATTAATCGTTTTCCCTTCATATATCAAAGAAGCATAATTGCTTATAAGGTTCAATAATTGCTACA